>JAXRKP010000270.1:177500-192500 GCA_037039925.1 Doris montereyensis | reverse complement strand
TGAACACTGTAACACAGGAGGATGCGTAGGAGTTTTTGACACCATCAGAGTCAATTTTCTCAAAAAACTTGTTACCTTTGGCAAAGTTCTCAGCAGGTCAAGTTCAATCTGAAAACAACAGGAGATAAATTCTTTTATAAATGACCTACTTTATTAAACAGAAATAACAAAAAATCACCGGAAAGCAATACAAATACTTCAGTTTCAAATGCCATCATTTTCAATTTTCTAAAAAGGCTTTTACACTTTCAAGTTTATATACTTAAATTTTTAGTTGGTCTGGTCAGTGTACATGAAAAGTAGTAATTGATTCATTGCTCTAATAGTACATACTGCCCCAAAAAGAGCAGAATATGTACTGATCAGACATATTTTAAGTCAGGATGAATCTTTGTTCTTATTAACAGCACAATTCTTGAAAGAGGATAAGCGAATTAGCCATATCTCATTTTCTGTTGGGATACAATGTCTTCTGTAAGACAGCAATCCAATCCTAGATCTTGTTATTAATGCAGCACCAATGTGTTATGACACTAGTAAATAGATCTGTGTAAACTGAATGGAAATACTCATGGTTTTCTCTCACTGCATGACCAAAAGTAAACCTGCTCACTATAGGACCAACAGTAAACCTGCTCTCTATAGGACCAACAGTAAACCTGCTCTCTATAGGACCAACAGTAAACCTACTCTCTATAGGACCAACAGTAAAACCTACTTTCTATAGGACCAACAGTAAATCTGCTCTCTATAGGACCAACAGTAAACCTGCTCGCTAGGACCAACAGTAAACCTGCTCATGTAGGACCAACAGTAAGCCTATAAACCTGCTCACTATAAGACCAGCAGTAAACCTGCTCTCTATAGGACCAACAGTAAACCTGCTCTCTATAAGACCAACAGTAAACCTGCTCTCTATAGGACCAACAGTAAATCTGTTCTATAAGACCAACAGTAAACCTGCTCTCTATAGGACCAACAGTAAACCTGCTCTCTATAGGACCAACAGTAAACCTGCTCTCTATAGGACCAACAGTAAACCTGCTCTCTATAGGACCAACAGTAAACCTGCTCACCATAGGACCAACAGTAAACCTGCTCTCTATAAGACCAACAGTAAACCTGCTCTCTATAGGACCAAAAAGTAAACCTGCTCTATAGGACCAACAGTAAACCTGCTCTCTATAGGACCAACAGTAAACCTGCTCTCTATAGGACCAACAGTAAACCTGCTCACTATAGGACCAACAGTAAACCTGCTCTCAAGAGAAGGCTAAGGCAAGCTTTGGCATTGAAAGGAGGGGCCCCTTTTCCCTATGTAATTATAGGGTCGCCCGAACGGCAAAGATCCACAGGTATCCGCAGCTGACACAGAGTCACCTGAGGAATTTAAGCAACGATGGTTTCCGTTTCATGGGCTCTCTATGAGCTCAAACGTCTCATGCCCATCTAAGAAGAAGAAGAAACTTTCATGATTAAAGTGCGTTCTCCAGAAAAAAAAGCTGTGCTAATTCATTTCCAAAAAATTTCAGTCAGAGCCCATGGCCAGTACAATCACAGACTTCTAAAGAGTTGCTAAACTACCAGATAGGATTGATGATTTCATCCAGGTTCTGAGAGAATGTCATGGCAACTTGTTGTGCCAAGTAATAGTCAAAATCTTTCTTAAACTTGATAATGATTAAACGAGTAAAAAAAAGTATTTATGATATAGCAAGACACAAAGAGCAATAAAAACAACTAAAGATAAAGATGGATTTATGGTCCATATTCCTCACACAAGGGCAAGCTCACTCACACTACATCATTTATCCCCCAACAGGCCGCTTTCATTTAATTTGCTTTTCAACTTTCTGGGGACAATACTGTACAGTTGCCTGTTTGACGCTTTATACTAACACAAGGATTAGACCCTTCTCCCCCTATAGGACGATCATTTACATTTGAGTAAATTAACGAAAGAAAATAGAAGTACCTTTTTTCAGAGTGTACAATGTCATGAATTTGAACCAGTGTTATCGTGATTAAAAAACTCTCAAGACTACCGGTTGATGAAACGCCTAACAACTAGCTGATATATCATGGGAGTGAGGATTCAATGTACCTGTTTTGTTGCTGGATTGAAGCGATTTTTACGAGTTCGTTCCTCTAGATCCTTGTAATAATGTGATCCAAAAAAGTTGTCTCGAATTTCCAAGTAACATGTTGATACAGCTGAAAGGGCATAAAACTTAATGTCAAAATATCATAATCCTAAAGCAAATCATACGACAATGGACAGACATATCCTTGAAAAGATGACAGCAATAAAAAATGTATTAAAATCTTTTAAACTTCCTTTGAAAGATCTACATAAAAAAACTGTACTTAAGTGTTTTTAAAAAAAATCTTTGTTGATAATGCAAGAATAAGACTTAAATAACTATACAAGAATCATCAGAGTTCAAATTTCAATGAGACTTCTTTCCTAGAAAGTAAGAAAACCACCGGGAAATAAACGCAATTTTCTTCGATCTTTCTTCCTTCTTTCTTTTTCTCATCTTTTTTTTTTTTTTGAGAAGTGAAACTTAATTACAACTGTCAGGAGATATCCTTTCTCATTCAAAAGTGATAAACGACAAGTAAAACACTTTGTTGGACAACAAACAAGGAATTTCTTTTTTTGTCTGACAAAGAGTTATATCCAAAATGTCACTTATTTGTTCTGTCTTCCTTGGTAGAGTTGTGACTCATTGTCGTTTATCATTTTTGACTTCACTCCACTGTGACTCCATTGTGTTACCTCATCCAAACTTTTTCCCTGAACTCGTATGGCACTCCGAGTCTAATAAGAGTCTTTAGGTCGTTGCTTCGAACCAAAATGGGAGACTGGCCGACCATGAAATTCTCCCATTTGATGCGTTTTGATGTCTGTTCATCAGCATCCTGATCATTCACAGAAAAAAACGTTATAAGAACAAAGTAAGAGTTTATTTGCAATGTGAGAAATGGGCTTCAGCCTCATTTTAGACATTTTACACTGAAGTAAATAAATGGCTCACAGTTATCTATAAAATCGGACTTATAGCTATCTGGCCAGAAAAAGATGTTAACTGTTGTAGAGTGAATGAGAGAGCGCATAAATTATATTATATTGTATTATTTAATTTTTCTGTTGTGATTAATTATTTTGAGCTAATCACTGCATCAGGTGTGACACGAATTTAACATTAATTGCAATGACAACATGGAAGTTCCCTACATGCTAAAAGTGTGAAATAAATCATTTCTGGAGTGTAAAGTGTGAAATAAATCATTTCTAAAGTGTAAAGTGTGAAATAAATCATTTCTGGAGTGTCAAGTGTGAAATAAATCATTTCTGGAGTGTAAAGTGTGAAATAAATCATTTCTGGAGTGTAAAGTGTGAAATAAATCATTTCTAAAGTGTAAAGTGTGAAATAAATCATTTCTGGAGTGTAAAGTGTGAAATAAATCATTCCTGGAGTGTAAAGTGTGAAATAAATCATTTCCGGAGTGTAAAGTGTGAACTAAATCATTTCTGGAGTGTAAAGTGTGAAATAAATCATTTCCGAGTGTAAAATGTGAAATAAATCATTCCTGGGGTATAAAGTGTGAAATAAATCATTTCTGGAGTGTTTCTTCTTCTCATTTTGTTTTAAGGGATTGTTGTTTTTTTTGTAACTTCAAAGTGAGGAGGTGAGAGGAGTTTTTGAAAATATTCATCAAAGAGTACATCTTAATTCAAAGTGTATCCAATCCTGGACTAGATGAAAGGATTGGAATGTGTCTCATTCACCACAAGCAGTAATCTCAGAGAAATAGAGAGGAAGTGGCAAAATGACAGACAGACAAATAAAGAAAAACAATGGAAAGAGACATGACTACCAGCAGCCCCCGCTAACAATTTGCAATTTGAGAGAGAACACAATAGACTAAGTAGATAATATGGTCACATGTAAAGACAAATTTTAAGTGACTAATGGAACAATACAAAAGAAGAGAAGGTGATCCTATTTTCCTCTATGTAATGTTATTTCCACCCCATGGCAATCCCCCAAATCAATTCAAAGTTAAAACAAAGAAGTATGTGTGGGCATCAATCTCACCAAACCTCCTGGACCTACCCGTAACATGTATTCCATTTCAAGGGATTGATGATGTAAGATGTTGGCTCTTGACAGCAAAATGTCGTCTTCATCCACATCTCTGAGATCCTTTTCAGGAAACCGTATTGATCGTACTCCTTGTTGCTAGGGAAGCAAACAAAAGAAAAATGTTCACTCATCCTCATGATGGGCATGAGAAATAGACATTTACTGTCATGGTCCTTTTCTGAAATACCTGAACATAATTGTTAAGTCACACTTCAAGAGATCAGAATTGCTTGTGAGAAATACGCTTCCTTCACAGTTAGTAATCTCACATTCTCCCATAGCAACAAAGTGCCAGATATAAATGGGCAGCCACAACAGTTTTTAAAAAGCAAATAAAGCTCAATTCAAGTTATGAAGCCCATAGAGCCAGAGACTATCCAGGTTTCTACAGCTTTTAGCATCAAATGAAGCAGACAAGCTTTGTTTTTTTGCAAATATGGCACTCTTATCCTTCATAACTACTATTGATAAACAGTTTAAATTGTAATGATGCATGCAAATTGTCCACATGGGCTTAATACCTGTTTCCTTGCAGTACAAATATGATCAAGTTATCTATCAACCACAAACAAGATAAGACAAAATGATACTGGCATATCACTGACATTTATCACACAAATTGTATTTTTCTTTTGGTTGCAATTTTGAGATGGCTGAATGAATACGATGTCTCTTACAATATTTTAAGCTAGTGGGCCAAATTCCAAAAGCCACCACAAACTCAAAGGCTGGAGCCAATGGTTCCCTCCAGATTTTGTGACCAAAAGAGCTGGAGCTTATCTGTTTCTTTAACTTTAAGCTGAACAGACGGTAAAACATCCCCCCCTTGTGTTCTTCTTTAAAACCAACATACCTTTATTTCATCAAAATTTAGCCCATTCACCATATGTGGTGATTTCAGGGTGAATTAAGAGGAAACAGCAAGATGAAAGGTAAGATGAAGAGTAAAAGGGAAGAAGCAAGACCTACTAGCAGCCCCACTAACTGCCCACAACACCAACAAGAGTAAACCATACCCTTTAGAGGAACTGAAAACTTGCTCCTTGCCGTCTACGTTGTCTTTGTCTTTATCTTCCTCGTTGGCGGCCTCCGACTCCAGGGCTTCCTGCAGCAACTGGTTGACTGCCTCCTGGCTATTGTTCTCCTCACCACCTTCAGGGGAAGAGGGAAGAGACGAATAAGAGATAATGCTAAGGGCAACATGGGTATTTTGATTTGATTTGCCCACATCCACAACTAAGGTGATCTCAGGATTTTTTGGTAGGATTTTTTATTTTGCCCGGACTGCCCTGTAAACAGCCAAGAGATCTTTAACCTGCACAGAGTGTTGTGATCTGCACACAAGCCCTCCTTTTTATCGTCGGTCTCCGATGGGACTAGGTTTCGCTCCATCCACCTGGGCAGATTTTGATCGAAAAAACTCGAGAAATTTCTTTCGACCGTTGGCTAAGTGCCCCTCGAACCCACTACATTTTGGTTTGAGAAGCAGACACCTTGCCTCCTAGACTACCAAGTCCCCCCATCATGGCATGACAAAATAGAAATGCAACATGAAGAAAAGCGATAAAAAGCAATTATACTGATGAATAGGAACATGAAAAGGGAATGGTTGGGAGTAATTAGAGCCAGTGTTGGTGCTGTTGTTGTTGTTATTGTTCCAATGGCTCTTTGGTATCAGTCCTTTGGCCTTACGCCTTGGGGACAAAAATGCAAGTCCTTTGTTAATTGAATTTGATGAAATGTAAAGACGGATGCCTTTCCCCTAAAGTGCTCAATAATAATAATAATAATAATAATAATAATAATAATAATAATAATAATAATAATAATAATAACAATAATAATAAAAAAAATAATAGTAATAATAATAATATTAATAATAATCATATAATAATAATAATAATAATAATAATAATAATAATAATAATAATAATAATAATAACAATAATAACAATAATAATAATAAAAACAATAATAATAACAATAATAATAAAAAAAACACAATAATAATAACAATAATAATAATAACAATAATAATAATAATAATAATAACAATAATAATAATAAAAACAATAACAATAACAATAATAATAATAATAATAATAACAATAATAATAATAATAATAATAATAAAAACAACAATAATAATGAACTCAATAATAATAACAATAACAATAATAACAATAACAATAATAACAATAACAGCAATAATAATAACAATAATAATAATAACATTAATAACAATAACAATAATAACAATAACAATAATGATAATAACAATAACAATAATAACAATAACAGCAATAATAATAACAATAATAATAATAACATTAATAACAATAACAATAATAACAATAATAATAAAAATAATAATAATAATAATAATAATAATAATAATAATAATAATAATGATAATAATAATAATAATAATAATAAATAAATAAATAAATAAATATATCTCTATTGTCCAATAAGCACAAATAAAGAGAGGTGATCACCATGAAACCAATGTTTAAAAACAAAAAAATCAATAACAATCATCTAGCATTCCCTCCTACATCCCAATAATATAATCATGTTGTTATAGGGCGCCTATCACAGCAAGTTGACTGAATAACATCGGGGGGGGGGGGGGGGTTCATTTGGACACAGCTGTAAAACCGGGGTGGAGTGGGTTCATCTGGACACAGCTGTGAAACCAATCTTATTAAGGCAAGTCGAATGGCGACAAATGACGCCAACAAGGTGGGCTTACTGGCTGGTGTGAGTGAGTCACTGCGAGACTGGACAAGTTGGGTTGTTTTTTGTGTATATAAAACTAATAATAGCATTTAATTAGATCTATAGTATTCATATAGTATTCATGTTGTAAGTGTTGAAACGTTGAGGCTGTTACATACGCTAGTATATATCCATAGGATCAGCATGTAGATCTAACGTGACGTAGTATGGATAGTGACGTAGTATGGATAGTGAGGTAGTATGGATAGTGAGGTAGTATGGATAGTGAGGTAGTATAGATAGTAACGTAGTATGGATAGTGAGGTTAGGTAGTATGGATAGTAACGTAGTATGGATAGTGACGTAGTATGGATAGTGGAGGTAGTATGGATAGTGAGGTAGTATGGATAGTGACGTAGTATGGATAGTGACGTTAACTCCACCATGGCGCCCTAATACTAATATTTACATTTTTGTTTCTCCACTTAATAATGGATATATCTATATATCGCGCAATAGACGTTTTTGCCTCTCTGAATGAGATGGTTTCAAAGAGGTCGACATAAGCGTTTTGTAACAGTATTTTGTGTTGGTAACGTGAGTGTTTAAGTATAGTATATCATACGAGAGAGAGAGAGAGAGAGAGAGAGAGAGAGAGAGAGAGAGAGAGAGAGAGAGAGAGAGAGAGAGAGAGAGAGGAGAGAGAGAGGAGAGAGAGAGGAGAGAGAGAGAGAGAGAGAGAGAGAGAGAGAGAGAGAGAGAGAGAGAGAGAGAGAGAGAGAGAGAGAGAGAGAGAGAGAGAGAGAGAGAGAGAGAGAGAGAGAGAGAGAGAGAGAGAGAGAGAGAGAGAGAGAGAGAGAGAGAGAGAGAGAGAGAGAGAGAGAGAGAGAGAGAGAGAGAGACAGAGAGACAGAGAGAGAGAGAGAGAGAGAGAGAGAGAGAGAGAGAGAGAGAGAGAGAGAGAGAGAGAGAGAGAGAGAGAGAGAGAGAGAGAGAGAGAGAGAGAGAGAGAGAGAGAGAGAGAGAGAGAGAGAGAGAGAGAGAGAGAGAGAGAGAGAGAGAGAGAGAGAGAGAGAGAGAGAGAGAGAGAGAGAGAGAGAGAGAGAGAGAGAGAGAGAGAGAGAGAGAGAGAGAGAGAGAGAGAGAGAGAGAGAGAGAGAGAGAGAGAGAGAGAGAGAGAGAGAGAGAGACAGACAGACAGACAGACAGACAGACAGACAGACAGACAGACAGACAGACAGACAGAGACAGAGAGACAGAGAGACAGAGACAGAGACAGAGAGAGAAACAGACAGACAGAAAGAGACAGAAAGAGATTGCTTTGATCTCGTATGTCAATGTGAAATTATGATGTGCTATGATACAGCAGTCGTAAAGAAAATCCATAATTAGAAACAAATGTACTAACTGAGGGTTGAAGAAGGGGAAATAATTAAGTAACAGCTGTGAGTGTGTATTTATGTTATTACATAGTACGTATGTGTGTGTGTGTGTGTGTGTGTGTGTGTATTCGTGTGCGTCTATCTAAGACTACTTTAATGGAATGGTATTGTATTGCATTCCGAAGGTTGGTACCGGTATGCTTGTGTTGACATCCAGTCCACAATACAGGTATCTCTTTGTATTGCCCGGGTTGCCTGGCAAAGACCAAGGGAACTGCTCGTGCACAGTTAGAGTCTTGCGAAGGGTTTTTTTTTTTTACCAATACGCAATGGATAGAGATGAGGATAACAGTGATCCGGAAGTTTTCTTATCAAGATTGCGGTGGGCGGGGCGGGGCGGGGCGTTAGTGCTAAGGATTGTGACAGCTCTATATGTTTCCAGTCTTACTTCACTTGGCGGTGTCCCTGCTTTGGAAGAACTCGTTTCCAGTTGAACCTGAATAGTAAGTTACTGAGAGAGAAAAGGAAGAAGAAGAAGAAGAAGAAGACAAGCTCGACTGTACTTTCCTGGAGTGCTTTCTTCCAGATCGCCTTAATATGCAATAAACCTAGTCTAGCGCTCGTCGTGGTCTCAACCGAGGACTTATTAATCGATATCACTAGTCTAACCATTCATGCTAGCCTGCAGTCGATTGAACACAAACAATGACAACAACTTGTCCGTCCCGAGTTTTTAATTTTCCCAAGGATGACGAAAAACGGCAGGACCCTGTCTCAAGTTGACATGTTCAGGCCTTATCTACGAAATATTTAAGCAGATTAAACAGTTTTCCTAGTGTTTCTGACTATGCTCATGCCCAGCCTCAATATATTCAGTACTTGTTCTAACAGTAACAGTACGTAGAGTTTATCGAGGTTTGGTTTAAAAACGTATCGTGATCACACGAACGACCTAGCCTCCATTATACAATGTCATGCAGGGTGGTGGTTCCTGACTGTTTGCACGCCTGCACTGATAGCACGTTGGTTGCGTCACATCAGTAGTAAATGGATGAATATAGCATGTAATGTAGATTTAAACCAATGGATGAATATAGCATGTAATGTAGATTTAAACCAATGGCTGAATATAGCATGTTATGTAGATTTAAACCAATGGATGAATATAGCATGTAATGTAGATTTAAACCAATGGATGAATATAGCATGTAATGTAGATTTAAACCAATGGTTGAATATAGCATGCAATGTAGATTTAAACCAATGGTTGAATATAGCATGTTATGTAGATTTAAACCAATGGTTGAATATAGCATGTAATGTAGATTTAAACCAATGGTTGAATATAGCATGTTATGTAGATTTAAACTAATGGATGAATATAGCATGTAATGTAGATTTAAACCAATGGCTGAATATAGCATGTTATGTAGATTTAAACCAATGGCTGAATATAGCATGGTATGTAGATTTAAACCAACGGCTGAAGATACCATGTTATGTAGATTTAAACCAATAGCTGAATCTAGCATGTTATGTAGATTTAAACCAAATGTAGATTTAAACCAATGGCTGAATATAGCATGTTATGTAGATTTAAACCAATGGCTGAATATAGCATGTTATGTAGATTTAAACCAATGGCTGAAGATAGCATGTTATGTAGATTTAAACCACTGGCTGAAGAAAGCATGTTATGTAGATTTAAACCAATGGCTGAAGATAGCATGTTATGTAGATTTAAACCAAAATGGATGAATATAGCATATTATGTAGATTTAAACCACTGGCTGAATATAGCATGTTATGTAGATTTAAACCAATGGCTGAATATAGCATGTTATGTAGATTTAAACCAATGGCTGAAGATAGCATGTAATGTAGATTTAAACCAATGGATGAATATAGCATATTATGTAGATTTAAACCACTGGATGAATATAGCATATTATGTAGATTTAAACCAATGGTTGAATATAGCATGTTATGTAGATTTAAACCAATGGCTGAAGATAGCATGTAATGTAGATTTAAACCAATGGATGAATATAGCATATTATGTAGATTTAAACCAATGGCTGAATATAGCATGTTATGTAGATTTAAACCAATGGCTGAATATAGCATTTATGTGATTTAAAATGGCCATGTTATGTAGATTTAAACCTGGATATAGCATGTTATGTAGATTTAAACCAATGGCTGAATATAGCATGTTATGTAGATTTAAACCAATGGCTGAAGATAGCATGTTATGTAGATTTAAACCAATGTCTGAAGATAGCATGTTGTGTAGATTTAAACCAATGGCTGAATATAGCATGTTATGTAGATTTAAACCAATGGCTGAATATAGCATGTCATGTAGATTTAAACCAATATCCTCAAAACTAAAATAAGTCTACGTAAATCAGTTGACTTCTAACCTCCCCTGTAGGAAAGTCTACCAAAGGACAATTTGATAATATCCTTCGGTCTCAATGGAACTTGACCCATTCACCGTGTACGGTGATCTCGGGCCCAAACAGCCACATGAAAGGCATGTAATAGAAGGTAACGACAGGAGTAGGACGTAACAGTAACGATAGTGCCCCCCCAAAGATAACTGCCCCTAACCTAGAAGAAACGATAATGGAAACAGTGATGGGATATAAGATCACCCTCAACAAACACTTCTGAATTCAAGATTATCAACAATATAGCAACACAATTAACTCTATCAATACAAGACCCTTATTTGCCAACACAAGTAAATCCATCGACGCAAGTGAATCAATCTACGCATGGGAATGTATGAGTGCAAGAACGTCTTTCAACACTAAGTAATTAAGTCTGTCATGTACCTCCTCCGACACAAGCAACTCCATAAACACGAGCTTGTCTCATTGGAATTTATCCCATCCATCAATGTGGCGGCCTCAGGGCGAATTAAGAGGAAACAATCAGATGAAAGAAAAGGGAAAGAGTAAAAGTAAAAGGAAAGAAGAAGGACAGCCGCCCACATAAACACATTGTAAACACATCAACGCAGATACCTTTGTTAACGTAAAAAGATCTTTCAATTCAAACAACTCTTTCAACACAAGAAAATATATCAAAACAAGTACTTTCCCAAACACAAGAACTTCTATCAGTGATCAGTAGAAGTAAGCAATCAACACAGTCAGTTCTTTCGATGCAAGGAACTCTTTATCTACATAAAGACATCTACTAACTTACACATTCATTGACACCAGTGTTTTTATCAACAAAAAGATTGATGTCAATAGGGGTAAAACACACATACTCGATTAGATTCCTATAAACACACACATACTCGATTAGCTTCAAAAACAAAAAGATTGATGTCAATAGAGATAAGCCTATAAACACACATACTCGATTAGATTCAAAAACAAAAGATTGATGTCAATAGAGGTAAGCCTATAAACACACATATACTCGATTTAGATTCAAAACAAACAAAAGATTGATGTCAATAGATAAGCCTATAAACACACATATACTCGATTTAGAGTTCTAAACTTCACAAACAAAAAGATTGATGTCAATAGAGGTAAGCCTATAAACACACATATACTCGATTTAATATCTATAACTCCACCAACAAAAAGATTGATGTCAATAGAGGTAAGCCTATAAACACACACATACTGATTAGAGTATCTATAACTCCACCAACAAAAATCCATCTATTAAAGCACAAAACGTCCGTCCACACAAAAATATCTGTATCAAGAGATTATTTCATTGTCAAAGAAATCAAATGGATATTTTCAAAACAAATAACAAAGAGACTCGTTCTCACTATTATTGCCTCCTCTCCAAGTTCTGTGACGTGGGCAAGGGTTTGTCTTCCAGCCATCCGTTCCACGACCGACGCCTGGCAGCAGTACTATGCGAATTACACGTCGTACACAATGACGTACTCGACCTGGTGGCACGTGCTCGATCCCTAATGGCTGCCATAGCAGGGGAGTCACTGTGACACACTGAATGCAAAACGATCGCATTAGTTTGTGTTTTACCGTACTCATAAGTTTTACAGCAAGCAATAACTTATTTTCAAATGAAACTCATCTTTCAGCAGACGCAAAGGTTCGCCATGAATATTTGATACAGCGAGGGCGGAGGGGGGGGGAAGCACATTTATTTTATTTTATAAAAGCTGAAGAGGAAGCTTCTGGATAAAGTCGGCTTTCAGAGAAATCACATTGGCTCCTTTCACTTCGTCAATGCTGATGTTTAACACTAAGTATTATCACGATGGAGCTTCAGTGACGTTTCAGGTGAAGATAATAACAAAAAGAAAGTTCTTTATTTTTATGTTCGAATGCATTTAGTCAGTTCTAGCCAATCATGCTCAGTAGGCCTTCTGGGTTTTTTTCTTTTTTTTCTGGAACATGAAATCTTGACGCATTGAATATCCGCGGTGCAAAGTATAAATCCCTCAATCCTTTTGCACATTTGAGATGCTCTCTGATATTTGTCAAAAGCGTTAAAACGAAACAGAAAAAGGCTTTCTCATAAACCTGTCACTGTTCCTGTGATAATAAAAAAATCGTCATTTCACGTAACAATGGCTTGAGTATCATACCAAAGGAAACACCAGTTTACTTTTGTTCAAAAGCTTATAAATATGTCATGTGTAATAGTGATGCAACGTTCCAGACATCAATCGCGTGTCCCGGCAGAAATATACATTATGTCCTGGGCGATTGTCATTCAAAGTGCACAAGAGGGACGTCTAGTGTCTTATGGAAATAACCATGGCTCCTGACATGGTAGAGATGTGCATGCGCCTGTAGTAACTTCATTCAACGTCCGAGGGAACAGTCTTATATCCTGAGTAACTTAAACGTTCTTGATGATAATCTTGTGCTCTGATCGAAATGCACTCTATTTTGTCCTGAGTAACCGTGACTAGACATCCATGTCTCTTCATAGAAATTATGCATGTGTGCAAATAGAAATTATACACGTGTCCTCATAGAAATTATACATGTGTCCATGCATGTCATGGTGTCGAAATAGAATTATGCATGTCATGGTGTCCAAATAGAATTATGCATGTCATGGTGTCCAAATAGAATTATGCATGTCATGGTGTCCAAATAGAAATTTGGTGTCCAAATGTTATGGTGTCCAAATAGAAATATGCATGTCATGGTGTCCAAATAGAAATATACATGTGTCCTTATAGAAATGTACATGTGTCCTATAGAAATGTACATGTGTCCTTATAGAAATATACATGTGTCCTTATAGAAATGTACATGTGTCCTTATAGAAATGTACATGTGTCCTTATAGAAATATACATGTGTCCTTATAGAAATGTACATGTGTCCTTATAGAAATGTACATGTGTCTTATAGAAATGTACATGTGTCCTTATAGAAATGTACAAGTGAAGGCAGTCCAAATTTTCCCTACATCGAGTATTGACAGGATTATTCCATTAAAAAAACCCAGAAAATGTCACGGCTGAGATGGTATTGAAAACATTAATTTATGACACAGACTTCATCAACTGTGGCAGACGTAACTGCTACAAAATCCAACCCAGAATGGATGTAACACAACCAAATTTCAAAATTGTGGCACCAAGCAACAACTAATTAATTCCTCGTGGATTGCTGTCTGTTGTGAAGAAAAAGTAATACGAGCCATCTTCAGAAACTTTTATTTGTTATCATCGAAGAAGTGGTGAATTACTACTACTGCTACTGCTGCTACTACTACCACTACTACTACTACTACTACTACTACTACTACTACTACTACTACTACTACTACTACTACTACTACTACTACTACTACTACTACATAATAATAATAATAATAATAATAATAATAACAATACTACTACTACTACTACTACTACTACTACTACTACTACTACTACTACTACTACTACTACTACTACTACTACTACTACTACTACTACTACTACTACTACTACTACTACTACTACTACTACTACTACTACTAATAATAATAATAATAATAACAACAATATATCCAGGAATTTCAAACCAAAGGCACTGTAAAACGTAGGTGGGCGATGGTTATTCGCGGTTAATGTTCCCAGCACACTACTTAACCCATGCGATACGGTTCATCATTAAACTACAACTATCACTATCACTGTCATGCTTTCCTCAATGCCGTTGGCAATGACTATGACGGCGGTCTACACCACAACACATCCTCGGCGACATCACGTCATTCACATTGAAAGGTCCAGCTCATCACAATGAGACAGAGAACACCGCAATGATTCTCATTTAAAATCAAAGGGGTTGGTAGGGGTAGGTGAGGGGGAGGGAGGGGAGAAGGGATTAACAAAAACCGAGAGTTCAAATTTTCTTCGTTCACTATATACATGCGATTTGTTACAGGAAATGATTTTTTTAAACCAAAAACTATTACATCTCCACTTGATGTTCTGATGTCAATTTTCGAATATCCAGCAGCACCAACAACAACGAAAACAACGACGACAACATTTAATCTTTTCAAGCAGTCTATCAACCGCGAAAAAATCGGCGTGTAAAAACTACAGTGAAGCGAGCAAAGATTTCACGTCACCGTTTATGTAATGCCACAATACCATTCCGTTGAATGTAACCAGCCAGTGAAAATAGTGAAACATGCAGACTAACCGAGAAACCATCGTATCAGAAAAGAAAGTTCATGGTGTGCAATGTGAAGGATTAATTCATGCAGCAACTCGGTACA
>JAXRKP010000270.1:132500-170000 GCA_037039925.1 Doris montereyensis | reverse complement strand
GAAGTTAAAGAGAAAACATCACAAATGTATAAAACGCCAATGGAAGTGCGAGTGTGTGTTTTGAGTGTATGTTGTGAGGATGTGTTGTGAGTGTACGGTATAAGTGTGTGTTGTGAGTGTACGTTGTAAGTGTGTGTTGTGAGTAGTATGTTGTGAGGATGTGTTGTGAGTGTACGTTGTAAGTGTGTGTTGTGAGTAGTATGTTGTGAGGATGTGTTGTGAGTGTACGTTATAAGTGTGTGTTGTGAGTAGTATGTTGTGAGGATGTGTTGTGAGTAGTATGTTGTGAGGATGTGTTGTGAGTGTACGTTATAAGTTGTGTTGTGAGTAGTATGTTGTGAGGATGTGTTGTGAGTGTACGTTATAAGTGTGTGTTGTGAGTAGTATGTTGTGAGTGTATGTGTTGTGAGTGTACGTTGTAAGTAAGTGTGTGTTGTGAGTGTACGTTGTAAGTGTGTGTTGTGAGTGTACGTTGTAAGTGTGTGTTGTGAGTGTATTGTAGTGTGTGTTGTGAGTGTACAATGTTGTAAGTGTGTGTTGTGAGTGTACGTTATAAGTGTGTGTTGTGAGTGTACGTTATAAGGTGTGTGTTGTGAGTGTACGTTGTAAGTGTGTGTTGTGAGTGTACCTTGTAAGTGTGTGTTGTGAGTGTACGTTGTAAGTGTGTGTTGTGAGTGTACGTTGTAAGTGTGTGTTGTGAGTGTACGTTATAAGTGTGTGAGTGTACGTTGTAAGTGTGTGTTGTAAGTGTTGTAAGTGTTGAGTGAGTGTACGTTGTGAGGTAATGTGTGTGTTGTGAGTGTACGTTGTAAGTGTGTGTTGTGAGTGTGTTGTAAGTGTGTGTTGTGAGTGTACGTTATAAGTGTGTTGTGAGTGTACGTTGTAAGTGTGTGTTGTGAGTGTACGTTGTAAGTGTGTGTTGTGAGTGTATGTTGTAAGTGTGTGTTGTGAGTGTACGTTGTAAGTGTGTGTTGTAAATGTACGTTGTAAGTGTGTGTTGTGAGTGTACATTGTAAAGTGTGTGTTGTGAGTGTACGTTGTAAGTGTGTGTTGTGGAGTGTACGTTGTAAGTGTGTGTTGTGAGTGTACGTTGTAAGTGTGTGTTGTGAGTGTATGTTTGTAAGTGTATAATGTTGTGAGTAGTGTACGTTATAGTGTGTGTTGTGAGTGTGTGTTGTGAGTGTACGTTATAAGTGTACGTTGTAAGTGTGTGTGAGTGAGTGTATAGAGTGATGTTGTGAGTGTGTGTTGTGAGTGTACGTTGTAAGTGTGTGTTGTGAGTGTACGTTGTAAGTGTGTGTGAGTGTGAGTGTACGTTGTAAGTGTGTGTTGTGAGGTGTATGTTATAAGTGTGTGTTGTGAGTGTACGTTGTGAGGATGTGTGTTGTGAGTGTACGTTGTAAGTGTGTGTTGTGAGTGTACGTTGTAAGTGTGTGTTGTGAGTGTACGTTGTAAGTGATGTGTTGTGAGTGTACGTTGTGAGGATGTGTTGTGAGTGTACGTTGTAAGTGTGTGTTGTGAGTGTGTTGTAAGTGTGTGTTGTGAGTAAGTTGTAAGTGTGTGTTGTGAGTGTACGTTGTAAGTGTGTGTTGTGAGTGTACGTTGTAAGTGTGTGTTGTGAGTGTACGTTGTGAGTGTACGTTATAAGTGTGTGTTGTGAGTGTACGTTGTGAGGATGTGTTGTGAGTGTACGTTGTAAGTGTGTGTTGTGAGTGTACGTTGTAAGTGTGTGTTGTGAGTGTACGTTGTAAGTGTGTGTTGTGAGTGTACGTTATAAGTGTGTGTTGTGAGTGTATGTTGTGAGGATGTGTTGTGAGTGTACGTTGTAAGTGTGTGTTGTGAGTGTACGTTATAAGTGTGTGTTGTGAGTAGTATGTTGTAAGTGTGTGTTGTGAGTGTATGTTGTAAGTGTGTGTTGTGAGTGTACGTTATAAGTGTGTGTTGTGAGTGTACGTTGTAAGTGTGTGTTGTGAGTGTACGTTATAAGTGTGTGTTGTGAGTGTACGTTGTAAGTGTGTGTTGTGAGTGTACGTTGTAAGTGTGTGTTGTGAGTGTACGTTGTAAGTGTGTGTTGTGAGTGTACGTTATAAGGATGTGTTGTGTACACGTGTAAGTTGTGTGAGTGTGTTGTGGGAGTGTACGTTGTAAGTGTGTGTTGTGAGTGTACATTGTAAGTGTGTGTTGTGAGTGTACGTTGTAAGTGTGTGTTGTGAGTGTATGTTGTAAGTGTGTGTTGTGAGTGTATGTTATAAGTGTGTGTTGTGAGTGTACGTTGTAAGTGTGTGTTGTGAGTGTACGTTGTGAGGATGTGTTGTGAGTGTCGTTGTAAGTGTGTGTTGTGAGTGTACGTTGTGAGGATGTGTTGTGAGTGTACGTTGTAAGTGTGTGTTGTGAGTGTACGTTATAAGTGTGTGTTGTGAGTAGTATGTTGTAGTGATGTGTGTGTTGGTAAGTGTGTGTGTTAGAGTGTAAGTGTGTGTTGTGAGTGTATGTTATAAGTGTGTGTTGTGAGTGTACGTTGTAAGTGTGTGTTGAGTGTACGTTATAAGTGTGTGTTGTGAGTGTACGTTGTGTGAGTTATAAGTGTGTTGTGAGTGTACGTTGTAAGTGTGTTGTGAGTGTTGTGTGTGTTGTGAGTGTACGTTGTGAGGTGTGTTGTGAGTGTACGTTGTAAGTGTGTGTTGTGAGTGTACGTTATAAGTGTGTGTTGTGAGTGTATGTTGTAAGATGTGTTGTGAGTGTATGTTGTAAGTGTGTGTTGTGAGTGTACGTTATAAAGTGTGTGTTGTGAGTAGTATGTTGTGAGGATGTGTGTTGTGAGTGTACGTTGTAAGTGTGTGTTGTGAGTGTACGTTATAAGTGTGTGTTGTGAGTGTACGTTGTAAGTGTGTGTTGTGAGTGTACGTTATAAGTGTGTGTTGTGAGTGTACGTTGTAAGTGTGTGTTGTGAGTGTACGTTGTGTGTGTTGTAAGTGTGTGTTGTGAGAGTGTAAGTGTGTCTTGTGAGTGTACGTTGTGAGTGTGTTGTGAGTGTACGTTGTAAGTGTGTGTTGTGAGTGTACGTTGTAAGTGTGTTTGTGAGTGTACGTTGTAAGTGTGTGTTGTGAGTGTACGTTGTAAGTGTGTGTTGTGAGTATGTTACGTTGTAAGTGTGTGTTGTGAGTGTACGTTGTAAGTGTGTGTTGTGAGTGTACGTTATAAGTGTGTGTTGTGAGTGAGTTGTGAGGATGTGTTGTGGAGTGTACGTTGTAAGTGTGTGTTGTGAGTGTACGTTATAAGTGTGTGTTGTGATTTGTGAGTGTACTTTATAAGTGTTGTAAGTGTGTGTTGTGCGTGTACGTTGTAAGTGTGTGTTGTGAGTGAGTTGTAAGTGTGTGTTGTGAGTGTACGTTATAAGTGTGTGTTGTGAGTGTGTGTTGTGTTATAAGTGTGTGTTGTGAGTGTACGTTATAAGTGTGTGTTGTGAGTGTACGTTATAAGTGTGTGTTGTGAGTGTATTATAAGTGTGTGTTGTGAGTGTACGTTATAAGTGTGTTGTGAGTGTACGTTATAAGTGTGTGTTGTGAGTGTATGTTATAAGTGTGTGTTGTGAGTGTACGTTATAAGTGTGTGTGTTGTGAGTGTACATTATAAGTGTGTGTTGTGAGTGTATGTTGTAAGTGTGTGTTGTGAGTGTACGTTATAAGTGTGTGTTGTGAGTAGTATGTTGTGAGGATGTGTTGTGAGTGTACGTTGTAAGTGTGTGTTGTGAGTGTATGTTATGAGGATGTGTCGTGAGTGTACGTTGTAAGTGTGTGTTGTGAGTAGTTGTGAGGATGTTGTAAGTGTGTGTTGTGAGTGTACGTTGTAAGTGAGAGTGTGTGTTGTGAATAGTATGTTGTAAGTGTGGGTTCTGAGTGTGTGTTGTGAATAGTATGTTGTAAGTGTGTGTTCTGAGTGTGTGTTGAATAGTATGTTGTAAGTGTGTGTTCTGAGTGTACGTTGTAAGTGTGTGTTCTGAGTGTACGTTGTAAGTGTGTGTTCTGAGTGTACGTTGTAAGTGTGTGTTCTGAGTGTGTGTTGTGAGTAGTATGTTGTGAGCTGTATGTTATAAGTGTGTGTTGTCAGTGTGTGTGTTGTGAGTGTGCGTTGTGAGTGTGTGTTGTGATTGTGTGTGTGTGTTTGTCAGTGTATGTTGTCAGTGTATGATGTGAGTGTATGTTGTAAGGGTATGTTGTGAGTGTGTATTGTGAGTGTATGTTGTGTGTGTATTGTGAGTGTGTGTTGTGAGTGTGTGTTATGAGTGTGTGTTGTGAGTGTGTGTTTCGTGTTGTTAGTGTATGGTGTGGATATGTGTTGTGAATGTGTGTTGTACATGTGTGTTGTTAGTATATGTTGTGAGTGTGTTGTATGTAAATGTATATTTTGAGTATGTGTGGTGTGAGTGTCTTGTGAATTTATGTTATGAGTGTGTGTTGTCAGTGTGTGTTGTGAGTGTATGATGTGAGTGTATGTTGTAAGGGTATGTTGTGAGTGTGTATTGTGAGTGTATGTTGTGTGTGTATTGTGAGTGTGTGTTGTGAGTGTGTGTTATGAGTGTGCGTTGTGAGTGTGTGTTGTGAGTGTGTGTTGTGAGTGTGTGTTGTGAGTGTAAGTGTATTTTTTTGTGAGTGTGTGTTTTGTGTGTTGTTAGTGTATGGTGTGGGTATGTGTTGTAAATGTGTGATGTAAATGTGTGTTGTTAGTATATGTTGTGAGTGTGTTGTATGTAAATGTGTATTTTGAGTATGTGGGGTGTGAGTGTGTCTTGTGAATTTATATTATGAGTGTGTGTGTGTGTGTGTGTGTGTTGTTGTCAGCTTATGTATAGATGTAGTGGCGATTTGAAAAAAACACACTCACCTCTCACTGGCTGTTTTTCATTCAACAGGAAAAGGTATTTACTTTGAATTTGCCAGTACTTCGCTTCGTGCTCAGCTAGGTTCCTGAAACCAGAAAAAAACCTCAAAGTGTCAACCGCACCACTCTGGCCACTGAAATCCACCTATAGGTACCTTTTTTAAAATGCACCTACTATCTCTCTAATATCAGTTGTTGTTTCTTTATGTTTTTAGATTTTTTTGGGGAGAAGCAGGGGAAAGGGGTTCCATCAACAACTAAAAATGATCTCAGGATTTTTGGTAGGATTTTTTATAAATGTTGCCCGGACTGCCCTGTAAACAGCCAAGGGATCTTTAATTTAAACAGAGTGTTGTGATCTGCACTTGGGGCTTCTTTTTTTATCGTCCATCTCCCAAGGGACTAAGTGATGATCCACCTACCTGGATCAGGGAGTGGGCTTCACCCGAAAAACTCTAAAAACTTGTCAACCTGCCGGGCTTGAACCCACGACCTTCTGGTTGAGAGGTCGACACTTTGACTCTGCACTACCGTGTGCCCCTGACATGTCAGTTAGTTAGGCTGACAGACTACAGATTAGGAAACAGACTTATCATGCATTTTCCAACTAGACTTAGGTGCAGATTGGTGCCGGCATCAGGAGTGGAGTAAAATCAGCAACAGACTATAGTCCTGTCAAGGAGACAATATTCTGATATCACCAATCCCACTTTGCACTATAGAAACCGGGCCATAATGACTTTTAGAGGACTTTTACTTTACTCACTTGAATATTTTAATACAAGAAGATATGAAGGTATGGATAGATTAATACGCTGTATCATTATACAACAGCAGCCTCATCGTTTTTACATCATCCTTCGGGCATTTAATGAAATCATTTATTTATCTATGATTAATAATAATATATGGTAAGACATAAAAATGTTAACTAATAAATATTTTTAAAAATGGGGCGTGTTCTATTAGGTCTAAACAATCAGATTAAAAAGTTGATTGTGGTAAAATCAAAATTCAAATGAAACAATGTATCTAAAATTTGAAAATATGAGTAGGCCTATTTATAGACTATTCATTTACATTTAATTGAATCTGATGAATTAAGTATAAACAAATCAATAAAATAGTTTTAATTTCCTTACATGATAAGCTTTCTTTCCCTCACTTGATCATGTTTTCTCAGTTCAAGCAATTCTTGTATCTCTTTCTTTTGGAATAAATTGTGTTTTTCATATTCCTGGCATTTTTTCTGTAGGTGTGAGACAATATTTAAAAAAAACAATTATCACAACCAATACAAAGTGAAACACTACAGAATTCTGAGCTGTAAGTAAGTCAAGAGTCATACTCAAACTAACCAATCAGGTAGATAAGTCCAAATACGTTAATACCTACATGTTGTATACATTGTTCAATATGATATACCAATTTAAAAAAATTGTATTATGCTTAAATAAAAGACCATGAAACTTCTTCAATTACTGAATTTCAATGCAGAGGTTTAAACAATGAAAACATACTCCAATATTCATATTTCTGATATCATTATCTCCACAAACAACTTTCCATTGAAAAAATAAATTGTTCAAAAATAGAAATGACGCTTGACTGTCTTTGTATCTTCACATCCTTGTTGCCTTGACATGTTTTACAATAGAAAACAATTTGAGCTTTAACGACATTGCAATGAATATGTAAATGATGTGGAAACTAATAATTTGATTGCCATTTCATTAGAATCGCTGTTCATTTGTAAAGCTTCTTGACAAATGGAACACTGATTAAAGGGAATACTGATTAAAGGGAACGCTGATTAAAAGCAACACTGATTAAAGGCAACACTGATTAAATGGAACACTGACCATATCGCCACAGCTTATTTGGAACATTAAATACATATACATACACTGGCCCTATGGATCATTTAAGCGTAAGGATTTCAACGTTACATACATATCTATACGTCTCTATATAACACCAATAGGAGACTCAGGTAGTGTTGAGCTTATGGCCTGGTGTGGAGATGAAACAACAGTACAATTCTCTTAATATTATGACAGCCACGTGGTTATGAATGGACAGAGATCAAACTCAAATTGTGTTGGGGTTGAAGCAAGGCCTATTATACAGAAACTATTTTAAGTGATGTGGCCATAAATGTGACCACTCAATGGAAATATCTTCCTGTGTAAGCCAAGCCAAGCCAAGCCATCCATATAGAGCCTCATTAAAGCAGCAAGGATAATAACTAAAACAAAAACAAGGGAACGTGTCACACCAGTCTTGAAATCTCTTCATTGGCTGCCAATCAATTTTAGAAATCAATCTAAAATTGCCTGTCTGAAGGAAAGACGTTCAAATCCTCATTTTCTGCCTACACTTTCGAATTTTTGGCTCCCCACATTTGGAACTCTCTTTCTTTGGAAACAAAAACTAGTCCCAGTCTTTTAGCCTTCAGAAGCAAATTGAAAACTGAACTTTTTAGTATTGCCTACTAGTGAAATTTTTGTGTATAAAACTTGTGTTTTAGGTATCTTATATATATATTATCTATATATATATATATATATATATATGTATATATATATATATATATATATATATATATATATATATATATATATATATATATATATATATATATATATATATATATATACATAGATGTGTGTGTGTGTCTATATATGTGAATTGCAACATTACATGTTTCATTATATACTTTGTTGAAATGTTAAGCACCATTGAGCACTTCTATGTGGATATCAGCGTTATATAAATAATTCCTTTTTCCTTTTATTCAATGATTTTTCATTTTCAGCCGAGATTTCAAACAGACGTTAGCATGAAATTGTGACTCGTAAACCAATTCAAGATTGCCATTATTATCTCTATCTCAAGAGAGAACTTTGGAGAGTAACCTGAATCCAACATAATCAATTGATCATGGACAGTGATTCACTTCAATTGATTAGAACATCAGATCAATGGAAAGATTTATCTGGAGCAAAGCCATTGACCATGTTACTTTAATGACATCTGGTATTGTCAATAGGACATCATTGTTATTTAATAAAAAAGCCAAATATACAAAAAAATCCCCAAAAGCGTATACACTCAATAAACGAAAACAAAAAACATTATCCATACTTGAAATAATTCCAACTCCTGGCTATCTACAGCTAAGTGATCAGGCTCTAGAACTTGTGATGTCTGATTCAATTCTGACACAGTTTCAAGCTTGTTGTTATTTTTCATCTCCTGGTTTTGATTGGTCAGATGGACAATCATCTCTCTCCCTTCACGCTGATTGTCTGTTGGAACATGGATATCTGGTCTCCTCAGGTCCTTCAGCTCATTTGCTTCCAGTCTGGGCAGAGACGTGTTTTGAACATGGGAGATAAAACTTAGACACGCAGTCACTATTTCACTAAAATCTAAATATTTTTATTTTAAGACTACCCTAAATCTCATCTTTGTTTTGTTCATAAAAATCAGCATGAAAGTTACATAACCACAACTAATTTGTGATTGTTTCAAAATCAAATTACAACTAAGTAGAACAACTGAAATTAACCCCAAAAGACACTGAAAGGCAATTGGATTAATATAAAAGTGATATTGAGAAAAGAAATGTACACTCTATCTAGAGCAGTGCCCTCAAACTATTTGATATGGCATACTGGCAGTTTTATTTTTCAATGTGCCACAGACCGGTGAGTGAAACAAGTATAGCACTCATAGTAAAAAAATTTACTAGATTCGTAATATCTACGTACAGGCAGACGATGGCCTGCATACACATACCACATTTTGAGTAGCACTGCTCTAGAGTACCCATATGGATCTTAGGGGAGCTAAACAAAATACTTATCATGATGAAAACAAAAAGTATATCTTTAAAAATCTTATGATAGTAGACAATTGAAGCACATTTGTGTTAAGCTCTTAAGTGAACAATTTTGTTTAAAAAGAAAGTTTGTGCTTTTTAGTAATAACTCAAAGCAACTCTATCAAAATAGTTCCACAAGAGGAACTTTTTTTTCCTCTCTTTTGTCTGTATCATCAGTGAGCACAGGGAACAAATCTTATACATGTCATGCAACATTAATCTCAAATGTGAACATGGGGTTTGGAAATAAAAATTATAGTCTAGGTAACTACTACTATTGCTGTCATAGTACAACTAAGACCAGATAAGGCATGTTGGTTTGCTTATGATCAGTGAAACACTAGGCTGTGAATGGTAATTTTTTTCTTTGAAGTAACCTTGTCCACCAAGGCGTTGATCTCCGGGCTTGGGCAAAGAATAACATTGTAAAATACCCTTCATGCCTCTGAATATGAAATTAAAAAAAATGTCATGCTTAGAATACTCAAGACTTAATATCATAGCATGCTTCTAGGATAAATAACTGTCTATACAAGCTACTAGAGAAAATGCTTGTGATTTTAAAATCTTTCAGCTAAGTTGAAAAGAGTCTGCTCCAATACAGATAAAACATGTCACCAGTCGCTTATGAAGATTCCCTTTAAATCTACTCACTCTAAATTGTCTTGAACTTGGTTTGAGAATAAAAACTCTCTATACACAACTTCATTATGTCTCATCTTACATTTGTGTCATCATGGTAATATGAGTTTTCACAACAAAGGATAAATGGTGTCTATAATTGGAATGCTATCCTATACAGTATGAAAAATGCTAAGTACTCTGCTAGGAAATGAGTCAAGTGAATGCATAATCTCACTGTATCTACACTGTTTCAGAATAGTAATGCTATGCACAGTGTGTGTACAACTGTGAGATTGAACACAACATCTGAGATAGAATAGAGAGCTCCATAGGGATCAGTGCTTGGTGCATCAATAACCATTAACTCAACATCTTATCTTCTTTTATGTATGTGAAAACCTGCTCATCCAACCATAGATAAGAGATAAATCAGTGCTTGGTGCACATCCTATTTGCTCATCCAACCATAGTTTTATAGAGAGATCCATTGGGATCAGTGCTTGGTGAACATCCTATTTGCTCATCCAATGGGTTTTTTCGCTCTTCTGTCTGTGTCATACCTGATTTTCTGACCTAAAATGCTTTTCTCTTCTAAGATGGTGGCACGGCTATATTCCAACTCTACAACATGCTTGTCCTTTTGATGAAGAATTTGCATCATCTGTTCTTCTTCCATGCCATCACATTCATCTCTGATTTGAAGGGTTTGATGAAATAAAATATAAAGAAAATACAAAACGAAGACAAACCAAGAAACTCCAAAATAGAGACACAAAGAAGCAAACTGATAAATGCAATACAGTTAAACGATATATGTATTGTAGCAGAAATATTAATTAAAGAAAAGCAGAAAAACGTATGATGTCAAAAATGCATTTCAAGTTGTCAACAGGAATCAAGGCTTTCAGTTTACAAATCTGGTATATGGTTGATATTTGGAAATATCAATGCTAATGTATAACAATGGATGCAAGATGAAAACAAAAAAGATATGCATTCATATGAAAGAGAAAATCAAAGCTCAAAAAGCAAAAGAAAAAACAAAACATATTTTGTTTTTAAAGCCATCAACATGAATTTTTTCTTTACACAAACAGCAAGTGAAAAGATAAAAAAGATACATTCATGTGACAACTAAAACGTATACCATGGCTATGTTTATGTACTTGTGAAACAGGATTTATTATAGCACTTCTACTTTTTAAGAAAATGCTTTTACATCTTCATCAGATATTGAAATACTCAGTCTGTTCAACTGATTTACAATTTGTGAATTTTCCTCTACATTGAGGACTCAGAAACAACAATGGATAATGACAACATTCAGAGTGGGTAAACCAAAGTCTCATGCAGTGATATAGGAAAAAGGAAAAAACAAAAAAGAAGATGTTTTCACACAGATGAATAAAAAAATCATCTATCAAAAATCTATCAAAAATGTACAAAGAGTGAAGATTTTAGTCTAAAGGATAAAGAATGTCTTCCTGATTTGTACACAAAATTGTTTACATTTACAAAGAAACTCAAAAAATCATCAGTCAATTAAAACTGCCAGGAAAACACTTCTCTTTGCAACAAAAAGATAATCTAAGTGGAACAGGACAGACAGAAATCCACATTCTAAAGCCATTGATAAAATTTATCAAGAGCTATAGTCCTTTATTCCCGACATCTACAAAACCCACCATATGTGGAATCAAGGGGAAAGAGCAAGCTGTAGGACAGATACAACAAAAGAAAAAAGGAGGAAGCAGTAAGACTTTACCCTTTACTCTCCATGACAACTCATCAACAAGCTATGAAAACACAACTAACAAAACCTTTCCGCACATAAGTACTGGTGATGGACTGAATTCACTGAATGACAAAATATCACTAAAAACAAACAGAAAACAGCCAAATTCAAAATTCACTGCATGCAGTACCTGGTCTTGATTTGTTGTCTCAACACGTCAACCTCCTTCTGAAGGAAGCGTACAATTTCTCGGTTAGCCTCCAGTTCCTCTTCAGCAGCTCTCAAATCCTCCTTCACGGAGAAAAGATCATCCCTCAACTGAAAGATCAAAAGTGGGCTACTTATTAACTCCCCAGGAGCCGTTCATTTCCCTTCCCTTTTCATATCAGCAAGAGGACTGTTGCTTGATGCAAACAGATATGCAGAATGCTGTGATTCTGAATAAGTCAAAAATCAATGGCTGTACTTGCTAAGATCAATGGCAAGCACAAGGTGTCACCAATTTGATTATGCAATGATGCAAAAATTGACCTCATTAAAGAAAAGCAATTTCAGCTCACTACAACATTCTTAAAGGATATTGGGTAAATATTTAATTCATGTATTTGATTACACAAGTTTAGTTTAATGTCTGTATTTTCTAAAGATAGGATATCTATCACTTTGTTTGCCTGTGTGTCTGTTGTTTCTCTGTCTGAATTGTTGTTCATCTGTCTCTTTGTTTTTCTCTCTATGCCTCTATGTCTTCATCTTTCTGTCTGTCTGTCTGTATGTCTCTCTCTCTCTCTCTCTCTCTCTCTCTCTCTCTCTCTCTCTCTCTCTCTCTCTCTCTCTCTCTCTCTCTCTCTCTCTCTCTCTCTCTCCCTCTCTCTCTCTCTCTCTCTCTCTCTCTCTCTCTCTCTCTCTCTCTCTCTCTCTCTCTCTCTCTCTCTCTCTCTCTCTCTCTCTCTCTCTCTCCCTCTCTCTCTCCCTCCCCCTCTCTCTCTCCCTCTCTGTGAAAGCGACAGAATGTGGGATACAATTAAAATCCCCACAGGAGTAGGCCTACTTGGAATGAGTATAAAATATATTCCTTATATGATACCTGATTTATGAACACATCCAAAAGAAACCTTCCTATTAAAATATCCTATATTATTCAAATTTATGCAAAAGTCTTCATTTTGTCATGCCGTATAACGACATAAGCTTACAAACACTGACACAGAGTCCTTGCCAATATTTATTGTTTTCATTGGTTCTCATGTCCAGAAATAAAGCATGATCAAACATAAAAAAAAGCTGAACCAATGCAAAGTTCGGTTTTCAAATTCAGGAAGCGCAAGGCTACCTAAATTTGAAAACTCCTGTTTCAGATAGTGTAGTTAGCTCGGTTGGTAGCACGCTTTCTTTCATGGCGAGGCGATGGGTGCCGACGCAGAGGTCACGGCTTCGATCCCCATGGTGAACAGGATTTTTTTCTGTCTATTCCTTGTATTTGTCTCTTTTCGTTCCTATTATCTTACGTCATTACCTTCACGTATACATTCAATAGTAAGTCTTGTGATAAGGAGCATGGATTGGCAAAAAACATCTTCCGATGGAAATCAAAGAATTAAACTGTGCACTTTTGAACATGCCTGTTTTCTTCGTCCTCACATAGGCCCTATTGTTTGCAGCAACATTTACTGTATGCAATTATACACATGTTATGTTTATGAAGGTTATATTATTAGCCGAAACATCATGATATCTACCGCCAAAATGTACCTCTCAAAGATAACAGCTGACATTACTGATTTCAAAAGGTAACCATATATTAACATATCATGTATAGCAACATACTTGTGCCCACTTGAAAAAGATTACCAGTTAAAAAGAGTTAAAAAGGATAAAGTTTGTGTCTGATATAAATCTAGGAAAGTATAATGAGGCAAAGGCAGGGTAATTGGGCATATGTGTCTAATTAAAGCCATTGCATTAAAGTAAGGAAATTATACACATATTTATGGGAAAATTGTAAACAGAGAAAGAAAAAAACCCAGTTCCACAAGTATGAAAATAATATCATTTAATACTGACTTAGAAGAGAGCAGCTGGAAAATGTGGTCAAATTTGGCTACCTGGGGAACATGATTGATAGCGAGAGAGAGTGTGAAAGAAAATGCCACAACCAGGATACAGAAGGCACGACAAACGTTTTAAAGCCGTAATAAGGTATGGTCCAGCAAGAGTTTACCAGAAAAAATCAAACTAAGGATATTCAACTCAAATGTCAAGTCAATGCTAACACATGGCTCAAAAACATGTAGAACCACAAAACAGCCATACTGAAAATATTATCATTCATAAAATAGATGTTTGAGGAGAGTTGTCAAAATATTCTGGCCTGATGCTATCTCAAACACTAATCTATGACAAAGAGCTGGAAAAGTCACAGCTGAAAAAGATTTAAAACCAAAGAAATGGAGTTGAATAGGACACATGCTCAGAAAGGACCCCAACACAATAACAAGACAGAGCCTAACATGGAAGCCACATTGTAAAAGATTGAGGGGTCGACCAAGGGCTACATGGAGAAGAGAACTGGAGGGTGTGATGGAGAAGAGAACTGGAGGGTGTGATGTAGAAGACAGGGCAAACATGAAAATCTATGGAGAGGCAGGCCCAGGAGAGAAGATTGGAGATTTTTTGTTGATGGCCTATGCTTCCCAGCGAGCTAAAAAGGCTGGAGAAGAAGAGAAGAGAGGGGATTGAGAAGGCCATTATTATTTAACAACCGATCTTCTTTCTTTAACTATTAGTTATAAAGTATTCAGTATCTGTTTTTGCACAAGAATTTAAGGCGATAAAAAATTGTCTGAAAATAAACTATTGCATTCCACTATTAATACATTACCTAGCAGAATACCTGTGTAAAGTTTGCTATGATTATGATCAGTATAATATTGCAAACAAACGAAAAAATGGTGACAGATCATGAACTTTTCCGAAGGAGGGTTCAGGAAGTGACATCCAACCATGAATTGTCATAATAAGGCCACTCCAGAACACGACATGGATTTAAAAACACCACTCCTGCAGGAAAGTATTACTACCTTGCACGACTAAACGGTGGTAGAAAGATTTTCCCCACATTGTTGTATGCTTGCATGATCAGCACAGCATGTCGTAAGATCTATCCCAACAGGAGGCAATCTTAATCTTAACTTTCCTAGATTTCCCAATAAGTCAGAAATCTAGTACAGCAGTCACCACCTAAATGCCAGGGGCTTGGGAAGCAGAGAAAATGGGCATTAAGGTAACACAGGCATTTATGGGAACAGCAGTCAGGGCAAAAAATAGTCAGATCGTTCATTTTAGAAGTCTTCAGTTTTACCTAAAATTGAATACGAGAAATAGAGACACCTGCAACCTCTAAGTTCTTTAACACTTAGACGGTGAACATGCGGGTGGGTTGACCATCACTCACCATGAAGAGCAATAAACTATTCAGATCTTGAATGCCCGGTCAATTGGATACGCCTGGTAATATTGTGCAACCTATGTCATTAAACTTAAAGGAAGAGCTGGGTGGAGTCTAGACTGCTCAATTTTAATTGCTTAGTGACAAACCAGTGATCCAATGGGACAATTGATGTGCGGTGCAGAGGTCAAGTTAAGAAGTGAAAACTGGTAATCTTTGATTACGGTGAATTGGATAGATGTATATATATATGTGAAAGGTCATTACAATGCATGGCAAATTTTTGATGACATAAATTATCCCTATTAGCGATTAGATTATGACACGTATAATAGAAGAAAAGAAATTTTAATCAATTACAGACGTATTTTGTGATAACTTGGAGAAGATTGAACCTGTACCTGCAGTCGCCGTTGAGGACGGGCATTTAGAGCGAAATCTTAGTTCTGGAAACGGGCAGTTGATATTAGAAATAATTGGTTTAGCTGAGATTGCGTTGCTGGTTTTTAGGTGAAACGACCATTATGGTGGCAGGCATTTAGACAGTAACTACTGTAATTGGACGACTCCATAGACGGGCACAGTGGTTTTGTTGGGATAAGCTATCAAAGAGATCTAACCTTGCCTTGGATGGAGTTGGGGCAGGTAGGGGGAGTGGAATAACAGGTTGTTGGGGTTGGGGTTCAGGGTCAGAGATGGTGAAAGTGTGTACCCAACTATGGGAGCCCTTCCTAGAAATACTAGATCTAGTATGAACATAAAAACATGTTTGATAAAGACAAGAATCTAAGTCTTTTGTAGCTAAAAATCAAAAGTGTACATAGACACGAGTGTTCAGAGTATCAAAACCAGCCCTCAATAGACAAGGTCTTCTGAGGCTTAATTAATCAATAAATCAACAGTTTCAATGTAACGTTGATCAGTACAGGTACTGAGAAATATATATATATATATATATATATATATATATATATATATATATATATATATATATATATATATATATATATATATATATATATATATATATATATATATATATATATATATATATATATATATATATATATATATATATACATATATCAACATCATCAAGGTAGGAATTCCATAGACAAGTTGCAGCCATTTATTTAACAGTGATGGTGATAGATGTTATAATAGTGGCTGTGATCCGACTATGGTACTCCTTCCTCGCAAAATAGATCTAAAATCTACAAGTCTGTTGTGTTAGATTTTATGGGCAAGGGCATGGTATTTCTTTGCTTGTTTTTTTCCTTCTGGCCTCTGACATAACACTATGAATTCCCCTTACATTTTAAAAGCTTAAGTACTTCTTTAAACTCATCCAGAGGATACGATACATACCAAATTTCGAACAGGCCTGGTCTATCCCTGTTGCTGGCACCATATGCAAATGAAGCATTCCGTACATCAATCTCCCCAAGCGGAATAAGGTCCTGTGGTTGTCGGTAATAATATAATTTACCTATATCATCATCATAGACAAACCATACTTGTTTGGTGACTTTGCGAAAGTTTTGACCAGCCATCTTCAACCATCCTGTCAAGCGTGTTTCTTCTGTATCAGCAGAGGTTGAGATTGCTGTAGATGTAGCTTTCATGGACGAGCCAGTGGTCTCAGTGTCGTCGTTTGCTTTGAGTTCAGTGATAGACTGAGAAGAAGAGGCATTACTTTCAACAGGCGAGATCATCTCAATGCTGGTACTACTATCATCCTCTCTTTCTATGTCTTTAAAATCTATTTCCTCTATGCTGTCGCTTGTTAAAGGGGATTCCACACGAAATGGATCGTCGTCGCTTTCCTCTGTGTTTGCGGCAACTCCCCCTTCCTCGTCGCCATTTTGTTTGATTTGTTTATTTCCTATACACAGTTTTTATCTTTGAAATAGAAGAGTTATTCTTCGCAAAAGAACAGCCACTCTCTGCTTCTCCCCTTTCCAAGAAAACGAACAGGGATCTTCAGCCATTAAATCCGCTTACGAGAGCAAGAGGCTGGTCCTCGGGAGACTACTTAGAATCTAAACTAAACTCTTCTTAGCCGGACGGGGGAGGGGGGGGGGAGGGGTCCTAGCCCGGATTTTAAGTACGTACCATGGTCCCAGCCCGGATTTTAAGTACGTACCATTTATCGATCAAACCTTTAGTCCTAGAGCTCAGACTAAAAGCAAGAAGGAGCATAAATAATATACTATGAACTATTATGAAGAGCAAAGCAGTGTACATTTCCAGACACTTTTACTCCTCTTCTCGATTTCTTTTTTATTACAACGCTAGATAGTCGTTGTATCAAACAATCACGCTTAATTCAATTTGAGTCCATCATCAGTCCTTCTTCAGTGAAAACATACTTCGCATCGGTTGTGACGGTGCCTTCGATCTAATCGAAAGTGAAGGACATGACATTGAATCATATAAAAGGCCCGTACGAACAAAGACGAGACAAATGCAAGGAACAGGCAGACAAAAACCTGGCCATCATGGAGACCGAACCCTCGACCTCTGCGTCGGCACTCACGCCTCGGCACTAAAAGAAAGCATGATACCAACTACCAACCGAGCGAACTGTCATTAATGTCAGTGAAAATAACTGCCTTATGATTGGATTCATACGAATGACTTTACCGGCCGTAGTTAGCTCGGTTGGTAGCACGCTTTCAGTTCATGGCGAGGCGATGGGTGCCGACGCAGATATTGCGAGTTCGATCCCCATGGTGGCCAAGATTTTATTCTGTCTATTCCTTGTATTTGTATCGTATTTGTTTCCATGGGGCTTTAATATTAGATTAGGCTGTCAGTATTCTTTTCTTTCTTATTCCAATGTACTAAATCTACTTTTCTTTATTATTCCCAACACCGGCTATGGCTATTCGTTGTTCCCACTTGGGTTCGGACTAAATCTACGCCTTATGCAGCAGGAAGGCTTCATTAACTGATACGATTCTACTTCTAGTTGTTATATTTCTATCAGCCAGCACTATTCGTCCTCATTGACGGATTGACATCGCCACTATTCGTCACTAATGTTGAAAGGAGCTTATCACTCTTTCCGTACGCCATTAATGACGAATGGACCCTGGCACATAATTCAATATAGAGATATTATTCGTCATTAATGATAATTATAACACCCCTTCCGGTCCTTTTCCATTGCGTTCTATGTTAAACACAAGTGGTCAATAATTCTCCATAAAATGACGTGGTGACGTCATTTTTTCCTCCTTTTGCATATCATATCATAAATTAAAGAATTGTCTTCCATCTTAGGTGTCAAATACAAGTCATGACAATGCCTCCTTCCCCTCTCTCTGACTGGATTAGGAGACAAACATCAGGCAAGCTAGTTTAGGCATCAAGGCTCTCCTTATCAAATTCTTCGCCACAGAGTTCTCAATACAGACATAAATGAGTGTAAAATCTAAGACAGTCAACGCATGTGTCTGTTTCGCCTCTACCGTAACATATGCCACAGGATCAACTTTACATTCATCTACATCTTCAATCAAGGTCATGACTTTGACCACAAGAAAACAAGCAAGATAAGATACATAAATTGAATGGTTATTGCTCATTCTTTTTGGTATTCATATCAATTGAATTATTTATTATGTGTACACTCAAATTTCAATATACACCCCCTCCCCCCGTTATACCGCCATTCTCGCTAAAATACCGAAAGATTTTCCCCCTCCCCCTCCCCCACCCCGTACGGAAATGACACTGACACTAGTGACACAAGCCTTCTTCATAAGAATAAAAATACTAAGGTTTGGAGACAACGTTTGTCGTCCATTGCTTAGGCCTAGGTCAGCCGAATGGAGAGTAGCAATGTAACATCAGCATAGGCCCAGATCACTTCACCTTGACAATAGATGGGCGGGTTAAGCATCACTATGATTGGGTCCAATTGAGTGGCGAGAATTAGCTTCACAGCAGTGTCATAACTTAGGCTAGTCCATTTTGAGTCGGGAGTTTTTCTGTTGATATTTTTTCTAGACTGCATAAGAGACCGGGATATTCTACTATCATAATACTACAACCACAGCCATTTCACATGCAATAGGCCTACATCGCCTTGTCAGTGATCGTTTCTTCTACTTGATTAGTCACAATATTGATTACCTCCTCATTGTAATCCTAAAATTGGGTGTTTTCGTTATAACGATATTCTCTTTAAAACAACAGTTGGTTTGAGTGTCTTTCCAATTGTGATTTTCAGCTTTAATCCTGGTTTGTACTGTCTATCGTTTTGTTTGTCTGTTAAACATTGTGTCTGAGTTTTTGTCTGTTGTGTTTCTTTTGAGTACCCCTCTTTCTTTTGGATCTGTGCGTCTTTTCTTTCCATTCGGCCTTTCTGTATGTCCTGTGGCTGTGTTCCTTGTTGCGGCTGATAAGCGTGTGTAGCTGATACTAGCTGACACTTCCTTCTTTTTTATTCCTTGCACGTTTCATCTTGCTTCCTGTTAATTCACCTTGAGCTCACTGCAGTGAATAATGTAAATTCCAATGAAATACACTGCATGGTGGCAAGACCCGTGTACCATTAAAATAATCTCTCTCTCTCTCTCTCTCTCTCTCTCTCTCTCTCTCTCTCTCTCTCTCTCTCTCTCTCTCTCTCTCTCTCTCTCTCTCTCTCTCCCTCTCTTCTCTCTCTCTCTCTCTCTCTCCTCTCTCTCTCACTCTTCCTCCTCTCTCTCTCTCTCTCCCTCTCTCCTCCCTCTCTCTCTCTCTCTCTCTCCTCTCCCTCTCTCTCCCTCTCTCCCTCTCCCTCCCTCTCTATCTCTCTATATATCTATCTATCTATCTATCTATCTATCTATCTATCTATCTATCTATCTATCTATCTATCTATCTATCTATCTATCTATCTATCTATCTATCTATCTCCCACTCTTCTACCTCTCAGCTACTCTCAGCTACTCTCAGCTACTCTCACTGCACACGTTGGTTTATTGTAAAAACGTGTAATGGCTTCTATTAAATTTTGCTATACATTATGTTCTTTTAAGGAATGCCACAGTTCGTCCCTGCTGATATATAGTGGCAAATGCTTTTTCTAAATCAATAAAACAGAGGTGCAAGTCAATGTATCTCTCAAGAAATGTTTCTATTATTTATCTAATTGTACATATTGGGGCCTGGTACACTTCTCTCTTTCTTTTTTCTTTATCAGTTCCCATTCTACCTTACGGTGTATGGGTTCAGATCTTTCTCTAGGATGCCTTGACTTGGCATTTTCTTTGCTTTAATGCCTCTTTTATAACTTCTGCCCACTTTCTCCGAGTTCTTCGTTGATTTATTTCTATCGTAGTTTTTATGCTTTGGTTTGATCTCTTATTCTTGTGTTTCTGATTTTGCCTCTTAGTTTTCCTTACTACCTTTCTTAGGTATTTCATTTCAGCTGCTTGTATTCTATTGTATTCTCTACTGTCTAAGGTCCAGGTTTTGCTGCCATAGAGGAGAGTAGGACAATAAACTGTGTTGTATACTGCCATTTTTGGATTTTGTTGTCAATTCTTGTTTACCTATAAATGCCTTTCCTAGATGGTTATACATTGTCATTGCCTTTTGGATTCTCTGACTGATTTCTTCTGTTAGTTTTCACTCTAAGTTCATTATTCATCATGTTGTTATTCAACTGAAGGTCCTTTTCTGATTTTCCAAACAGAACTAAATCATCAGCAAATGAAAGCATTGATACATTTACTGGTTTGAGGTTCCACATACTTCATTCATGCTCTTTACATTTGAGGATGCCTTTGCGACTGAATCAATAAATGTGATAAACAATAGAGGACTTAGATACAATCCTATTTTGCCCCTATATCTACATCAAATTCTGCAAATATGTTTCCAGCTACTCACTGCACATGTTGCTTTATTGTAAAGACTTTTAATGGCTTCTATTAAATTTTGCTCTACATTGTGTTCTTTTAAGGAATGCCATAGTTCGTCCCTTCTGACAGTGCCAAATGCCTTTTCGAAGTCAATAAAGCATGTTTCTCTCAAGAATTTTTCTATTATTTGTCTAATTGTAAATATGTGGTCTTGCACATCTTCCTGGTTTAAATCCGCTCTGATGTTCTTCAATCAGATCCTCTACTGTTTTCCGTAGTCTCATTTCCAGTATCCTGGCATATACTTTTCTTGGAACGCTAAGTAGTGATATCCCTCTATAGTTTGAGCATTCCATAGTTGATCATTTCTTATGTATTGGTACTACTGTTCCTTTTTCCAGTCGTCTGGCACCTGTTTGGACTTCCATGCTTGTTGGCATATTGAATGTAATAGTTTGTCTGCCTCTCTACCTTGGTTTTTAATCTTTTCTGGATAAACTTGATTTGCTCCTCGGGCTTTTCCTAATTTCACTTTTTCTTGTAGCTGTTTGGATTTCTTCCATTGATATATCTACATCTTCAGATGTCTCCTCTGGATTAATTATTACTCTTACGAATTGATCTTTACTCCTTGTTTCATACGTTCTGGAGGGATTATGTAATTGTTGAAAATACTTTCTCCATGTTTCCATGATTTGGCTGTCTTCTTTCATTATTTTTCCTTTGACATTCTTAATTTGTCGTATTGGGCATGCTTTGATCTTTCTCATGCTCTTCATTGCCCACCAGAACAGCTTTTGATTTCCTTGATAGCTTTCTTGAAAGCCTTTGTCCAAACTCTTCTCATTGTTCCTGTTTTGCTTTCCTTACTTCCCTTGGCGATAGTTCTTTTATTCACGCAATCTATCCTATGCTCTGGTCTCTTTGTTTGCAAGTATTTCTTCCAGGCATTCTTCCTTTCTTTGATCATAGTCTTGACATTCTCATTCCAACATGCTGTTGTTTTCCTATCTCCTTTAATTTGTTTCCTATCACAGACCTCTTCAGTACAATCGAGGAGTGTTTCTTTATACATCTGCCACTTTTCTTCTATTGTGCTATCATTTAGATCCATCTGTCTTTCACTGATAAATCTTTTTATCGTGATTGGTATATCTGTTTTACTACTGGTTTATTTAGTTCCTCTATTTTGAGTTTAGTAGCTTTCTTCTCTTTCCTTTTCTGTTTGCCTTCTTCAGGCAGTAATCTCATTTTGGCAATTATTAAATGATGGTCACTAAATATTTCTGCTTCTCTGTTTACTCTTGCATCCAATGTACTGTAAAAAGGGAGCTGCTAACTATTATGTAGTCTATCATTGACGTTTCACACCTGTCTTCATTTACTCTGTATATTTGTGGATATCTTTATTAGGAAAAAGTTGTTGGCTATTTTCATGTTATTCTTTAGGCAAAAATATATTAGTCTCTCTCCATTTGGAGAAGTTGTTGTCTTTTCCTCTTTACCTATTACTCCTCCTGACGTTTTCACATTGTTGCCTTCTCTAGCGTTTAAATATCCTAAAAGCATTGCTTCCTGTTTGGATTAAGTTTCTCTGCAGCTATTTGTAAATCGTTTTCGAATATATCTTTTTTTCTTTATTTGCGTCTTCGTTTGGTCCATAAGCTATTTAATAATTGAATTACTCGTCGTTTTTGGTTTAATATTTACCTCTAATAGCCGTGGGCTTATACGTTTCCAATTTTCTAGTAGCTTTTCACACATTTTATGCACTTAGGAGGCCTACCCTGCTCTAGCTCTATCTTTGCATCTAGTCCTGAGAAGATTAAAGTATGATTCGGTCCTGTATTTTTTTCTATTTCTTGTCCTTTTTTCTTGTTTCTGTAATGGCCAAAATATCTACTTTGATACTTCTCCAACTAATTCTAACTCTTTTCCATTTATTGCCCAAACATTCCATGTTTCAAAAATCACAGTCCGTATTCGTTTCCAAGTTCGTCTTCGGAAAGATCAATCCGGTTATATTACTTATATGTCTCTGAATCAGGTTGTTTTGGATAAACAGGGGATTAGCCCACTGTACCCTAGGTAGATGGTGGGGCTGCAACCTTGAGGCCCCTACCAGGCCTTGTTATTTTCTGTCAGGGTTAACTCCCTTAGCCTTTAGTCATTGAAGACCAGCATGCAAGACAGCAGATTGTTATTTTCTGTCAGGGTTAACTCCTTAGCCTTTGGTCAGCCAAGACCTGCCTGCAAGGCAGCAGCATACTCGTCGAGGGCGGGACCATCTACTCCCTGTACAGGTGCTTACCTGTCCACTCCCCTCTTAAGCTGTGGGTTATACATTTCCAACTTTCTATTAGCTTTTCATACCTTTTATGTATTACGAGGCCAACTCCTGCTCTATCTTTATCTTTGACATCTACTCTTGAGAAGATTAAAATATGGTTTGGTCCTACATTTTCTTTTCCTTGTCCATTTTTTTTTTGGTTTCTGTAATGGCCAAAATGCCTGCTTTGAATTTTTCCATTTCTTCAGCTAATTCTATCTCTTTTCCATTTATTGCCCTAATATTCCTTGTTCCAAATTACAGTCCGTATTCGTTTCCATGTTCGTCTTCGAAAGGTCAAGCAGGGTATATTGTATTTATTTCTTCGAATTAGTTGATTTTGGATAGGCATGTGATTGGCCCACTGTACCCCAGGCCTTGTTATTTTCTGTCAGGGTTAACTCCCTTAGGCTTTGGTCAACCAAGACCAGCCTGCAAGGCAGCAGGAGACTCGTGGAGGGCGGGATCGCCTAATCTCCGTACATATGTTCACCTGTCAACTGCCCGGGTGTACACTTCTCCCTGGTCTAAATCCACTCTGATGTTCATCAATCTTAATTCATTTCTGGATAAACTCGATCTGCTCATGGGGCCTTTTCTAATTTCACTATTTGACTTTAAGAAGCTTTAATCATGACACTCTTTACTTGAAAAGGCATCAACAACAACTGCATTTAATATTAGTCTTCTAGCATTTCTCATATAATTTACAAGTAAATAGGCCCCTCACATCTGTACTGTTAAAGTCTACACATTAGGTCCATGTTGAACTTTTTCTCATACTCATATATATAAACTGTTAAATTTAGACTGTGTACACATATGTCATGAATGCATGCATGCAACCTGCTATTCTACAATATTTGTTATAATAAATGTACATACACATGTCATGTATGTAAAACGCACAGTTTAATATAATATATATCATGACAAACTTTAAAACGAAGTAATTTAGATGTATAAGTAGTAAATACATGTACCATTTAGAATTGCATCAATTCAACACAAAAAGCAGAACTCGCTAAACCCTAACTGACCATGATGTACATGGGGCATTTTTACAAGAAACCCTCCACAAAAATAACAGTGTGCGCCTCAATGGATATACATCCTATTGGTGTCAGTGCACTAACTGCAGAGGCAATGTTACTTATATCCGCATGGTGTCCAGAGATATGCCTCATACTCATGTAAACAACTCCACACATGTCCAAAAGTTATAATATGGCATACTGGTAGAAAATATATTGTCTATAATATTCACAGCTCTTCTGCTACGACATGCAACCTACCAGATATACATGACTCCCAGTACCATAAAACATTGCTTGTCGGTGACTTCAATGGCCACTCGCCACAGTGGGGATACCCTGACCACAGCAACACAGGGAGAATGATTGAAGAGCTCTGTGAGACAACGGAGCTAACTGTACTACAGAATGAAGAATCGCCACCAACTCTGCTACACAGAGCCCACCTTACTCTCAGTTATCCAGACCTAACCATCTGCTCATCAGACCTAATAACATATTGTCGCATTCAAGTTCTCGATGACACAGGAAGTGACCACAGACCTATCTTAACAAAGATCAGTACTCCATCTCCTAAAAGATACCCCCAAAGAACTCGTTGGAGCTTTAAAAAAGCTGACTGGGCCCACTAAAAGGAAACATCGGACTTGCTCCTTAAAAACATCAGAGATACCAACAGTGTAGAAGAATTTAGCGAAACTGTGACAACGGCCATCCTCAAATCTGCATTACAATACATTCCAAGAGGGTGTCGCAAAAAAATTCAAACCATTCTGGAATGAAGAGGAGATACAGTCTACTGTAGTGGAAAGTAAGATAGCAAGAAACAACTTGGAAAACCACCCTACTAATGCCCAGGCCGAAACCCAATGCAACAGAGCCTGTCCCAAAGTCAAACTTACAGTCAATAAAGCCCAGCAAGAGAAATGGTCCAAAACTTGCAGTGGTCTTGATCTTCGTCAAAATGGAGCTAGAGCCTGGTCCTTAGCAGACGAACAAACCCTAAATCCCTCAATACAGATGATAACATCAACCAGACCAAAAGAAGGCCATACATTTCAAAAAATTACTTTGCCTCTGTAAACAGAACAGGAAAAAACCCCAAGAGGAGGATAAAGAGCGCTTGCAACAGCTGAAAAAGAAGGAAAGAACTCCAACTGTCCGCCTGCCAATATTTGAGGAAGAGTTCAATTGCATGGAACTTAACCACACCCCGAAGAAGCTGAAATCTAGTAAATCTCCAGGAACAGATAAAGTACATAATGAGATGATCTGCAAACTAAGCCATAAAAGAAAACAAGTATTGTTAAAACTGATCAATATGACATGGCAGAGAAGTGAAATACCTCAAGTCTGAAAGAACGCCCATTTAACTCCAATCCTCAAGAAGAACAAACCAGCTAATGAACCCGAGAGCTACTGACCAATATCACTAACATCTTGCATTGGAAAACTGGCTGAAATAACGATCAACCAAAGCCTCTATTGGTACCTTGAAAGCGCTAACAGCATCAGTTCAAAACAAGCTGGATTTAGAGCAAACAGCTGCACAGAAGACCAGGAGACTAACTCAGTGCATCCATGACGGCTTCCAAGAGAAGAGCAACATGCTAGCGGTGTTTGTTGATCTACAACAAGCATATGATTTTTGTGGAGAAAGGGTCTCTTCATCAAAATGATCGAACTGGGAATCCATGGGAAGCTCTACCAATGGATCAAGCGGTTTCTGACGGACCGAACGATACAAACGAAAATGAACAATGCAATTGCGTCCAATGAAGTTCGTGAAGAAGGCTTACCACAGGGTTCATCATTAAGTTGCACATTGTTTCTTGTTTACATCAATAGCCTTTCAAATGTGCTCAAGTCTAAAACAGCCATATACGCAGATGACCTGGCAATATGGGAAACAAGCAGAAATACCAAAAATAGCAGCTCGGAAAATGAACGAGAACCTGAAGAGATTTGATGAGTATTGCCAGACATGGAAGATCAAAATTAATACATCTAAAACAGTTTACACCATATTCACAAAGAGCCAAAAAGATTGCCAAATTCATCCTAAAACTAATCAAAAACGGTGAACAGATTGAGAAAGAGAGCAACCCACTATATATTGGTGTACAGCTAGACCATCAGCTAACCTAGACCATCAGCTAAACATGAAAAAGCACATATGTAACCTCAAAGCTAAGGGTGTAAGAAAACTTAATCTTTAAAAAAAAAGTTAGCAAACACCTCATGGGGATCAGATAAACAGACCCTTAGAAACCTGTACTTGAGATATATTCGCCCATCCCTCGAGTATAGCAGCTCTATCCTAAGCTCATGCACCAAATCAAACCTGATAACAGTGGGCGGGGTCCAAAACAATGCTCTACGTTTTATTAGTGGAGGCATGAGATCAACCCCATAGCTGCCCGTGAAATACATACCAATGTGAAACCTCTTGACATGCGCAGGAACAAAGCAGTTTTAGAGGTATATGAAAACAGAAAAAGGATGAGTTCAACCCATCCTATTTCTAACAGAAAAATTGTCGATAAACGGCAACCAAAATATAAAATGAAGCAGAAATCACTAATACTAGTAATACATCATGCTATGGAGCTAAAAGAAAGACATCATCTCCCGGAACAAAGAAAAGAAACACCACGGGTGAACAGAGATCCACCAAATATCGTATTCAAAGATGAATCAAGATGGAGCTGATTGACAATCAAAGAAAGAAATCAGATCCGCTAACCCTGATGATGTCATCACAAAACCATTGATGACTACCCTGACAGCAGGATCTATATATACACAGATGGGTCAGCTCAAAGCAACATCAAATGCAGGGTATGGTATCTACATCCAATACGCAGATGGCATCTCTGATGAATTCTCTGGGGCTTGCGGAGAAAAATGTATCAATTTGAAACAGAGGCAGCAGCCATAGAAACAGTACTCTACCACCTCAACAACACAGTTTTCAATACACTCCCAGCTAAAAGATCAGATATCGTCATTTTTACAGATGCAATGTCTGTCCTACAAGCTCCCGCAACAACTGCCAGAGATCTGATCTCAAACAAAGACGATTAGAAGCTGACCAACTAATTAAAACTTATGGCGTGGAGCTAGTAATGCAGTGGATCCCTGGTCATGTCAAGACATCAGGAAACGACAAAGCAGACACTCTTGCCAAAAGGGGATCGAGACAAGAACAACCACACACAAAAACTACAATGCAGACCCTGAAACAAATCATCAAAGTTAACAGCAAAGGGGACTGGATGAACAAATGGGTTTTGGGAAAGACTGGAAGAGATTTAAACTGACATATGGCCATCCCACAAACACATGACAACATCAACCAACTTAAACGAAAAGATGAAGTTACCATCTTCAGGCTCCGAACACATCACTTACAACTAAATATGCATCTAAACAGAATAAATAATGAACATTGCACAGTGTGCCCCCATGAAACTGTGACCCATCACCTATTTGAAAACCACAAATTAAAAGATCTACGCGACAAGCTACTTCCCGAGAAACCTGATACTTGGAACACTATTTATGGAACCTACAACAGGTAGAAAACACCTGCACATGGAATTGGGCCGAAGGACAAATTACGTCCGAGCACTGCTGGATCAATAACAACACAACAACAAGCATATATTTAATACACATCTCTGCCCATACAGCTCTAACGCATAGTTCTCAAATATTTCAAACAATCGACGGTTTTAATGGACATGAATAGTTTTATATTTCGAATAGGCTTACTTCACCACATGTATGTAGTGATACAGTGGAGTCTGATGAAGAATGTCAACAGCTTGGGACTGAGACATTTTGTTGACTTAAAGAGAGGTTGCCATTAACTCTTTAGCAGAGAAACACTATGTGGTTGTCAAGCTAACAAATAACGTTTACTTTGTGTGTGTTTCAACAAAGACAGGCCAATTGCTGGTCACTGAATTACTTATTTGTGCGTGTTTGAACAAAGACAAACCAATTGCTGGTCACTGATTTACTTATTTGTGCGTGTTTGAACAAAGACAAACCAATTGCTGGTCACTGAATTACTTATTTGTGCGTGTTTGACCAAAGACAAACCAATTGCTGATCACTGAATTACTTATTTGTGCGTGTTTGAACAAAGACAAACCAATTGCTGGTCACTGAATTACTTATTTGTGCGTGTTTGACAAAGACAAGCCAATTGCTGGTCACTGAATTACTTATTTGTGCGTGTTTGAACAAAGACAAGCCACTTGCTGGTCACTGAATTACTTATTTGTGCGTGTTTGACCAAAGACAAACCAATTGCTGGTCACTGAATTACTTATTTGTGCGTGTTTGAACAAAGACAAACCAATTGCTGGTCACTGAATTACTTATTTGTGCGTGTTTGAATTACAAAGACAAGCCAATTGCTGGTCACTGAATTACTTATTTGTGCGTGTTTGACCAAAGACAAGCCAATTGCTGGTCACTGAATTACTTATTTGTGCGTGTTTGACCAGAGACAAGCCAATTGCTGGTCACTGAATTACTTATTTGTGCGTGTTTGACCAAAGACAAGCCAATTGCTGGTCACTGAATTACTTATTTGTGCGTGTTTGACCAAAGACAAGCCAATTGCTGGTCACTGAATTACTTGCTTTGTGCGTGTTTGACTGGATCATTTGCTTTGTGTGACAACAAGCCAATTGCTGGTCACTGAATTACTTATTTGTGCGTGTTTGAACAAAGACAAGCCAATTGCTGGTCACTGAATTACTTATTTGTGCGTGTTTGAACAAAGACAAGCCAATTGCTGGTCACTGAATCACTTATTTTGTGTGTTTTGAACAAAGAAAAGCCAATTTCTGTTCACTGAATCCCTTATTTTGTGCGTTTTGAACAAAGAAAAGCTAATTGCTGGTCACTGAATCCCTTATTTGTGCGTGTTTGACCAAAGACAAACCAATTTCTGTTCACTGAATTGTGCGTGTTTGAACAAAGACAAGCCAATTGCTGGTCACTGAATTACTTATTTGGCGTCCAAAAGACAAACCAATTGCTGGTCACTGAATTACTTATTTGTGCGTGTTTGACCAGAGACAAGCCAATTGCTGGCCACTGAATTACTTATTTGTGTGTGTTTGAACAAAGACAAGCTAATTGCTGGTCACTGAATTACTTACTTTGTGTGTGTTTGAAAAAAGACAATCCAATTGCTGGTCACTGAATTACTTGCTTTGTGTGTATTTGAACAAAGACAGGCGAATTGCTGGTCACCGGATCATTTGCTTTGTGTGTATTTGAACAAAGACAAGCCAAAGCTGGCTACCAAATCATTTACTTTGTTGTGCTGGAACAAAGACATGCCAATCCACCGAATCACCTATTTGTGTGTGTTTGAACAAAGACAAGCCAATTTCTGGTCACCGAATCACTTATTTTGTGCGTGTTTGAACAAAGAAAAGCTAATTTCTGTTCACTGAATCCCTTATTTTGTGCGTGTTTGAACAAAGACAAGCTAATTTCTGTTCACTGAATCCCTTATTTTGTGCGTGTTTGAACAAAGACAAGCTAATTTCTGTTCACTGAATCCCTAATTTTGTGTGTATTTGAACAAAGACAAGGGGCTAATTTCTGTTCACTGAATCCCTTACTTTGTGTGTATTTGAACAAAGACAATGCTAATTTCTGTTCACCGAATCACTTATTTTGTGTGTATTTGAACAAAGACAACCCAATTTCTGTTCACTGAATCACTTACTTTGTGCCTGGTTGTTTGAACAAAGACAAGCTAATTTCTGTTCACTGAATCCCTTATTTTGTGTGTATTTGAACAAAGACAGAGCACTTGTATTTCTGTTCACCGAATCACTTACTTTGTGTATTTGAACAAAGAATAAGGCTAAAGGCATTAAAAGAAAACTATAACTGAATCCTTATTTTGTGTGTATTTGAACAAAGACAAGCTAATTTCTGTTCACCGAATCACTTACTTTGTGTGTTTGAACAAAGACAAGCTAATATTATGGCAACACACAATCACTTACTTTGTGTGCTTGAAAATGACATTGCCAATTCATGCTGGCTACCAAATCATTCACTTTGTCGTGTAATGCTGGAACAAAGACATGCCAAATGCTAGTCACCGAATCACTTACTTTGTGTGTGCTGGAACAAAGACATGCCAATTGCTAGTCACCGAATCACTTACTTTGTGTGTGCTGAACAAAGACATGCCAAATGCTAGTCACCGAATCACTTACTTTGTGTGTGCTGGAACAAAGACATGCCAAATGCTAGTCACAATCAAACAATATTAAGATGACAATGCTGGAACGACATCACTTACTTTGTGTGTGCTGGAACAAAGACATGCCAAATGCTAGTCACCGAATCACTTACTTTAAGTGTGTGCTTGAACAAAGACATGTTCTCCACAATGCTAGTACACCTGAATCACTTACTTTGTCCTAATGCAATAAAGCTAAAAGACATGTCAATTCTTCCTGGTCATCGAATCACTTATTTGTGTGTGCTGGAACAAAGACATGTTGTTAATGCATTCATACACAATTATTGCTGGTCACTATTTTTTAAAAAGAATCACTTACTTTGTGTGTGTGTTTGAACAAAGACAAGCTATTCCTGGTCATCTGGATCACTTACTTTGTGGAGAGAGTGTGTTCATGTGATGACTGTTCCCCAAGGAGAGAGAATTTAGCGAAAGAGATGGGCCCGCCAAGTACATGCTCAGTCTTAATACTATACTAATTCAATGCAGTACACATACAGCAGAAAAAGACCCACATACTCACACGCACAATCAAGTGAAAAAGTAAAAGGTGATGGGAAAAGCTTAGAGCATTTAACAGTTAACAAGGGGCATTCCTGCGACAGTTGATTGAGTTAACTTTATGCGGAGCCTCTTACCAAAGCTGTTGATAAATCTGAAATTAAGATACGATGAACTGTTGAGGGGAAAAAGTGGTACCACCGAAACGGTTGATTTTAACCAAAGATTGACATTCAGCGAGATGGCCCCACTGTACTTCAAACTTTAATGAGTTAATCACCACACTTACAGATGCCTGGTTGTAGTTGTATACGGAAGTAAGCAAGATTTGTTTTGTTTTCTAGTTACAAAGTGAAAGCAAAGGAGGGGGCATTAAAAGTTGTCAAGAGGGTTATTGTTGGTATGCGTATATCATAGTGGGAGTAAGGAGGCAGAGCACTTGTATTCATTCTGTTCATGACCAGTGGTGTAACTGAAACTGGTACTGATAAGAGGGAAATGGAATTTTCCTTATTTACAAGGAATATATCTTCTTGGCACAAAATAGAAAACGTATAAACCAAAAGAACCTAAATAAAAGTATAACAGTACCACAAATAAAGATGGATTTAAACAAAATATCATAGTCATACAGACACACAACTTTAAATGCCAGAGTTGAAATATATGAGGACACATTTTCTAATATTATATTACAACACACACAAAAAAAACCTCAGTTATCACACGACGTCCTGCTACGGGCAAAATGTTTTAAGCATTGGATTAATTCATGTGTATATTGTACATGTATGAAAGGTGATTCACAAATGCTCGCAGTAATGTATGTGCAGTCAAAAGGGGGATTATTTCATCACTCCAGATTAAATCAATCCTTTTTGTTTCACCTTCTTATGGGGAGTTAAAATTAAATAGACATAGGCAGCCTATGGAAAACCAACCTAAAATTTGAATTATTATTTTTTGTAAAATCCTGAAGTCACTGTGCAAGAGATTCGCTCAAAAAATAAGTATAGCCTGAACTAAATAGGAACATTGAAATACATGTACATGTAATACATCAATTTGAATTCTAGACATTAGACCTAAAGGGCATCACAATTTAAAACTTAACAATATTAAGATGACAATAATTTCCAATAAACTGCCATCAATTTTCATGGATAAACAAAAAGGTGATGCTTTCTGTCATCTATGAAAAACAGTCTTGATCGACTAATCCTTCCTCAAGTGAATCTATGAGTCTCCATAGTAGATATCACACTATGAAAACAAACAAACAACAGTTCTCCACAATTACAAGTACGCTACTGGCATAATATATGGCACATTGCTCCTAATGCAATAAAGCTAAAAGTGTACATGTTAACACTTCTTCCTGTCACTGTCATAAAAAAAGGAATTATATATTATGAAATCAAGTGCTAGGTGTAACAGAAAAATTGAAGTTTGATCCAAAGTTGTTAATGCATTCATACACAATTAATTTTATCACACAATTTTAGTTTCCTGATAGAATGATTCTTAAGACACTATTTTTTTTTTAAAGCATTTGATGGCGCCAGCCCACTTTATGGCCATTTTTCACTTGGGGCTCCAGAAATCCTAAAAATTGACACCCTATTCCTGTCCATCTCATACCATAGCCCTGTTCTTGTCGCACTTCAAAAGAGTAGCTGTTCATTGGCATCATAATAACCACACAGCATTGGACAGAATTTTATTCAAAAGCTCAAGTGCATGATTATTCTTGACCTGATCTGATCCTGTACAGTCGCCCCACCAGGATTCAGTGTGGTTTCGGTGAATATGTCTAGATAAAGCTCTAGCCCCAACTCCCAGCATTCTATTGGGAGAATGTTTCTCCATGAAAGACTTAAGCAAGACTGTGCAGGATGGTGGACACCATTCAACTGTACGAACAGTTTTCCTAAGGCCTAAAAGATCCAAAATTCCACGCTGTCCTAACAACAAAAAAGACCTCCCTGATTCGGAACTGAATTTCCTCATTAGACCATACTGTCCAAAGTGTATGTAAACCTTCCAGTAATGGAGTAATTGAACGAAAGGTGATTTCCCTTGGTTCAGCATGATTTTGTTCATCCAGAAGATTAAAGCTGGGCAAGTCTAAGGCTGGGCAATGTTTGCTTTTCATCCAAATAGTTAACATGTTTGCCACCTCACGATAAAGCGGGTATGATGGGTAACCAACAATGGACTTTCTAGGCTCCTCCTGGTAGTCTTCAATCAGTAGTGTATAGAGGACATTAGAGGTGGCAAATTTATCTTCCCTGTCCTCCTCATCCTCAAGGACCTGTAATAATGACATGAAATTATGGAGAATATATCTGTTTTACGTCATCATTTCATCTGTAACAAAACTTCAATACTCAAATACTGAATATATCAGAGGTTTCCAACCAGGGGGTCATCACACTCCTTGGGAGTGTGAGATAACCTTTTAGGGGTGCGAAACCTTAGATTTGGCAATTTAGCACCAAAACAAAGAAAACATAAAGATACCGATATTACACTTAAAGGGGTTCCAAGATTATATTTTAAAAAATGTTTAGGGGTGCAGGGCATAGACTCTCTCTAAAGTTATATTAATTAATACGATTATATTTTACAAGAGTAACCATATTTTGCATGTACGCTTTACATTATCCCCAGATTGTTTTTGTTTGAGAAAATGTTCTGCCAAAAGTGACGTTGATTGACTGATTGTGAACTTCATTGTTTCCCCCGTTTGTGAGTATCAATTTCATTCAGCTAGCCCGCCATCTTCAAACAGGTTTTATAATAAAAAAGTTGGAATAGTATCGTTCCCGTCAACATGCGTAACCTCAGTATCGAACGACAACCGGGTGTAATAATCGTACTTGGTATCATCCGGGGTGTAACATGCTTGTTGAATATATTTCAATTTCTCTACAAGTAAAACACAGATCTGCATAAAAGTTTTTTTCCCCATAAGCTTAAGTCAGACTAACTATTGACCAGTCATTGTATTGTATTTACAGTTTGACCCGTTGTATAGTCTGGATACACAATGCATACTCTTTGTTTCTTTTTTCCCGTTCTGGAACATACATAGTTCAACTATATATATATATATATTACAGTCAACATATACATATATATATATATATTACATACAGTCATACATATACATATTATATACATATATAGTCATACATATATACATACATACATACATACATAACATAACATACATACACAGCCGCTTTGTTTGTAACGATTCATAACATATCTCTTTCTATGAAAATTGTACAACACGATTATTTGTAAGGGGGAAAAAAGGTCAGACTCAAATTGAAACAAAATTATACTGTCAAGGGTGCTGGAACGTAGAACGTTAACACATCTTATCAGTTGTGACATTTAGATGAAGTGTGCAGTTACTATACAGCATACTATGCCTACACTTGACTATGTTTGGATAATTCAATATTGCATAGACATACATGAATTATGGTGGATGAGACAACGCAAGTAAATCTATACACATCAGATGATCAAACACGATGAATGGCTGGCCAGGGCGGTGTTGCATTTAGATGGAGGCTGCACACCAATATTATGATGACCCGCCAGACCAATGTCAAGATGACCTTACATAATTATGATTTCACAGTACCCACCTACCAGCCAGTCTTATCACCAATGTGAATGACAAGGTATGAGAATACCGGTAACGATACATTGATTGGCCATTTACATGAGACATACAGGTTAATGATCGAAATGCACATATACATTATGACATATCATCAACTTTTCTCATCAATATATTTTAATATTCAAGGAGGTGGAATACATCATGCATACAGACTAATACATGTATATTATGTTGAACATGCATATATAGAAGAAGTAAACGTACTACTACCAATATCGTAAGCATGTACATAATATGTAAATACACTATACGGTCGTTCAGATTCAGGGTGTCTCCTAATTGAATTGAACGATACGTTAATTATAGCCGAATGTAATTATATTTCCATAATAAAATTGACTTATCTCACCTTTTTTCACATGTGGCTCCAGGTTCAGTAGCTCCTTATCACTAGGCATGATAAATCCATACATAATAGTCTGAGGAGTAGTATATCTAGAAATAGTAATCTGACAAAGTCGCATAATAATACATGCAACAACCAGTATATTATGTTGTTTTACTGATTTAGGGGTAAATGGTTTGCATTACTATGCAGTCCAGCACAGACCATAAATCAAGAAGCCACTGGTGGTGTAATAGTTTATAGCTGTGATGGAAGGGATAATTTAGACTTTACTAGAATGAAGTTGAAAATAAATTTCCCTATAACCCATAAACGTTATGACAATTGGAACTTTTTTTATTGTACAAAAAGTAATCGTATTTACTTGGCGAACATAAGCCTTCTCGGTTTTTCCCATCGGTTGAAACATTTCGGGTGTAAAGTCAACAAGGGATATAAATTTATAATTATGGTTCACAATTGATCATATTAAAATTACGACACAAATAACCTTCATGTAAGGACATAAAATATAAAATAAATTGAAAACTGATGAACCTTTCTGGCATAATTATGAATGAGACGCTCTATGTTCATCTTCATGTATGCTTCCTCTATCATTTTCCTTTGGAATGAAATCAAGACCATTAAGTCGGTGATAAAGTTTTCCCATGCCTTCCTATAGCTCAAGTTGAATTAAATCTCTTCCCTATAACCCATGAATCTTTCACACACACCACACACACACACACACACTCCAGTACACACAGTAGTTTCCTTATGGTGCTAGACATTATCTATGTGTTTATCACCAATAGTATGCCAGATCGATTTGGTGACAATAAATCTACTTATTACTATTATTAATTATGCAAACAATGAATACCACGTTGTATTACATATATGACACATTACTGTATTGTATACAAAACGACATATTATGGTTGCCTTGTATTGTATGTATGCATGTCGCTATTCAAGACTTTGTAAAGCTTGACCCCTGTATGTAGTCCATACACATAGATGTACATACATACATACATACATACATACATACATACATATAAATACATACATATGTACATGATACATATCACATGTTACATACATTACATACATACATACATATTTCATACATATATTCTTTTTGGGTGGATGCATACATGTATATATGGTAAAATGTATGTTCAACCGTACAACAATACATGTATATTATGTTGATACACTGCATATATATATATGGATCGAATGTAAACGTACTTGTATGTATTATTATCAATATGCATCATACATAATATGTATAATAATGTATACATACATACATACATACATACATCTTTGTAATGTCATATATAGGTGTATGCATATTAATTTTATAAATTTCCGTGTCTTTGGTTACATACATCCATTAAGTATGGTCAAGGACTGCATGTATATATTATAATGAATGTAATTATATTTGAAACATAACTGTTTGTAAGTATGTAACAATATCTCTGTACTTATGTACATGTGGCTCCAGGTTCAGTGCTCCTGATATCACTATATCATAGATATATTATCCCTTAGCATAAAATACAGATACAGATATGGAGAGGAAAGACATATCTAGAAATAGTATACATGCATACATGATATTATAATGCATAATCTAATCTCTCTCTTTCTCATACATTCCTCCCATACCTAAATATATATGTTGTTTTACGGTATAGGGGGTAAATGGTAAACACCTTTAGATGTACATAAAGATCCCCCCCAATTCAAAGTGTCCCCCCTAAATAGAATGTCACTGGTGTCAGTGTAAGACCTTTATAGCTGTGATTCAGAAGTATTTGGCTGTAGATTGCAGTTGAATGTCTAAAATAAAGTCAAACCGTCTTTGTTAAGCACTTATATTCTGGACAAGCAGATGGAAGTATTAATTTGAATGTGTAAGATAGAAATTCTTTCGGAGGCAGAGAGAATAAGGGAGGTTACCCAACAAGGCATGAATACTCTTGCTCTATAAAGGAGTTCATATGCTATTTTAAAATTCAAAGTCTTTGGTCCTTCTAATGTATGTATGTCAAGGACATAAAAATGTATTTTGATTATGTGAAGAAAACAAAATTCTGTTTTGGTAAAGTACTGATGGTTTGTTTTGTTATTGAATTTGTTATTGAATTTCTGTATGAATTCTCTGAATTCTCTTTTGGAGGGACGCTCTATGAAATCATCTTCACTCTTCCATCTATTATTTTGACTTTAAAAAAAAATGAAATCAAGACCAGCTCTCTCCTCTTTAAAGTTCACCCAGTCATGCCTCCCTTTAGACTCTCCCCCCCTCACAGAATGAAGTCTCTCCCTTCCCTATAACTCTCTCTAAAACGTTAGACTTATAGCACGCCACAGGTTTACTATACGTACAAAAGTGGGGGCTCTCTCTCTAGACATGTACTAATGACGACTAGCGTCACACATGGGGAGTTTGCGTAGTTTAGACCACCACGGTCACGTCTTTAACCCTGACATGTGAGTCTGCTTAGTAGTATGTACTCTGATGTATCTGTTAATTATCTCTCAATGTCCAATTTGTAACAGTCTCTATGTATCATTATCTTGTATGTATGTATGTATGTATGTATGTATCTCTCTCTCTCTCTCTCTCTCTCTCTCTGTATGTAGATCGATTTGTATGTGCGCTATAAACACTGACTTATTACTATTATTACTATCAAACAAGAATACCACGTGTTAAAATTATAATATGTATGCATCACATTACTGTAAGTGTAATATGTATGTAAAGCTTGACTTATCGGCCTGGTCTGCCTTTCCCATGTATGTAGAGACGTATGTATGGTACTGAACGCTATTCAACTTAGACTTTGAAAGCTTTCTGACC
>JAXRKP010000270.1:112500-125000 GCA_037039925.1 Doris montereyensis | reverse complement strand
TGAGGGGCGTTTTGTCCCATCTGTCGACGGAGATTTCATACCTAGAAAGCCGTCTCTTCTATTGCAAGATGAGTCTTACTTGGAGTCCATAGGCTTCTTCGACAGATCATATCTGGTTTCAATTGTTAACAATGAAAACGCTATTATGAAAAACTTTTATGATAACTTTAATAAAGCGATACTCAGCAATGACAAGATGACAGAAGAAGAGAAGAAAGATGCAGTCGCTAAACATGGAAAAGATGTCAAGGACTACTATTTACATTTCAATCTGGAAAATGATGCTTCCAATTCTGCATTGGTTGAAAAAATAGAAAGTTTCTACAACAGACGAAATTTAGGAGATGATGCTATATTGGATATGGTTACAGATTTTTCATTTCTCATACCCGCTTACGAGTTTCTTAACGCCGCCTCAAAACAAAGGAAATCCAAGCTTTGGTTTTTATTCTTCAACTTCTTTCCTGGTTTCATGAAAGGAAAGTACAAGGGTACAGTTCACGCTGTTGACCTGTTGTACTGGTTCGACATCTGCCCAGAAGAAATGGATAAACAACTTCATATCAGCATGGAGGGAGAATTCGATGATGGTGATCTTCGGTTGAAGTCGATGTTTTCCTCTCTGCTTGTTGAGTTCATGAAAAGTGGGTAGGTATCAACCTGTTGTCAAACAAACCTGAGAGCAACGAATAACGCTTTGACTTTGAAGCCAATATGTTGCACGCCCACCTCGTCTTGCCTGCCTAGAACAGAACCTTTCTATTTAAGTTTTTAAAAAAAACAACAACTTTTGAAAATCGTTTGCGTGGTTCTCTGAATTAGTCTATATCAAGAAATAATTATATTATTCTCCATATCAGGTGACTAATCGGTATCCTAACCAATAACTACTCTGAGTTGGATCGGCACAGATTTAGACAATATCAGTGATCTATTTACAAAGAATGTTTTGCTGTTGTTGCTGTTATTGTTGTTGTTGCTGTTGTTGTTGTTATGTTGACTTGTAAGCTTCTATTTCACCTACCTGGCTGATGCTGATAAGCAGAGAAAAACAGTCGGTTATCAGTGACCCAGTCATTTTGGCTGTAGAGGAAACCACTACATGTACCTGTAGTAAAAACGTATAGGTCTAGTTTGTATTCGAGTTTCATTTAACCTTGAAATCGTCAAAACATTTTGGAGGTGGTTGCTTGTTTATTTGTTTTGTTTAGCATTGGTTTGGTTTGGTTTATTCCATTTTTAGTTGATTTCTTTTTTGTGTGCTTTTATTTGCTTTTTTTTTTGCGTTTGTTTTTGTTTTGTGGCAAGAGGGATGGGGAGGGAGGTGTATATTTTCTTTATTTTATTTCGGGTAGTTTCTATTTTGTTTATCTGTAGGTTTTTTCATTTGTCTATTTTTTTCGTGTTCGCTTTTTTTGTTGCTTCATTATTTCATGAAATCGTTTCCACATTCTTAAATTAAAGAACAGAAGAAAAAAAGAATCCCAAAAATAAATAAACAGCTTGATAATTTCATTCATCTGTGCCTCATTCCAAACAGAGATCCAAACCCTGCCCTGTCAGAGCATCTTCATTCTAGATGGCCAGAGTACGATCCTGAGAACTCGCACTACCTGAATTTCAACCTTGAGCCAACTGTCAGAAGCCACCTTGAACGTGAGAAGAGAGACCTTTGGCTCAAAACCGTGCCCAACTGGAGAAAGAAAACTTACCAACATACAGAATTATAACTTTCTAAAACTGTTGTAGTTATCGTTGTTTTCAGTTTTCTTGTATTAAGATGAGAACTATCTTAGAATTGTATGTATTAATCATGGCGTTATTATCATATTGCATTAAAACTAAAATTGTATGTATTAATCAATGTGTTATTATCATATTGCATTAATGTTGACATCGTTGTGTTGATTTTCTTTCTGCTACACTGATCATTTAAGAAAATCAAAGCCCCATTTTTTCATCATATCATAATAACTATATCCTTATCAGCTCCGATATCGTTTGACGACGGTGTGTTCGATTTCGTGGCGTACCTTATGCAGGTCTTTTCTCAACATGATCAAACGTGTCAACACCTGTTTCTCATAAACTATTCAAGGCAGTGGAAATAAGATATGTTATGTGTTACATCGATGTGATAGCAAGGAATAATCGGCCTGTCCCACCCTTCCAAGCCACTCTGCCTGTCTGCCTGTCTGTCTGTCTGTCTCCGTCTGTCTGTCTGTCTATCTCTGTCTCTCTGTCTCTGTCTGTCCGTCTGTCTCTCTCTCTCTCTCTCTCTCTCTCTCTCTCTCTCTCTCTCTCTCTCTCTCTCTCTCTCTCTCTCTCTCTCTCTCTCTCTCTCTCTCTCTCTCTCTCTCTCTGTTATCTCTGTATCTCTGTATTAAACAGCAATGCGTGTAGACCTTGAACCGATGGCTGCCTTCCGTGGGCTATTTGAACACCGTCGTAATACAAGCCTTTCAACCGAACTATGTCCCACAAATCAACCGGTTGATAAAGACATTATGTAAGATGTATGCTTCCTCATACGCCCTGAGTCGCACATGAAGTCAATATAGGAAAACCTTTTAAGCATGGCTGTGACCCCGTGTCATGACAATGCCCTATGCTATTGGAATGACTGCCCCTTCGTCCTTAGATGTTGTTATGGTGTTGTTATTGTTATTGTTTTGTTGTTGTTGTAATTGCATGGAGGAGGGGTAGTGATGGTTTGTGAACAGGATTGAACGTGTCTGAAGATATAAAGTCGGTGAGATACGGAATTTAAACATATCTTCATCTTTAATAAAGGAAATGGGTTGCATGTTCTCATGGTATAATCAAAGTGAGTTGATGGAAGCACTATTTTTTTCTAGAACACCTTTTTTGGATTTTTTAATACTGATTAAAAAAGGTATCTGGATGTGAAAATGAAACCGATGTTGTGAACAAATAAAATGTATCGTAAGTCAAACAATTCAGAGTTAATATGACAATTTTGAAATGACCGTGTTTTTTTTTCCTTCGTGATATATTTCTTTTTTCCCTACTGCATATTTTATGTCTTGTCAGTATTTTGCTAACTATATTGACATATCTACAATATTGTAATGTTCTATACTAACATGATGTGTCTGATGTAATTGATTTTCATTCTTTCTTTCTTTATCAGTTTCCCATTCTACCTTTCGGTGTAAGAGTTCAGATGCCTGAGATGATCTTTCTCCAGGATACCCTGTCCTGGCATTTTCTGTTTTCTTCCAAAAATGTTAAATTTCTATTCTTCAATGCCTCTTTTATATCTTCTTTCCACTCTCTCCGAGGTCTGCCTTTTGGTCTTTTACCTTGGGCTTTAACACCGTATACTGATTTAGCTATTCTATTGTCATTCAATCTGTTTACATGTCAAAACTATCTCAATTGATTTATTTCTGTCTTAGTTTTTATGCAATTTGCTTTGGTTTGATCTCTTATTGTTGTGTTTCTGATTTTGCCTCTTTTAGTTTTCCCTACTACTCTTTTTAGATATTTCATTTCAGCTGCCTGTACTCTACTGTATTCTCTACTGTCTAAGGTCCAGGTTTCACTGCCATAGAGGAGAGTAGGACAATAAACTGTGTTGTATACTGCCATTTTGGTTTTTGTTGACAATTCTTGTTTACCTACAAACGCCTTTCCTAGATGGTTATATATTGCGCTTGCCTTTTGGATTTTGTGGCTGATTTCTTCCCTTAGTTTTCCCTCAGAGTTAATCATTACTCCTAAGTAACTGTAGCTTTGAATTTGTTCTAAATTCTCCCTGCCCAATTTAAGATTTTGTGTTTTAGCTTCCTAGTTACTAGCATTGTTTTGGTTTTCTTTGCATTTTCTCTCATTCCTCTTTTATTTAGTTCATTGTTCATAATGTTGATATTCGACTGAAGGTCACTTTCTGATTTTTCCAAACAGAACTAAATCATCGGCAAATGAAAGCATTGATACATTTGCTGGTTTGAGCTTCCACATAACTACATTTATTTTCTTCATTTTTGAGGATGTCTTTACGACTGAATCCATAAATGTGATAAACAAAAGAGGATTTAGGATACAATCCTGTCTTACTCCTATATCTACATCAAATTCTGCAGATGTGTTTCCAGCTACTCTCACTGCACTGTTGGTTTATTGTAAAAACTTTTAATGGCTTCTATTGAATTTTGCTCTACATTGTGTTCTTTTAAGGAATGCCACAGTTCGTCCCTCCTCAGAGTGTCAAATGCCTTTTCTAAGTCAATAAAACACAGGTGCAAGTCAATGTTTCTCTCAAGGAATCTTTTTTACTATTTGTCTAATTGTAAAAAATGTGGTCTTGTACACTTCTTCCTGGTCTAAATCCACTCTGATGCTCTTGAATCTGATCCTCTACTGTTTTCCTTAGTCTCATTTCCAGTATCCTGGCATATACTTTTCCTGGAACGCTAAGGAGTGATATTCCTCTATAGTTTGAGCATTCCATAATTGATCTTTCTTATGTATTTGTACTCCCGTTCCCTTTTTCCAGTCGTCTGGCACCTGTTTGGATTTCCATGCTTGTTGACATATTGCATGTAATAGTTTGTCTGCCTCTCCCTTGGCTTTTAATCTTTCCTGGATAAACTTGATCTGCTCCTGGGGTTTTCCCTAATTTCACTTTTCTTATAGCTGTTTGGATTTCTTCCATTGATATATCTACATCTTCAGCTGTCTCCTCCGGATTACTTGTTACTCTTGCTAATTCATCTTGACTCCTTGTTTCATACGTTCTGTAGGGATTATGAAATTGGTGAAAACGCTTTCTCTATGTTTCCATGATTTCACTGTTTTCTTTCATTATTTCTCCTGTAGCATTCTTAATTTGTCGTATTGGGCATGTTTGGTCTTTCTCATGCTCTTCATCCCGGAAAAACTTTTGATTTCCATGATAGCTTTCTTGAAGTCTTTGTCCAAACTCTTCCCATTGCTCCTGTTTAGCTTTCCTAACTTCCTTTTTGGCGATATTTCTTTTATTCACGTAATCTATCTTGTCCTCTGGTCTCTTTGCTTGCAAGTATTTCTTCCAGGCATCCTTCTTTCCTTTGATCTAAGTCTTGACGTTCTCATTCCACTATGCTGTTCTTTTCCAATCTCCTTTAATTTGTTTCCTAACACAGCCCTCTTCAGTACAACTGAGGAGTGGTTCTTTATACATCTGCTACTTTTCTTCTATTGTGCTATCATTCAGATCCATCTGTCTTTCACTGATAAATCTTTTTTTCATAGATTGGTATACCTGTTTTACTACTGGTTATTTTGTTCCTCTATTTTGAGTTTAGTAGCTTTCTTCTCTTTCCTTTTCTGTTTGTTTTTTTCAGTCAGTAATCTCATTTTGGCAATCACTAAGTGATGATCACTAAATATTTCTGCTCCTCTGTTTACTCTTGCATCCAATGTACAGTAAAAAGAGGGTGATTGATTTGATGCCTCCAAATTAAGAGGAACCAGCAAGATGGCAGATAAGTGGAACAGTGAAAGGAAAGAAGTAGGACCTATCCAGAGATGATTATGGTTATTTGTTTCACTTCACACTATTGAAACTGAGATAATCTCCAGCTATATGGGCCGTAAGGGCCTTCAAAAACATGTTTTAGGCCACAAATTATCAGGAAAGGAAATAAACAATAAAGTATCGTTGTGGTCTGTAAGTACCAGATGGGAAAAGTGTCTTGGTCGTCTAAAAGTCAATGCAAATAAATTTAAAATGTAAAGAAAATGAAAAAGAAACAATTATTGCAAGTCTCGCTTCAAACTCATGGATCGATTTCAATGCTTGGATTATCATAATTATCAGTAAATAAGAGATGTCACATGTAGTGTTCATACCATTATAATTCAAAACACTGCGTACCTTGATCGGTGAAAACAAACATTTTATAGGAGGTCCTGACAGGTTTTCTCTGGGGTTTTCTTCGAGTAATTCCTGGTTCAGGTAGGAAGATGGACACCTATTCCCATCGTAGACTGACGATGAAAAAAGAAGGTCCCCGTGTGCACATCACAACAATATGTGGACGTTAAAGATTCATTAGCTGCTTACAGGGCAGTCCGGACAAATTGAATAGTCCTACCAAAACCTCGAGGTCGAATACAAATTCATATCAAACAGATAGATCTATATCAATTAAAAGATGTTGATGTATTCATTATGTTTATTGAAACGCTGTGGTGACATAATCTGAAGCGTTGTGAGTCACAACGACGCTGGTTCACCTATGGATGACCCAAGCTTTGTTTTATTTGATCTTACACCCAAATTCATAACTAAGTTGATCACGGGGTTTAGGTAGGGATTTTTAATTTTGCCTGGGCTGTCCTGTAAGCAATCAAGGGATCAGAATGTCGTGATCTGCACACGGGACCTTCTTTTCATCGTCAGTCTCCGATGGGAATAGTTGTCGATCCTCCTACCTGAACCAGATGGGTAGGAATTACTCGAAGAAAACCCCCAGAGAAAAAGGTTCAACCTATTGAGGTTTGAACCTACAACCCTTTGGTTGAGTGGCCGACACCTTGCCTCTGAAATCTACAGTAAACCTACCCTTGGTCCAGGTAGGTGGACATACGCCAATCGGAGACGGGCGATAAACAGGAGGTCCAGTGTGCACATCACAAAACTATGTGGCCGTTAAAGGTCCCTTTGCAAAATTTAAAAACCCTACCAAAAACTCTGAGATCACCTTAATTGGGGATGTGAGTAAAAATAAATTCAAATAATCAGATAACGAAAGCTTCCTATACACCAATTGATTGCATACATTTCATGATGTCCAGTAAACTCAAAACGTATATTGTAATGGAAACACAAATAGCTATGAATTTGTTTGTAATGCCTTCTCCAAGCCCCCTCCCCTTACCCAACTGGGTATTGGCCCATCCGGCCCTCACCGCATTATTCGGCTTGTTAAAGTCCGAAACCCAACTTGAACATGTGATGTGGGCCTAGATCTGTATGGGGTTAATACAAATTTCAGGTTCAATCCAGCTCAGCCCTATCAAAGTATTAAAACAACCCCAAAAACAACTAGAAATAAAAGAATAAAAAGTAAAGCAAAATTAACAAGAAAAAAATAAATAAATAAATAAATACTCAAGAACTCTGTAAACCGTTTGTGCACGTTGGAGATTCACCCTGACAGTGGTTGGTTGAAGTCTTGTTCAGGTAGCATTCCAAACCCCACCAAGTCTTAGATTATCGCAATTTTGTTGAAGTCGATGAGCGAGCAAAACAATGGGTGACGTTCTAGGATAGATTGGGCTTTTTTTGTTTTTTGTTGGTTTGTTGTTGTGTTTTTTATTTTTAGCTAGGGTTGTTCACCTTAAGTGTAATCATTCATTAACTACGAGGACGTCTAAAAACATTCGACACGTTTTCCATATTACATGTATCGTAATGTTCTGGACTTTGCACCTCTCAAAACAACGTCAGCCTGTTTCGATACCTCTTGCGTCAAATAAGGCTATTGATAAATTAATGTTAACGATTGCTAAAAACTGGATCTTCTGGATGTCAAGTGATGCTACATTACCAACTTGACATTCAAAACTCAATTTCAAGTTAATGCGATTATCCTCTCACGACCTTGTACATTATCGGTCCATATTATTCATTAGCCTTCATTAACACTGTGACAAAGCAGATGTTTTAAATAAAACATGTGTGACCTTTGAGACTCAATGTCATCGGCCGGCAATAAGAAACGTCCCTCTCTACAAAGCCACTACGTTATGCAATTTATCAACTTGGGAGATAACTTTGACTCTTCAAGGTCAGTATCTGGGTTATAACGTGTCGTTGTGATCAATAATCTAAATGTCCTATACCACTGACCAGGGTATAGGCCACGAACAACAGACTCCCTCTTATTCCTGTCTTAAGAAACTCTTGATAAGTCCCTCCACAAAGACCCCATGTCTTAAAGTCATCATCCACTAGCCTTCTCCAGGTTAATCGTGGCATTCCCCCTAACCCTCTGTTCCTGTGGATTCCACAAGGGCATGTCTTGTAGCACTTCTCTGGGGTTTTCTGAAGGTGTGTCCTATCCATCTCCGTCTCTGCTGTCCTATTTCTTCTGCTATCGGTTTCTGTGCTGTTTCTCCCAAAGTGTTTCACTTTAGTTTTTATCTGATCACTGAATCCGTAGTATTTTCCTAAGGCAAATGTTGACAAAGCTCTGAACTTTTCTACTCCAGGTCTTACAGGGGCTCCAGGTCTCACATCCATATAACAATACCGATTTGACTCATTGGAGTTAAACAGTGTAAGCTTTGTTTTAATGGTGATGTTGTGGTCCTTCCAGATTTTGTTAAAATTCCTAAATGCTGTTCTTGATTTTCCTATTCTTGTCGTGATAACTGCTGTTGTTTCCGCTACATTATCTACTACACTGCCACGATAGATAACGTTGTAATATTTTCAGAGGCTTACTGTCGACGGTGATTGCTTCAGAGCTTGCTGTTTTGACTTTAAGTATGTTTGAATTTTCGGGATGTATTCTGAGGCCAATAGAATTGGATAGTTCTGAAAAGCTTGTCATTTTACTCTGCATCAACTGGTGGTTGTGCGATAATAAGTGCTAAGTCATCTGCAAATCAAGATCATCTAGATGGGTCCATAGTGTCCACTGAATGTCATTTGTTTCTTCCTGCTGTTGTTTCTTTCCTAAGCCAGTGAATTGCCAGAATGAAGAGGAATGGTGATAGTATCAACCTTGTCTTACACCTGTTCTTATCTCAAAGCTGTCTGTAAGTTGTTCATCGTGTAAATTCCTGCGATTAATGCCATTGTACATCTTTTTTGTTAGGTTGACTATTTTCTGGAGTATACCATAGTGCCTAATGATTTTCCATGAGGCGGCCATTTGAACACTGTCAAATGCCTTTTCATTATCAACAAACTTTATTATCAATGATGAGTTCCATTCAACACACTGTTCAATGATGATTCTCAAGGTTGCAATCTGGTCTGTACAAGAGCGGTTTTTTCCGGAAGCCTGCTCGCTGGTTTCTGAGGTGTTCATCTATGGTATCCTTGACCCTTTCTAATAAAACTATGTTAAAAACCTTACGGATGGAGAGGAAAGTTATACCTCTGTAATTATTGCAGTTACTAAAAGACTGCTCTTCAATCCACACCTTTTCAAACAATCCATGTAAAATATTGACTGTTGTAGGTATGTCTGTCTTCAATGCCTTTTGTAGTTTAGCTATAGCCTTCGCCATCTTTGCTCATGTTGGTGCAGTTGTTCGAAGATCTTTACCTGTTAATAGTTTTGCTGTTTGGTATATTATCCTCGTATGCCCACTTTGTGCTGCTTTTTCGGCTCTTTCTGCAAGTTCCGTGACAAACGTGTTCTTGTCCACATCTTGATACTTTTCTTTACCTGGTTGACTGCCCCGGCATATTCCTTTCTAGCTTTTTCTTTTTTAAATCTTTGTCCTACCGCTGTTCAATGCTTCCTTCTTTTTCCTCCTGACTGCTATTTTGTCAAGTGATGTCTCACTAATCCACTCTTTGTGTTTGTAAACCTTTACGCCTAAAAATTGCTCATACGTCTCTGTAAAAACTTTCTTCACTTGGGTATATACATCCTTCTCGATAAGTTCTACATGTCTTTTCCAGAATATAAAATTGTTCTGTTCTGAGGCGTTTCTGTCCAAATTGTATCCAGTTGATTCTGCGATTCCCAGTATGTACAGCTCGTACTGGTGCATCTCTTGGATAGCCTGTTTACACTTGCCTGCTTCATATAAGGTTCGCACATTACACGACGCTATCCAGAGAGAATTCTTGCTTGAAGATGGAGGCCTCGGTCCAGTTGCTTCCTTTCGGCTTTCGCCACTGAACGTCATCCTTCCTGTAACAAGAGCTCCATTTCTCCCCCAAGGTGGTGTTTTCATTTCTCTGTGTCCATGTTTCTGTAACATAGTTCTTTTTACAGGTAGGCTTGTTAGCCCCACGCCAACCCCCAACCTGGAGGACCAGTCGGCTAGGTGTCGGGAGTCACCGCCCTAGTTTACCATTTAGTCGCCTCTTAAGACACGCTGGCATCACGTTGGGCATATTCTTGCACCCTCTCTGTTGAGGGACCCTATTACCCACATGGGGAATTCAATGAACGAGAATTCAATTGAACAGGAGTGTTCTGAATTGTCTTTCTCACTTTCTATCAGCTGAACTTTTCAATTTTGTTTTATCTTGTTTTAGAATATAGCATGCCCCCAGACGCTGCTTCACTGTTTGTCTTTGTAAAGTCATTGGATGACGCCTGCGAAATGGCTTCCTTTTTAGAGAAGACTTGAACAGCATTTTGCCAATCGCCTCGAAGGAATTGTTACGTGATGTATGTTTTATCTTAGCCGTTCCTATACACAGAAAATCAAAGAATTACATTTCGAGAATCCAAGATCAAATAACGGTGAACCCATCTTGCCTGAGGAATTTGGTCCATGCGATACACAATTAACCTACCGGTACCAAAGTTTATATATAACATCCAGATAGATTTCATAGGTCAAATTTGGCATTTATTTGGTATTGTCCATTGAATGACAAATTGAACCCTAAAGTTACAGTATACACACATTCAAACTCACACACACACACATCACATCATCATCATCACACAGATACAAGCACACAGACGTTCCTATCGAGATGGTGGAAAACCGGAAATGGTGACGTAGACCCTCCTCCCCCTGCCACGACATCCCTCCCCGCCTCGTCCCGAACGGAAATTGTGACATTTTGAATGAAGTGAACATAAAATGGTATGTAACTATCCCCGAGAGCTTTTCATCAGTGAAATCTGAATGCATATTTGAATTTTCAGCATTTATTTAAATATATTCAAGTCTTCGCGAGGAAATGCAAAATTAAGAGAGTGCCTATGTTTGGAATTTGTGTGTGATACAATAGCCATTTGATCGGATGTGTATTCCTGTGTTGAACGTATAAATCTAGAGTTACATTCCCCCCCTCCCACAACAGCAAGCACAAAGACACGCGTAGTGCCAATCAAGGTGGCCAAATAAATTCGAGAAATTTGGCCTTTTGGAAAACTGTTTGGCCGTGAAGAAATGCAGTTGGCCGTCTGGCCTTTTTTTGGCCTTTTGGTCAAGTGTGGTTCAATTTCTTCAAATATGCATTTTTAAAAAACCAAATTCACTGTTTGTAGATATAAAGACTCAGATACACTATGATAATTTGCCATTTGGGAGTTTGGCAAGTATGTGAGAGCCGGTACCTGGCAACTTCAAATAATTTATTTTTTTAGCGCCAAGCGGCCAAGTGCCAATCATTCCAATTCATTCAACCCACATTGCCCTGTTGCCTAGATTGTTTTGTTTTCATTGTAGCCTAGCCTAGGCCCTAGATCTAGAATGTAGGCCTGCTGACTCATCACTGCTACAAAAAGCCTAATGAAATGCTGTTTCATTAGATCTAGATCTAAATCAGGCTAAGTCAAAAATTGTATCAAATTTATTTAATCTGTGTCCTGCAACTGCCTGATTCATTCTAGATCTACCACAATGTCGAAGTGGAAAGGCTCATACGACTCTGGTCGAAAATACAACAGTTCATGGGAAAAACAATTCCCATGGGTCAGAAGAGTAGACAACAGCGATGATGCGTTTGCGTTTTGTAAACTGCGTTCCCAAACTTTACGACTCAAACTAGACAGTCTGAAGACACATGAAAACTGTTTAACACACAAAAATAAGGTACCAAAAAGTCAGACAAATGTTCTGACACAGGTTATTCAGAAAACACAAGAGAGTCAAAAATATCAGCAGAAACAAAAGCAACGGAGATAGAGTTAGCAGTTACCATTGCTTCACACGGTGCTATCCGGTCTGCTGACCATTTTACTGCATTTATCCAAAAAGCATGGAGAGGGGAGTGTTTTAGGTGGGGTCAAAGTACATAGGACAAAATGTGGGAAGCTGCTTCAAAACGTTGTCGCCCCTGTTTTGAAGAAAGATGTAGTACAAGACATGAAGGACAAAAAGTACTGTCTGTTGATTGATGAATCCATCGATGAGTGAACATAAAGCTTGATCTGTGTAATATGGCGAAATATGACAATAAGTGATAATAAAGACAGAGCAAACACGTGACGTTTCGGGTATAAAGTCAGACAACAAACGAGAAATATTAAGAATCTAGATCTAAGTAATACCTCCGGCATCACACAATGTGATGTCAGAATAAAAACATAAAGGAGAAAGAAAGAAAGAAAAAGACAGTGATGTTAAGAAACGATCTGTGTACGATATGTCAGTTTGACAAAGAACGAAATAGCAACAGCAGTTTTGTCACTTTTGTCAGTATCAGACACAACAGCTGCGACCATTTTCAACGACATTGTACATGAGTTGACTCAATGCGACTTGTCTATCGTTGACTGCATTGGGTTTGGATCCGATGGAGCAGCAGCAATGGTAGGTGAGCACAGTTCTGTATT
>JAXRKP010000270.1:77500-107500 GCA_037039925.1 Doris montereyensis | reverse complement strand
CCGCCAAAGATTATTTTCATAGTGCAGGAATGTCCTTATTTAAACATCCAGCAGAAGAACAGCCTTGCATCACAAGGAAAACATTAGAAAATAGCCATTCATGCAAGAATGTAAAGGATTTGTCAATACAATTTACAGAAGTGATGCAGATTCCAAAAAATGTGATTAAGCATCAGGTACCTAGCATTCACGAACCTATAAATTTTGAGTCACAGTCTGCCGGCATCATCTTCCAGAGCATATAGTTACAGCACGTCTGAGAAAAACTGCAAATCTCAACGGAAAACCTAACATTTGCAGCTTTCAACGCTGTTACCACAGAAGATGAAGCATAGGACATTTCGATAATCAGTATGTTACCCATGGTGTATGACAGTGCCAATCATATCGCAACCGTAAAGGATTGTATGGATGTCATTAAGAGAGCTGTTGAATAACTCAACCTAGGACAGACATCAGTCATTGCCGTTGATCAATCATTATACGCGCTTGCCAAACAAGTTCAACGGACATGGCCATGAGGTTATGAAGAAAAACAAAACTGTTATCTTTCTTGGTGGGTTGCATATAGAGATTGCTCTTCTTAAAATGGTTGGATTTGTGCTTGGCGGAAGTGGACGGACATTTTGCGTAATCAGTGATTTTGTTGTAAATAAGAGCAAAATTTAAACAAATAACAACTGCTTACCTTGGTTAGAAGACTAAAGCAATTTCTCTAATGGTCATTATGGTCAATATTATGAGACCATGAATACGATACACGATGTTTTCTCTACACATGTTTTTCCTCTTCACAATTTCAGTGTTAGCATTAAATTTAACAAAAATGTAACACCGAGCAGCAAACTATGGCAATTTTTTTCTGTTTTGGTCAGTCTAACGGTTAGTTCAGGAGTTATTACTATCGTTTTGTCGTTTCGATTGAAGCAAACCCAAATACAACAATGGAATTTTATTTCAATTTTATGTTTAAATCTTGTTTATTTGTTCAATTGGTCAATGGTCAATTTAGCCGGACGTTCAGTAATACCGGCCATAGGGTCATCATAGTGCCTGCGCTTATCAATATTGTTATGATAAACCTACCCATCTTTCAATAACACATTCACACAGGTTGTTCTCAAAATTTGGTCAGTTTAGGAAGCTTTTTTCTATATATATATATACAAAATAAAGTAGACATTTAATTTTGACTGGTCAGTTTTGTTATTCACGGTCAAACAGTTATCCTAGTCTTTGCATGTATCAGTAATAATTTATAATAAATTACTCTGACCTTCCATCAGACATCCATTGCCGATCAAGAAGTTTTTTTTTATATACGAATAAGTGGACATGTCACTGGTCAGTTTTGGTCATTCACAGTCAAACTGTCATCATAGATTGGCGATATGCTATGATAACTTTGCTCCGCCTTCCATAAAACATTCATCGACGATTATACACGTTGTTCTCACAATTTGTTAACCCAGAAAGTTTTAAAAAAACTTACAAATAAAGTGGAAATTCCCCTGGTCAGCTTTGGTCATTCACGGTCAAACGGTCATCATAGTCTTTGCGCTTGTCAATAATAAGTTATGATAAATTTACTCTGCCCTTCCATGAGGCATTCATTCACGATCAGGAAGTTTTTTTCAAACTATACAAATAATGTGGACATTTCACTGGTCAGTTTTAGCCATTCACGGTCAAACGATCGTCATAATGTTTGTGTTTGTCAATAATAAATTATAATAACTTTGCTCTGCCTTTTTATAAAGCATTTATTGACGATTATACACGTTTTTCTCAAGATTTGGTCAGCCCAGGAAGTTTTTTTACTATACATATACATGTAGTGGACATTTCACATGTTATTTTTAGTCATTCAGGGTACATTCTCAAGGTGGTTCTATATGAACCATAATTTATATTGGTATTAGCTCAATATTGCTAAGTTTAGTGCTTTTAGCACAATTTGCACATTTCTTTCACAAACAGACTTCCTTGAGGGCCCGAGGCCCAGGGTATCGTCGTTGACGAAGTAGCCTTCTAACCTCGACCTGACCCCTGACCTTACTTATCTCGTCAATAGAACAAAATTGAAAGGTCATAGAGTCATAGGTCAATTTACAACCCCTCGTCTGTCGTCTTCCGTCAGTTGTCAACAAAGCCGAAAAGAGCCGCTGTCTGTCGTACCATCTTGGTTTTTTTTTTAATGATCACTTAATGCTGTGCATTCTATGTATAATTAGGTTGTTGAAATAGATGCATTGATGATCAATACAAACTATCTGTTATAGATCTAGATCCTAAAATTGTTATTGTTTTGTCTTACAGTTAAAGCCGTTGTCGTTGTCATTGTGTTATCTCACACAAGCTCTTCTTGTCCTCTTTTTAATGTCCATATGGATGTTGCTATTTTTTTTCTGGATCCAGCACTAGCTCAGATAGATCAAGATCCTAGTTTTTTTTTCCTTTTTTTTTCCTTTTTTCATTTCTTTACAAGCAGCTGCTAATATCTAGATCTAGAATCTACCTTTTCTCTTAGTATTTTTTGACCGCTTATATCTTCCACATCTGAATTTAGGCCTACTTTGCTACTATCTCTACTATTAGGAGTGTCCTGCACATTTTCCTTGTGGAGAAGTTCTTATTCCTGTCAAGTTTTTAATCAACTCATGAAATTCTGTTGTATTTTTTTTTTTTTTTTCAATGTTTTGGCATTCTATGTCTATGTATTATTCTTTGGCCTTGGTGCACTCTTTCTTTCTGTGTTTGTCTGCCTGTTTGTTTAAGGGGAGGGGTGGGTTCTGGGAATGCCATTTTCGCCGAAAATGGGACAAATCTATTCTATCATACTAGTCGATAGAGCAGTTCATTCCTGTCATAATAATACCATAAAATAAGCTTAGTATCAATTCTTTGAATTTATACAAATTTTTTAGAAACGATACAGGCCTATCTTTCAACACAGCTATTATACAATAAAAGCTAGAAATATTATCCAAAATACAGCAAGTTGATACTCATTTTGATCGTCACAATAAAAATAAAACAACCTTAGTGATGATCTATTATGAATATTGCTGGAAAATACGGAACATATTCCACGCATCTTTTATCAAAAGGCACCATCTCAAAATGAGTAAAAAGATGCTGGTGCACTTGAAACAGTGTCAATCAGAAGTAGTTGAGAGCCTTTCAAGGTTTTATAATGTTTCAAAGTATTATCCTACTCTTTTCTTAGGTTTATGAGAGAAAATGTATTCAAATAACAGAAAATAAGAGAAAAATAAGATTTTCTCAAAGTGTCCTTTTTTATTCTTTATTTCCTATCTCCTTTTTTTATTTCTCAACGTATCTTTATGAAATTTGGTATGGATGATGAGTGGGGAAAACAAAGAAATGATCAGATGCCTTTTTTGCTATGTATTATCGGAAAAATTGAATTTTGTGTACAATATTTTTGTACATTATTGGTTGTTCTCATATGCTATTTTCAAAAATTCATAAAATCAAAACTTACTAATGAAACAAAAATCCGATCTGATTAAATTTAGATATTGTATCAAAAAAGGTGTATGCCAAGTTTGAAAAATTTGTTGAAGAATGAAAAAGCCTATCGATATTAAACTTGGTGAAATTTTGGGGCAAAATCCAAGATGGCCGTCATTTCCATGGCACCCGGAAGTGTCAGGAAAAAAACGACATATTTCAACTCAGTACACCATGCCCATTACACCTATACATAAGTTAAATTGATAGGAACGAACGAGAAAATTTTCACTCCAGGACCCCTCCACCCCTTAATACTATTCTTTTCCAGTTGGCTTGGTCCTTTCATCATTTCTAACACTCCTGCCGTCATCCATTTCTTTTTTTTTTTGTTTCATGCTTTTGACGGGAACAATAAATCTGTACTGGATTGACTCTGTTAGCCATTTTGTTAAATCAGTCCAATATTTTTTTAATGTCCTCTGTTACTCAGATATTCTCATACCATTGCTTTACCCTTCGTTGTATTGTTCTCTGATCTTGTCTTTTCTTAAAAGTTAAATTTGTATCTTTGGGTGTGTCATGCTTTTGTTTTGGCTTTTTAGCTTTAGTTTGAGAATACATTTCACTAGTCAGGGATAGATTTATATCAGCTCTGGGTGTTGTTTTTACCAAATTTTTAAAGTGTTGTGAAATCAATATGTAATCAATTTGATTTTTATATGTGTCTCTGGGGCTTTGCGATGATCATCTCCTTCTGATGTGGTTTTTGAATCATTTATTTATTGTTACCATATAGCTTTCTTTTCTGCACCAGTCTGTTAACAAAATAACATACTTGCTCTTTCATTTTGTGTACCCAAACCATATCCACCGACGATGTTTTCAACTCTTTCACTACCTACCTTTGCATTCAAGTCACCCATTATGATAGGGATTTTTTTATGACTTGTATTGTCTTTTGTCCACTCTAAGGTCACATAGAATAGTTCTATTTCACTTTCTTTCTTTACAGCATGAAATGCTTGTATCACAATCAAATCAAATGTCACTAATAGTATTCTGTCGGAATTACCCCAACAAATTCAAAATAGATTTGCTTGTATGGTTGTCAACTACTCTTTCATGTTTCGTCCCTACTGAGTAAATTATTTCATGTCCATTCAATCTTGAATTTTCCAACACGTGACCACCTTGTTTCTGAAACGCTTAGTAAATTTGTATTTTAAATCTATTCTTGTAACAGGTTTTCAAGTTTTTCGAGCTAGTATAATGTACGAACATTTCATGTGGCTATAATGATTCTTTCTTTGTGAAATAACGCTTTTTCTGTTGTTTCTTGACATTGAATTGATGTGTATCTATATTGAGAGTGAATGGTGTTCTGGGAAGGGTTAAAGACAGTGGTTTTCTGTTCCCTTGTGTCATTGTTGACACATCTACAGTTACTGTTACATTTAACACATTGCAATTGAACATTACTATTTACATGATTTTCAACAGTTATGACTGAAAGGGTGGAAGGAGGTCGAGGTAAATAATGAAGAGGGGTTGGTCGATGGGCCAATTGAACTCGATATATTTTTGTTTTCTCCAATCACCACAGCAGTTTTGGCTTCCATTGTTTACAAAAATAGGGTCGCTGGCAATAACAAGCCCAGTGAACACGATAAAGAACGAATATAAAACTGAATTAAAATAGCTTGTTGAAGAATAATCAGGGTAAAATTTGTAATTTCATTTATAACGGATATGTTAAAAACTTCTGAAATATATTTTAAAACAAGCAGTACATTATCACAAATAAAACTATATCTATATATGATAAGTAACAAAAGTCAACGCATTTCTTTTCCAACCTTAATATCTTAAAAGTAAAAAGTGGAAACAAAAATCTTTTTTCACAGAGAGAAAGTTAATTTCCTTTTAAATCCAGCAGTATATGGCTGCACATGCACCCACTTAAAATTTTTAATGTTACCGGCAAGATTAAAAATTCTGCAAAGTCAATACCAACAAAAAGGGAAAAGAAGGTAGAAGTGAACGATATTGAGATAAAAAATATACTCATGAGCAACCTTGAATTGTGCGACTAAGAAAATCAATCATTCGAAAGAAACAAATGAAGAAAAGTTGAAACTCTGGCAAAGTATAACATTAACTAATTGCCCAATCAATACCTTGTCTTGAACTTACGCATCTATGTCAAATCAGCAAGTCTATTCCAATCATGCATTGAAACAGAAATAGAATGTAAAATTGTAACTTAATGAGAGAATTCTATTGATTACTCAACCATTTTGTGTCTTCACAGAAAATCAGATTTTTGCTGTGAACATGGATTATAAGGATATGATGCTAAGGCAACCTGTTACAGAGCATCCCAACGAAATTTCAATGAATATTGATGTTTCTTCTCCTTTTGGTATGGTGTATATTGATTCCCATGACACTTTTAAAAAACTTTGTATTAACCCTTAGATTCCATGCGTGGGGTCCATGGCTGAGCGGCTAGCCTGCCAGTTAGCCTGCCGGACTGGATCATGAAAATCTAGTTTCGACGTTGTGCTCCTTGGGAAAGTCAAGTAAAACGCTTTTTCCCCACTCTACCCAGCCTTGGAAGTAAAAACCTGGGTCAGACTAGCATCCTGGCCAGAAAGTGATTATTATCACCTGTTCTGCTTTACGCTATTGGAATAGGGATAAGCTCCATGGGCCGTAACGGCCTTGAAGAAACTCTACTTAAATTCCATTCTATTCCAGATATTGACATCAATCTAATCCTAAGCTAAGGGGAATAACTCCAGGCTACAAGCTGACCTACTTTACAAAATTACTTTTAACTTAAATACTTGAAAAAATATCATAAAAAGAAAAAGCACTGAAACGAGAAATGATTGGGCTCTGATTCCATTTCATAATTAAGCTGCTTTGAGATTGATGAAGGAGTGGGAAAAAATAGTGAAATACAAAACATCACCTTCTTCTGTAGTCCTCACAGTTGCAGTCCAAATTTATTATCAAAATTTACATCTTCATCATCTGTTTCGATATTACTTTCATTATCAATTTGAATATCGTTATCCACTCAACTGCTATAATTATCAACAAAACTTTGTACAGAACTTTGTTGATTGATGAAAATTGAACTCCATTCTGAGCTGTCAAAAATTGCGATTAACGTCAATTAAAAAAAATCATAGCATTCGCCTTAGTTGAGCTGGACTCAATTTCTACATTTTTGGAGAAGAAGAATTTTCTACTTACAGATCCTAGCGAAATCAATGGTTAATCATCAAACTATGTTCTTCACAGATTTATGTCACCTGAATGCAGTAGCCTTATTTCTCATGGCAAAATGTTGTTGATCTAACTTGTTATATCACCAATTTGGGGAGGTCACAGATTTTCAGGGGTATTTGATAAAATCCCCATAAATTCCTGGGCCGCCTCACACCTCCTGATCCATCCTTTCAAGGTCGCTAAGCTGGCTGGGATCTTCCACTTAGCGACTAACAGCAAGTCTGCCCTGAAGATGGGGCTAATTGCTTAAGCATTGCATTGGAGGCCTCCTTTTACCCAATATATTCTGAGGACTCTCGATTGCCTTCAAATTGAGACGCAGGTTTCCCGTAATTGACCTTCCTGACAGCTAAGGAAAAGGGAGCTTGAAGGTCACTGTTGGACTCAAACAATCAAGGCCCATTAAAAAAAGAAAGAAAGAAGATAAAAGTTGTGGAAACATCTATATAGGGTACAATTTTTTTAGAAGTAAAAATGTTGTCCATATTATCATTTGTTTATATATTGATTTGTTTTGTGTTTTTTCTTTTCAGACATTGTATCCATACTTCAGAGATGTGATGACGAGATTTTTGATGGGTGGCTTGACCCTGTAGTGAGTCATCTCAGTGTTTTGTTATTTTTTATCGTTTCCTGAATTCAGAATTTTAGAGATGATTTTTGTGTTGTTGCCACAATTTATCCGTTCTATTTAAGCATGTTTTGGTGATATTTTTTGTTTGAGCTCAGTTTTATTTAATGATTGAGAAATTAATTAGCAGTATTTCTTTTCACGGATATAACAAAAATGCTAAATAAATTCTCTTTAAAAAATGGCAAACTTTATTTAATAGTATGTGATGATGAAAATGATCTACTCATAGTTATGCCTTTTTTAAAAATTTTGATGTATATTTTTTCCAGACACTGACCAGTGCTGAGGTAGTTGGTAAAATATTGAATGTAGCATCACATATTGAGGCTGTCATAAAGGTAACTACTTTTAAATCTTTTATTACATCATTAACTATTGTAAATAGAGAAGAATAATTTCACTTTATTAAATTTATAACAAATTTATGATAAGAATAATATTCATCGATGTATGCTTGAAAGAAATTAGTTCATACTTTTAAAGAGCATTTAGGTTGTGATTCCCAATGCTTCTTATCTTTGAAATATATAATTTTTTCTCATCCTTAGACAACTATATCTGCATAGATGTATTTTGTGTTGAAAATATGTGTTCAAAACTTTATAATCTTAAGTAGGCGTATGTAAACACGTGCACAAATATAGGAATAGAGGGAAAAAAAAAAAAAATCTATCCTAGTTTTACAGTCCTCTTGATTTTAATAACAATGCCAGAGACTGTCGAAAGAGTAAGGGGTTGCTGCAAGAAGGACAACCCGTTTGAAGCGTTTGCTTTATGTTATTTTCTTTTCATTTCTTTACTTGCATTTTTCTCGAAATGTATTTTTTTCAAACTAAAATTCTATCTCCTCCATCATTTACCGACGGATTAGTATAATATTATATTTCACACACAGGTTCTTTTCGTCAATGTTAATAGGATGACGTTTGTTTTTTTTATATCTTGTAAACTTTTTAAGAATTTTGTTTTTGTAATAAAAATGTCATTTTTGCGTACTAACGATATATGCAATTTTCAAAAATTCATGAAGAAAAACCTATCAAAAATGCCTAAAAAACCTGACATCACTCTTTATTCATAGGACATAGATTTTGAAAATAGGGTCAAAATCCAAGATGACAACCAAGGACGCTACAAACTTTTTTGATAGAGGATGACTATATTTTGACAGTTAATCATATATATACTAAAATCAAAACCTTAACTCAAAAGCAAAAAAATCACTTCACGCTGGGGGTGTGCCAACATTGCGTATGAAAGAAATTTGTGTGTCGGCTTTGTCTATTTTAATATTTATCTGTGTGTTGCTTAGTTGAAATTGAACTAATCTCAATTTGTCCTCATTGATGATTTTTCCCTAGGATTTGAAGGAGCATTTGTCTATTGGTTGCGTTGAATGTTGCCGACATCATTCCCTGTAATTTTTGTATTAAGGTTTCCAAATGTTTGTTTTAAATAAGCTAAAATAAATTAGCATATAGTTATTCATTTTAAAGAAAATAACTACTAATCAGACATACATCTTGAATTGATCGACTCCTCATCGACAGAAATTTTGAAATCCTTCAATGATTTGACATTTTTCACATCAAATTTAAGATTGTTCCATGTGTTATTTGTATGACATATAAAAGACTTTTTGTCTAGTTGTTGTTGAACACCTAGTGACTTAGATTTTTAATTTATCACCTCGTGTAAGCGTGTTAGGGAATATTGAAAAAAAAAACAAGATGATGTTATATCATCAATCTCATGGACAATTCTGTATAGTTGAATAAGATGTCCATGTTTACCTATATTTTGATGATGGCAGGTCTAAATATTTTAATCTTTCATCATATTGAAGATCAACTAATTTGGAAAACAATGTTGTTGCCCGATTTTGATGAACTTAGACAGTCTTTTGAACAAGGGACTTTGATATTAATATATTATATAATAATATATATTATCTTTGTAAAAATTGACCAAATTGCATCCAGAGAAGATAAACATATTATTTGGCTTGATTTCATTACTCTATCTTCTATTTTTTTTAGATTGAAGATAGATCAATTCCATGGCGATCATATAAAGTAATTTTACTTCCTTTCCATACAAATGATTGCTAACAGGATCCATCTTCTGGAACAGTTGTCATGAGCGGCTGTGGGACTTCAGGGAGACTTGCTTACCTTGTTGTGGTAAAATAAAGAGGCACAATATTATGAAAAAACAGAATACAGTATGATGTGAAATTACCAGAAACATTTGTATTTTCGACCATAAATTTGTTATCCAGTGACATCTGGTACTTTTTGCAAGATAAATCGTATTTACGATCTTTGTATATGTTGTCATATTGTTAAATTGATGATATATTAGATTACGATTAAGTCATACAATTATAGAGGTGTGCATGTTTTGACGTTATGCACTTTAGCTCTACTATATATTATATTATCTGATCACAATTTATATTTCTTTTACTTATTGCCTGTTGTTAAAATAAGAAAAGGATTTAAAATATTTTAACTTATAGCTTTTTTATGTGACTTTTCGAGGGAAACATTTGGTATAATGTAAATTCATTTGGTTATTCCAGCGTATGTGTAACAAGTATCTAAAGAGTCTAGATAAGACAGAGTGCTTTAAATACATTATTGCAGGCAATGACAGGTGAGAACAAAAGTTAAATGTGTGCAAATCTTAAACAGTGAACTAAAAAATGCTCTGAGATTTTATTGAAAGTTATAGGTACGCAAATAATTGTTGATTAGACAGCCAGTATTCATTTCTTTATTAATAGTAAAGAAATTCTATATTTTATCTAATTCTTTCAAACTCTATTCATCAATTACTTCAGATTCTGAAAATAAAATAAAACGCAACAAGAAGTAACAAAAATTCTCATGCTTAAAATTTTCATTTATTTCCTGATATACAGGAATGAATTATCTTTATCAGAGTTTAACTTTCTAATATGTCTTTTTTAAACGTAAACATTAAACATTTTTAAAACGATAAAAGTTTTGTCGCAGTTGACTTTTTTCTTTCTTTTTTAGGGCTTTATTTACTTCACAAGAATTGGCAGAAGATGATCCACTCATTGGAGCTAAATGTCTTGAAGAGGTAACTAGAAATGATTACACTGATAGCTATAATGTATGACATGTTGTTGGGTTTAAAAAAATTGCAATTGATGTACAGGAAATATCATCATCATCATCACTGCCTCCATACCCTATACCAACAACTTCCACTAATTCCTATCTCGAGAAATTCTTGAGAAGTCCCTCCACAAAAGATCCCTTTCTTCAAGTGATCTTCCACTAGCCTTCTCCAGGTTAATCGTGGCCTACCCCTAATCCTCTGCCCCTGTGGATTCCACTGAAGGGCATGTCTTGTAGTTTTTCTCTGAGGTTTTTCTGAGGCTGTGTCTTATCCATCTCCATCTCTGCTGTCCTATTTTTTCTGCTTTTGGTTTCTGTATTGTTTTTTCCCAGAGTGTCTCATTTTGAATTTTATCTGACCACTGAATCCGTAGTATTTTCCTAAAGCAAATGTTGACAAAGCTCTGAACTTTTCTACTCCAGGTCTTAGAGGGGCTCCAGGTCTCACACTCATATAACAATACAAATTTGACATTGAAATTAAAAAGTCTTATCTTTGTTTTAGTGGTGATGTTGCGGTCTTTCCAGATCTTCTTTAAGTTCCTGAATGCTGTTCTTGATTTTCTTATTCTTTTCTTGGTATCTGCTGTTGTTCCCCCTAAATTATCTACTACACTGCCAAGATAGGTAAAGTTGTCCACTACTTCCAAAGACTTACTGTCCACGGTGACTGGTTCAGAACTTGCTGGCATTTCTTCTTCCTGCTTTTGTTTCTTTTATAAGCCAGTCAATTGCCAAAATAAAGAGGAATGGTGATAGTAAGCAATGTTTCCTAACACCTGTTTTTATGTCAAAGCTGTCTGTAAGTTGTCCATCATGTAAAATCCTTCAATTTGTGCCATTGTACATCTTTTTTGTTAGGTTGACTATTTTCTGGGGTATACCATAGTGCCTAATGATTTTCCATAAGGTGGCCCTATCAACACTGTCAAATGCCTTTTCTTAATCAACAAGTTTATTGTCAATGATGAGTTCCATTCAAATCACTGTTCAATGATGATTCTTAAGGTTGCAATCTGGTCTGTACAAGAGTGTTTTTTTTGGAAGCCTGCCTGCTGGTCTAAGGTATTCATCTGTGGTATCCTTGATCCTTTCTAATAAAACTCTCTTAAAAACTTTACTTGGGATGGAGAGGAGAGTTATTCCTCTGTCATTATTGCAGTTGCTAAGATCCCCTTTCTTCGGACATTTTACCAGATGCCATTCTTTCCAATATGTTGGGAACTGCTCTTCATTCCACACCTTTTCAAATAATCCATGTAAAATATTAACTATTGTAGGTGTGTCTGTCTTCAATGCCTCTGGTAGTATAGAATCTGGGCCTGCTGCCTTGTTTGAATGTAGTCTACCTATAGCCTTTGCAATCTCTTCTCGTGTTGGTGGTCCACAGCTGATAGAGAGATCTCTTCTTGCCGGAATGATGTCTGGCGGGTTTTCGGGATAGTCTGTTTAGTAGATGTTCAAAATGTTCCATCCATCGTCTTTTCTGTGCTTCCTTGTAAAAAAATGGGGTTTCCATTGATGTCTGTCATTGGTGCAGTTGTTGGACGGCCATTACCTGCTAATAGTTCTGCTGTTTGGTATATTATCTTCGTATACCCACTCTGTGTTGCTTTTTCGGCTCTTTCTGCAAGTTCCCTGACAAACTTGTCCTTGTCCACATCTTGATTCTTTTCTTTACCTGGGCGGCTGCCATGGCTTATTCCTTTCTAGCCTTTTCTTTTTCAATCTTTGTCCTGCCGCTGATCAAAGCTTCCTTCTTCCTCCCCTGACTACAATTTTGTCAACTGATGTTTCGCTAATCAACTCCTTGTGTTTGTAGTCCTTTCTTCCTAAAATTTCTTCACACTTTTCTGTAAAAACTTCCTTCACTTGGTTCCAATGGGTTTCTACATCCTTCTTGATAAGTTCTAGAGGCTGAAATTTGGCTTTGAGGTAAATCTGGAACTGTTCTTTCTTGTCTCTTTGTAGCAGGCTGACTCGGAATTTTCGTTGATGAAACCATTTGTGTTGTTGTATTTCCTAAGCCTTAGTTTCAGCACTGCCAGGAGTAGATGGTGGTCTGATCCTTTATCTGCACCTCTGAAAACTCAAACATTTTCCAATAAGCACCTAAATTTATGAGATATACCGAAACGGTCAATTTGATTTTTTGTGTTTACATCCGATGATACCCATGTGGCCTTATGGATTTTCTTGGGTGGAAAAATGGTACTGCCAATAACCAATCCATTGAAGGAGCACATATTTGCAAACATTTCTCCATTGTCATTTTATCTCTCCCAGTCCATGTTTGCCCATTATTTCTTCATATCCAGTGTTGTCTGCTCTTGCTTATCTCCCATCACAATATTGACATCTCTAGAGGGTAGCTTATCTATGACTCCCTGTAACCGGTAGAATTCATCCTTCTCGTTGTCACCAGCATCATTTGTTGGCGCGTAGATTTGCACTATGTTGATACTGATCCTCTTGTTTCTTGACCATTGAGCCATGGGCTTCCCATCCTCAAATGTTTTCTGTGAGCTTTACTTAAGATGAGAGCAACTCCTTCTCGGTGTGATCCTTGGTCTTTTCCGAATACAAACTTTGTTCTCCTGTTCGGAGGCGTTTTTGTCCAAATGGTATCCAGTTGGATTCTGCGATTCCCAGTATGTGCACAGCTTGTACTGGTGCATCTCTTGGATAGTTTGCACTTGCCTGCTTCATACAAGGTTTGCACATTCCACGATGCAGAGAATTCCACTGAACGTCATCTGTCCTGTAACAGGAGCTCTTTCCCAAGGTGGTGTTTTCTTTCTCTGTGTCTCATGTTTCTGTAACATAGTTCTTTTACAGGTAGGTTTGTTAGCCCCACACCAACCCCCAACCTGGGAGGACCAGTCGCCCGGTTCCCAGCCTAGTGTCGAACCACTTAATTCATATTCATTCTGTCCTCTGGCTGACAGGGCTCATTTCTCCCAAAGGTGGTGTTTTCTTTCTCTGTGTTCATTTTCTGTACTTCTTGTGATCACCTTAATTCTTTGTTGAGCTGGATCGTTGGGCATATTCTTGCACCCTCTGTTGACCCGTTACATGGGGGATTTGGAATTTTGATGCTATCTTATCATATAGCTTGACTTTGGTTTTGCACTGCTGGAAGTAAAGGGAAAGTCAGAGTTTATGCAAGTGATTTATGCAAGTGTTTCAAAAGATTTCTTTTTGTTATTACTGTATAGGCTGCTACGATTTGTGACTGAACTGTATATGAATTAAACGTTTGTTTTTGAATCATGATTTTTTAATTTTTTTCCTTTTTCTTTACATTTTGTCATTTTACTACTTATTTATTCACCCTGTGATCATCACATATGGATAAGGTAATATTCAAAGAAACAGTCAAATAAACCAATCCCCATCAGGGAAGTATCGAATGTATGTTTTGTGGCATTGCAGGGATGAGCATTTGCTTCCATAGAATAGGAAACAATTATTAAAATGCTCTCATTGCTTTTTATGAGGGACTGTACCCTAAGGGCGTGTTGTTTTTTCAGACAGTGGTTAAAAACAAATTTTGATTTCTTTTCTTAGTACAATCTAACCCTGGTCCATGTAGGTGGATAAATACCTAGTCCCATCCGAGACGGATGATAAAAAAGAGGTCCTGTGTGCAGATCACAACACTGTGTTCACGTTAAAGATCCCTAGTTGTGGATGTGGGTAAAATCAAATCAAATCTATATTGTTGCTTTTTATCATACATCTGTAAATTTTCACATTTTAAACAATGGGGTCCCAAAAAAAACCTTTATTTGCAGGCTATAAAGATGTCATAATAGTCAACACTTACTCTTTTCTCCGCTGTAATTGGGTGTCAATGTTAGGAATCATGTTTGCCGTTCATGTTTACACATATTGTCTTTACTTTAAAAAGAAAATTCCATTGCTTTTGGCCTTGTTCAGGCAGTGAAGGGAAAAAGCCGTGTTGTGTACATTGGTATCTCCTGTGGATTATCTGCTGTGTTTGTGGCAGGCCAACTCGACCTTTGTCTCTCTGACCTCAACAGATTTACTCCTGTCATCATCGGTTTCAATCCTGTGCATTTAGCCAGGTTTTTTACTTTTTTATATATTATTCATATCTTCATATGGCATATATAGATATAATAAGTACTAATGATAATTAATAATTTATAATTTACATAGCGTCAATATCCAAACAAATTAAATTATGCTCAAAGGCGCTTTACATTGGCAGTGTGATATGGTACATTATGATTAATTAACGCCTGTGTAAATGTATGTTCAACAATGAGAGTAGTATTGAATTGAAGTTTTTATAAAATATTTCTCTGCTTGTTTGTTTCTGTGCCATGACTTCAAACTTTCTCCTACCATCGTAGATCAATATTTTCATTAACTATGTAAAACATTTGTTTAGAAAAAATTGAATAGCTTAGTACCTTAAAATTTAAAAATTCTGTGTTTATTTTTTAAAGAAAATCAGCAATATTATTGAAATTTGATTCATTTTTAATTTAATATATATTACACCATGGGGAATATAAAGAAATACGAAAAAGTCATTTTTATCAGATATCAGATACATTACTTTATTGTCACAGTTAAGATCACTGTCTGGCAAACGTTTACAACTGATTCATCAGTAATTATAATTTTAAGGGACAGACAGATGAATGGTTATGATTGCTGTTAGCTGACAGGGATCAGTCAATAGATGTTGCAAACATTTTATGTCTTTAAAGTGTAAAAGAGACCATAACATTTTATACCATTTAAACCCTCTATCAATATCACAATTTAAAATGCACATAACTTATGCTAAAAGAATACAATTTAATCTTATTTATTGTTACAGAAAGCTTCCTATTCAAAATTGGGATAAGACATTTTCAAGCGGTAAGTTTGTTCAAGGACTTTTTCTCTCCCAAATGTTCTTTGAAAAATTAAGAAATCTTAACTTTGGGCACCGCAAAAGACCTAAGGTAAGGCATTTCCTTGTGGAATACGTGAAAGTACCAGATAGGAATAACTTTCAAAATTTTTGACAATAACTTTATAATGTGTTTTATTGTGACCAAACATTTAAGACCAATTCAATTTTATGTCAGTGTTGTTTCAAAAATAGAAAAATTTTATCAATTGACACAAAGGTATGTTTTGTTTCTTAGTTTTCTCTTTATCAGCTCATTTCTTTGACTGAAATCTTTAATCAACAGCCAAGGACATTATTTGTACAGCATATTTAACTATTTCTTTTGTGTTAAATAACATTCGTTTATATAGCCATAAATACTTAGACATTCTTTTTTTATTCATTGCTCCCTCTGTCTCTCTCTGTCTCTGTCTCTGTCAGTCCTGTCTCTCTCTCTCTCTGTTTCTCTCTGTCTCTCTCTCTCTCTGTCTCTGTCTCTGTCTCTGTCTCTCTGTCTCTGTCTCTGTCTTTGTCTCTGTCTCTCTCTCTCTCTCTCTACTCTCTCTCCCTCCTCTCTCTCTCTCCTCTCCCTGTCTCTCCCTGTCTCTCTCCTCTCCTCCCTCCTCTCCCTCCCTCCCTCTCCCTCCCTCTCCTCCCTCCCCCCCTCTCTCCCTCCCTCCCTCCATCCCCTCTCTCTCTCTCTCTCTCTCTCTCTCTCTCTCTCTCTCTCTCTCTCTCTCTCTCTCTCTCTCTCTTTCTCCCTTTCTCTCTCTTTCTCCCCCTCCCTCTCCCTCACTCTCCCTTCACTTGCCTCTCTGCCCGCCCCCCCCAATAATCACATATGTTTTCTGTCTTATCCCCCGTATCTTTCGTGTATTTATACTCTTCTATTCATACCAATGAATTTTTTTATGTAATCCTTTTGTTTTGTTTCAATAATCAGTTTTGCTAGACCTCAAAAGGCAGAAAAGTCCAATCAGGCCTTTGTTCTTAATCCAATTATTGGCGTAAGTAAAGAACTTGATTTAAAGGTCTAGATTTGTTGATGATTTATTAGATCATTTGAATTCTTATGTGTGTACGTTTGCTGAAACACAATTTAATAATGACCAACCAAAAATTTAAAACAAGAAAAAAAACAAAAAAAACAAATAGATACACAGTCATATAAACAGTTTAATTTTCGAGTCATCATGCGACAGTTGGTGTAGGTGAGGACACTTGCTCAAACATTTCTGTGTAAAGCTGTCATCTATTATTTGTGACTTTGCACCCAAGAAGAGGTGCTGATAGCTCAGTCAGTAGAGCATCTGACTACAACTCAGGAACCCAGAGTTTGATTCTATTCTGGCAAATATTTCACAACCCTCCCATCGACACATGTGGTGAATTATGTGAACAAAGATGAAATAAAACACAAAGAAATAGACAGAAAAAAATATTCAGGCTACAATAGAACCGAACCTGTGGCCTTGTATTTCCAAAGTTTAAGTGGGTTTTTTTGTATTTCCATAGTTAAAACACATAAATAAATAAGAGAGATGTCAAGATACAAAACGTATGAGAATGGCTATCTTATACATTTCTGTTTCCCTACATAATAAAATCCTAGAACGCCACTGTAAAGTTGTAACATTAAATGCCTAACTTACAGACTTTAAGATTATGTTACTCTATTATGAGCTTTTTAACACATCTTTGATATTATTTTTTTTAAAAGATGAAATGTACTTGCACTTTATATTCAACGTTTGTTGCCAAATATTGTTTTCAGCCAGAACCAATAACTGGTTCTACACGCATGAAATCCGGATCTGCTACTCGCATTATTTTAGAATGCCTGGCTTTTGACTGCCTTTCATAGATTTACACATTCAAGGTTTGTTCATAAATCTAATACAATGTCCTAGGCCTTCAGGTATTATTTGAAAGCTAGAAGAGACAAACATTTAAACGGCAGAGAACAAAAAGAAAAAAAAAAGCCAGTTTGTTTGAAGCTTAAAATTTTCGATTTAAACATAATATCATTCAACTGGGTCTCAATTAATTTTACATTTATTTGTGAAACTTGTACAAGAGTTGATTGAACATGTTTTCTTTCCTACCAAGCAGAAGTTGTGTTTTTTAAAATTGGATTTGATTTACCCACATCCACAACTAAAGTAATCTCAGAGTTTTTGGTAGGATTTTTAATGTTGCTCTAACTACCCTGTAAACAGCCAAGGGATCTTTAACGTGTGCAGAGTGTTATGATATTCACATGGGACATCCTTTTTACTGTCGGTCTCTAGAAGAAACATTTTGATGCTACATAGTATGTTAAACAATTATTTCACAGTGTCATTTTTAACTGCAGAAGACAATCATGTGAATACCCATACAGGGATAGCTGTATAAATTAGGACTAATGTCAACATCGTCTTCATCATCATCCTCATTGTCTTGCTCATCATCTGTAGCACTATCATTAGTATCATCATCATTATCATCGTCAATTCTATAATAGTATTATTAATAATAGGAGTAAAACTAGAAAAAAACAATACTATAACTTCTACGTCTTCTTCTACTTCTACTACTACTACTACTACTACTACTACTACTACTACTACTACTACTACTACTACTACTACTACTACTACTACTACTACTACTACTACTACTACTACTACTACTACTACTACTACTACTACTACTACTACTACTACTACTACCACCACTACTACTACCACTACTACTACTACTACTACTACTGCTGCTACTGCTACTGCTACTGCTCCTGCTGCTGGTGGTGGTGGTGGTGCTGCTGCTGCTGCTGCTACTTTTACTAATAATAATACAGTGAAACCTCTGTATTCAGGAAGTCTCGAAGGATTGTAAAATCGTCCCGATTTGCAGGGGACCTAGGGATTTTGAGTTTCCCTCAGCAGTTTGAAGTACCTAAGCCCTTCTGTGAGTGGTAAAATGCAGAGTTAAACGAACAAGTAGCCACTGGACCAGTTGATCAAAATGAAGACGGCATTCATCGAAGATGTTACCCACACTCACAATCGATCTTTGCTGGACAGTAGATAGATAAGACATGTAATCAAGATGGGCTGGTGGATCGTTAAGTCTTCTCTGTCCACCCTTGCGATTGACAGATGAGGCGGTCAATAAAAGACTATGACAGTGCACAACTTTCTAAACGCCGCCGTGTCAGCACCGTTGTCTTTAGGAGCACGAGCTAGGTCTGGCTTGACACCTTCTTTCACACCTTCTTAATGGATGTATGGTGTGTCTGGCTTATGGTTGTCGTGAACTGGCACTTGCGACATCGTGTACACATTATGCAATGTATAACACGTGTAGCACTAATGCAGGTGTAATAATTGATGTTTTGCTAACACAGAAACCAAAAAAAATTCTGATAAAAAGTGAGTGTTGGAATAAATAAATATGGGAAATGGTGATGATAATCAATGCAAGCCCGTGAAAATTGTCCCGATTAGCTGGGGACCTTTCCCGTTTAGAGAGGTAAAATGTATAAAAATATTTCCGTTCCCCGGGGATTTTTCTCGATTGGCCGGGTTTCCTGATTAGAGAGTTCCACTGTAATAATAAAATAATGAAACATATGATGATCACGCAAGATCAGATAATCATGATGATGATGATAATAATAATGACAATAGAAATAATGAATATTTTCATAACGACAGCTTAATTTGATTAATAAGTTTATTGATAGAAATAGACTTATTTACACAATGTTTTGAATAATTTTCTACTTGTACAGAATAAGTCAACTACTGCAGTGTTACAGAGACACATGTGACAGTGTTTACAAGAATAAAAAAGTTTTGAGCGAACTTATTCAGATGGCTGGGGATAGGTAATTTGCATTCTATTGACAAATGACTTTATAAATGATTTAAATCAATGTTTGTATTACATTTGAAATGTATTCATGCATAATACGTCACAAAATACCAGTTTAACATAGACTTTCTTAATGTGTCAGAGAAATGAACCTTCTCCTTGATTTGGATATTTTTACACAATAAGAAATAATGTCTTAGAAGGTTTATATCTTACATACCTTCCTCAAATGTTTTCTCTTGTCAGACAATTTTCTATTTCTGTAGAAAGGGTCTATTGTGAGGTTTTTTGTGATGTTTATTTGTTGCGGTTTGCAGTTTGTCATATTTGTAAAAGTATGGATTTATAGGCCGTATCTCCGTACAAGTGCTGGCTCACTGAGTGTACATCATTGATCCTCCAGCAGGCCTTTTGCATTCAAAGTCCTTCTCAATTTCTTGGGAGCATACATTATAGCAGCCTGTTAGCCGCTTCTTGATTACACTCTGACAAGATCTTTCTCCACCTATAGCTGGGTACTCATTCACACCTGAGACAAGTAAGGAAAGCAGAGAGAAGTCCTTTTCTAAGTGTACAATGTTGGAAAAAAACACCTGGACCAGCCACAAGATTTTGAACTGATGTCATCGTGATTACAAATTCACAACACTACAGTTTCACTACAATGCCTCATAAAGTTGCACTAAATTGCAATCAATTGTTTCCTTGCTTTTTTAAATGATGAAGCCTTTTTGCTCACTTTACTACTCTGTCACAAAACCAACACTTTGAAGAGAAATAGAAGTTTCACAGAGCACAGAGAATATGTTAATGATATGCCAGAATTAAAGACTGAGAAAATTGGTGCATTAAATGAAGGATGAAATGTTGCAATTTTCCATTAAAATGTCAGTGGAGAAATCAGCTACCTAGGAATCCAGCTGACTGTAGTTGACCACTGATACGAGTCACGAGCTCATGTGGCTGAGTTTTTATGGGTTTTTTTTTTCTCATGACAGCTATGAGACAGTCTGCTATGGGAATTAGGCAGGTATGAAGTAAAATAAGTATAGTACTTATACTTGATCCGAGATGTATTCTCACAAAAAAACAACATAAGAGGCTCTTTGTTATTAGAATGATAAGAAAAGAATTGACATTCCTTTCAAACCCATAGGGGCTGCTATTTTCTCTTTGGGATAATGAGCCCTTCATAATCTTAGATGTTTGTGATCAAACAAGCTGCATTTATATACTTATGAATAATTTGTCTATTTGTTCCTCAGTTTAAGCAAGAATGGGCACATTTATTACCTTGGCAGTGGTGGATTTGGCTTGATGGCAATGATTGATGCCTCCGAGTGCCCTCCCACTTATAGTGCGTGTAAGTTGTGAACACTAATATCTTTTGATGTTATGCAATAACCAAGGTGCAAGAGTTTTCAATCGGTGAAAAATGTTTATGATTAAAGCAACTTTAACTTTCTTGCGACAGGCCATATCCGGTTGTAGAATAACCATTGTCATTTACCATGGGTCAACAAATCTCATAAATAAGCAGGAGATACAGTGACTTTCCGTGGCGTCAGTAGCATAGTGATTAGGCTGTCGGGCTTTTGAATGGTGGAGTCGAGTTCGAATCCTGGCATTGCAAAATCCGCCATCACGTTTCTTGGGAAATGCATTTACGCATGTTTGCCCGCTTTGACTCGGGTGTGAATGGGTACCACCATCAGCTTAGGAGTAAATTGGGGGACAGGTATCTTTTCAGTCTTTTCTAAATGCTGTTCAAAATGTACTCTATCCATGATTTGCATGCAAACTTTGGAACCAGACTGATGTTCCTGAGAATCTGAAAAGGAACTTGAGGCAAATGTACCCAGACAATGAAGAAACTCATGTTTACGAATTCAGATGCAAGTTTTGAAATAATATTCCAGAATGGGGGTAAAAGTAAAGCTGTAAAATGGAGTACTGGTGATTCCAATGAAGGATTTATGACTTTTACATTATTTCCAAACGGCAAAACTTTGCTCATTGATTGAAATTTCAGATTTTAAAATATTCAAATATTCACTATGTTTGTCTTAAGCCATGCTGCAATATGCTAGCTTATTTATGTCAAATGATTTCTGGTATTTGCTCTTTGGAATTGTATGTAGCAGCCTATGGAGAGAAGCACCAAAAATGCCAATCTGTAATGTTAAAATACCCCAGTTTCAAGTGGATTGAATTGATCTGTGTTGCTTTGATTAAAATAAAGCAGTCAACACAAAACCTTTAAATGTACACAAATCATTTTTTTCTTCTGCATGCCAATAAGTACATTTCACATACATCAGTTGTCTGAAAACACACATAAAGTTGCTAATTTCTTATCATTTTCTATTTATTTTACTCTCAGCTTTAGATGATGTCAGAGGTTTTGTGTCTGGTGGCTATGAGACTCTAGCTAATACCGAAGGGGATCTTTCAAACTTGGCAAGTCTTCTTGTACATTTAAGTGGCTTTTTCCTATGTTTTGGATTTTGTTATGTGCATATCATGTTTTTAATGGACTACATTGAAACTATGGCGTTTGAATTGTGAATTTGTCTCTGAAGTTGGTGTGATGTCCAATAATTTCAAAGGTACAAGCTATTTGAGCAGAATTTATCAATTTCCTCACTTGAAACATCTTCGTAAAGCATTGTCTCTCATGTCTTTGTTGACAGGACATGATATATATTAACCTGGTATGCCTGTTATAGACAAATAACAATGACTATCACCTAACATTTTAAGAAGCCATGAGTAAGTTCATATCTTTGAAAGCAGTCATTTCAAGATTTGGTTAGAAGCATGTTACCAAAGTTTGTAGAAGTTGTAGAAATTGTAGAAAAATTGTACTAAAACAATTTGCAGAAGCATTTAAAAACAGAGTTGACTGAAGAATTTTATCAAAATCTGTTGAAATATTTAATAGAAATTTGCATAAACATCTTAAATGATTAATGTAATTTAAGGCATTCATTTATAAAAATGAAATATTTCCTTTCTTTTTTAAAATTTTTGGGGGCTCTTTACTCCATCCTAGAAGGGAATATGTGTTGGGTCTTGTCTACGTATGATTAGCGTGTAAGGCAGGTCCTTATGATTGGGAGCAATTTTTAATAAACTAATAATTCCTTCACGGCAAGCCAGGAGTCAAGTCCAGCTTAAACCACAGGGCATTTTCAAAACCACCCTTGTTTTGTTTTCTTTTCTATGGAGATATTCATAAACTTGCATTTATTTATGATGTTAAGTAATGTTTCTCTAAAAGGACTTTCAGGAAGAGAACAACTTCTGTTCCTCTTGTTTTTCAACAGGGTTATCATTACAAGATATCTCTAAAGGACTTTGAGACCTGCATTCAGCCCAGCATCCAGGACCAGGATTTGCTGGTGGTTATTGGCAATGGTAAAATTGCAGTCGTTTACAATCTTCTTTTTTTTTGGTGTATTTTCATTGTGAAAAGACGAGCTGTGGATCTTCAAACGTTGAGTTAAATTGCCAGTAGAAAGGTGCTTGCATTGAATCAAATACACTAATAAAAAAAATGGCATAGTTGTTGTCAGTGTCATAGAAATCAGCTCTGGTAATGGCATGACTGAATATATGAAAGTCATGACGTTTATCCTGCTAATAGTGATATACAAAAATTACTACACCAGTGCTAGTTGTAATATTAATCATCATCATCATCATCATCATCATCATCATCATCATCATTTTCATCATTATCATCATGATCATTACCATTAAAATCATTAGTAATCATGATAATAATCAGACAAACAAGAGTAATAATATTAATGATGATAATTTTAATAGTTTGTTTGCATATGTTATATATATATATATATATATATATATATATATATATATATATATATATATATATATGATCGTCATATACATATATATATATATATATATATATATATGTGTGTGTGTGTGTATATATATATATATATATATATATATATATATATATATATATATATACATATATATATATATATATATATATATATATATATATATATATATATATATATATATATATATATATATATATATATATATATATATATATATATATATATATTGTTAGCTTGATGATCATACTCAGAAAGTTTATTTAGACTGCAAAAATTGTCTACCTTTGAAATAAACTTTTTCACCTTTTTCTTTATGGTTGTGAAACATGCTATCTGTAAGCAATTGCTTTACTTTGAATTCTCCAGTCATGCTCTAGATTCAATAAGTCAACAAGCTATCTATCCACAATAATATTGCATATTGAAATAAAAATAATTTTAAAAATCTTATGCTGTATTTCCCTTATCATATATGTTCACTGAGTTTGTTTGCATTTACAGATGTCTTTCGAGAAATTCAACACTTGGTGAAATCCTCAAAATGTAAAAAAGTTTTCATTGGATTTGATATGCCTGTGAGTTGATATTTGATAATAAAGACACTCTGCATGGTTTAAGGTACCAATTTTGTTTTCTTTAACATATCAAATCTTTATTGTAGTATTTTTTATGTGTAGAATTAGAATTATTGATACGCCCTTTTATCTTTACCAAGAAGCACACCTGAGCATATTCGTTACATAATTATACAACCCAGTCAGAGATCAATGTTACCCTAAACAATGCTTTTTATGTTTTATTCTTTAATTTGTCCTAAATCACATGTCTTTGTTTGCTTTGTTTTTTTGTCATTTCTATTATTGCCTTTTCCTTTTTTCCTTTTTATTTGTAAGAGTGTTCCCATAGAAGTGAGTGACAATTTCCATCTTGACCTGAACGTCCGTCTTGAAGTCCCATCACTGGCCCTTTGTCCACCAGCCATGCTCAGGACTTGGTCAAACAGCTGCTGCAAGAAATTGCATTGAAGTGGGTCCTGAATAACATGTCCACAGGAGCTCACATTCTGAAAGGCAAAGTGTGTGAGAATAGGATGGTTGACGTGAAGGTCAGCAACAGCAAGTTGTACTACAGGGCGATTGGCATTGTTCAGGTGATGAAACTTCATTAAATCAGCTTAAACTTAATACAAGAACAACCAGATAATTCTGTCAAACATACATGGTTCAATCTTCAAACATTGCTTGTCACCTGCACTCATTTTGCCCTAGTACAGCAAGGCTGTGGAACGGACTGCCTACAGAAATAAAACTCAGCAGTAGCACTGAAGACTTTAAAAGAGAATTAAACACATCACTTAAAAATCAAAATTGGATTAACAAGGTTGGCTTAAATTAAAATATGTGCGCTGACAGTAATACTTAAGAATTGAGGTGGCCAGCTATTGTGAAAAAGGAGAAGAACGGTTGAGGGTACACAGTTGTTTATAAGAGATAATGAAAAGCTCTATTGAATTGGGAGCAGCATACTGTAGATAATCTGTAGTTATGATTTCGATCCCAAATTTTACCTCTGGTCAATTAAAAACTCTGTGCTAAATTGGCAAATGATATATTTCAAGATTTTGATGTTATTATTATTATTGTTATTTTCAGGACACATTGATATTCATAAAAAACCAAGAGTAGTATTTGTGACATAATGATATCCAATTTTTTTTTCCATTGGCTTGAGGAAAGATTGAACTTTGTTGTTTTTGTGTTTTGTTTTCTGTTTTTTCTGTTGTGTCATCACACCATTAAGAGATTTTTCCCATTTTAACTCTTGTGAATTTTTATTATTGACACAGAAAAAAATAGAAATCAGCTTACATTATGAATTATGTGCTAGTTACTTTTAATTTAAAACACATGGACATAAGATTTTTTGTTTATCCTCGTAGAGAATTTATATTACAGTGCATTTACATAACACAAAAAACAGTCAAACATAAACACATGTATACATATTCTTTCAAAAGCATATACATAATATGCATAAATTGATGCATTACATACAAATATGAGATGAATGACAAACAAATGTAAGAGATTTAAATCTTTGGACCCATCAAAACTATTTGGATTCTTTTTCTCCTCAGAACTTTTCTAAGTGTTCTGAGTCTGAGGCAGAGGAAAGCTTGCTGAAATCCATATACAGTTTGGATGAAATATCAACAGAAATGAAAGATGACTCAGTTGTGGAGCACATCCAAGTTGGAGCTCAACATGACCAGGTGAATTATTGAAGAATTCACATTATAAATCTTCTATCCATTTATCTCCTACAGCTTCCTTCTTCTTTATTGCATCATGATATTCTCTCTGTTGGTAGCACTCCTTCTAATAGACGCCCTCAGCCCCCTTTTTTGTCTTCTTTCCATCAATCTGTCACTTGTCCACTACCTCCATCTTCTTCAAAAACTTGCCCATCAGTTCACGTTATTCATTACTGTTGATATTATACCATCCAACATGATATATTCATATGTATTATATATTTCTGAGCTTGTCTTTCTTTTTTGTGCTAAAGGCTCTGTTGCCAGGCCATTAAGAGTAACCATTAGATTGATTGTAGGTTCTAAATAATCCCAAGATCGTTTTCATTTGAGGAAATTTTCTACCAGAATTATTTCAGAATTTTATTGTTTCCGTGTAGTTTCATTCATCTAAGCCGCCGTTGTGAAGAGGTTTTATGATTAAAAGGTTGTAATAGTACCGTTCAAGTTCATGCCTACCTGTATAGCCTCTGTATCGAATACTAACCCAATCTAATAATAATACTTGGTATCAGCCGGGGTATGACATGCTTGTTCCACATAACATACTAATGTTGGCAGTGTATGATCATCTAGCCGCCATTGTAGTTGTGCAGTCAGATCAAGATCTTGCAGTTTACCCAGCGATGATTAGCAAGGATGACACGTGATGTCACGCATGCCTCATCGTTGATATACAGGTCACGTGTAGTTGCGATCCATCTCACTGAATGATAAAATTTTATTTTTATTTGATCTCTAATACCAAAACATTCCTCTTCAATTTTCAGATGCCCGACGCAACTACTAATGAAGACAATACTGTATGTCACAGGACATGAACTATATTTAATATTTACTATTTACTTTAGGTGCGGGTTTATTTGAATTATTTGTGTTCTATGTTTGTTAGAACAAAATTTGATACCTAATGCATGATTTCAAACAGTCATTTATGCTTAAACTGTGCAAATCAAATGTTATGACTTTTTAATACTGTCATGACATACATCTCGACACATCTCACCCCCAACAGGTTGTGCCTACTGCTATTCTCCTTTCATCACTCAAGTGCACAGTACAGGATGCCAGGAATATGATTAAGAATGAGCCGGTCATCAGAAAACTTTTGACGAATCCTCCGTCATCTTGACCCTTACATTAGTCTTGCGGCGTCTAATTATTTTCTCCTTACCAAAATTTAGATTTTGAGACATGATGATGTTTACCAAATGTATAAATCTGTTTCCATTGTTTTAATTGCCTGAATCAGTGAAATCAAAAACTCTGTGATACCATTTATTAATGTCGTTATTTATCAGTTCTCTGATACCAAAATAGAAATGGAAAAGTAGAAGTAGGTAGATCATACTATAGATCTATATATTCTATTTCTATGTGTAACACACCACATTTGCATTAATCAGAGAAGACACAATAGTCGCTATTTTTAAAGAAAACAATCTTCCGCATTTACTACTTAATAATGTGTAATAATCTTCTAATTTAATGAGCATGAAAGTCTTCTTATGATTTCATTCTACCACATGCACTTATTCAGAAGATAATATCATATGTTGCTGGTAAAGTATGAAACTAAGGTAAAGTCTAGAATGCTTATGAAATCTATAGAATGCCAAGACAAATACGCTATAGTGTAAAATAATTCTTTTATTTTGATATATGCTTCATCCTTTTCCTAGTCACGTGATGTCTAGACATTCTATAAAATGCCATGTGTCACAATGAAAGCTTTTTAGTTCTGTTTTATTTACTTGAAAAGCCACCTAAAGATATTACTATTACTAGAAATGCAAAAAGCGTAGGAAGCCTTTCTATTTCAAAATGTATGTGCAGCAAATGGATTTATGAAGGTAAGGAATGAAAATAACGTCATAGGGGTTTTGTTTTTGTTTTTTTATATTCCTTTCTGTTTTCTTTGTCTTTTTTTTCTTCCTTTAAAATTGAAAAGTAACATGAAAATCCATAAATAATTACAAAAAATATACACAACCTTAAAGATTTAAAACAACGATACTGATTGACTTCTAGTAGCAAGTTGTTCTTTGTCTTCTTGATATTGTTCACATTTTAAGTAGTACTGGTGAAATGTGCTAAGCAGCCTTGGCTGACAATTAAGATGTATATAGTTCTTTATGTCTTTCAGCATTATGTCAAAGGCTAAGGCAATGTGTGCTATATGTGTTTTATAGTTTGATGTCTCTATTTCAAAATTCTACAGGTTGCGAAGGCTTTCAATATTTTGTCTAATTTTCCACATTATAGGTAACAATGGTAACATATTAATATTTTTTGCCATAAAAAGAAAGGCTCAGCTTTATGGCATATTAGGTTTTAATCATCTAAGTCATTTATCTGCAAAGAGCAAGCAATATTTTTCTTTCTTTGCTGACCACATTCATACTGGTTTTATTGCAAGGTATCTTACCAAAGACATATATAATAATCAAGATTCTGTATTTTTAAATATTGCAATATTACATGTATAAATCTCTACCTATTATGATTCATTAAAAACAATACAATTATTTTAAGACAAATTAACGAAAACTTGTACATTTTTAAAAAGCTGAATGTGTGAAGAATTATGTATAGTGTGCAATCATATATGGAGCTGTTCCAATCCATGTCGTAATTGTGGTTTCTTTTGTGGAAGAAAACATGTCAACATCACATTCTTAATTAAATCTCAAAGGATTTTAATGTTTTTAACATTTCAGCTTTATTCGTCATATCATGCAAAGGTGAGAGAAATATTTCTTCAGCGGTACATCATTTTCATTTGTCATTCTCTCATTTATTCAGTTCTATTCTCTGTTTCTTGAGGAAATGTCAATGCATGAAGGAACAGAAGAGAAAGAAAGAAAAGAAACAAGAGAATATTAGAACATGATACATGCAAAATCTACTTAGAATCAAATGAACGTGCTGGCAGCTTAAGGAAGCCAATTTCATTGGTAACATTGGTCAATGCATTTAATTGATTGAAAGGAAACATCATTCAAGTCTGTGAGAGCATCAAGGAAATGCCTGTAACTATTTAGTTTTTGCTTGCATAACAACACATTAATGATATCTAGAATGAACACAAAATTTTATTTTTCTTGGAGAATTTGTATTTCATTTCAGAAAGTGAACATCAGTATCTGCATTATGTGGAAAAAATATCAGGAGGCAACAATTCACATCAATCTCTTTTTCATCTCTCCCTTTCTCTCTCCTTCTCCTCTCTCCCTCTCTTCTCTCTCTCTCTCTCTCTCTCTCTCTCTCTCTCTCTCTCTCTCTCTCTCTCTCTCTCTCTCTCTCTCTCTCTCTCTCTCCTCTCTCCTCCCTCTCTCTCTCTCTCTCTCTCTCTCTCTCCCTCCCTCCCTCTCTCTCTCTCTCTCTCTCCTCCTCTCTCTCTCTCTCTCTCTCTCTCTCTCTCTCTCTCTCTCTCTCTCTCTCTCTCTCTCTCTCTCTCTCTCTCTCTCTCTCTCTCTCTCTCTCTCTCTCTCTCTCTTCTCTCTCTCTCTCTCTCTCTCTCTCTCTCTGTCTGTCTGTCTCTGTCTCTCTGTCTGTCTCTCTCTCTCTCTCTCTCTCTCTCTCTCTCTCTCTCTCTCTCTCTCTCTCTCTCTCTCTCTCTCTCTCTCTCTCTCTCTCTCTCTCTCTCTCTCTCTCTCTCTCTCTCTCTCTCTCTCTCCTCTGTTTGTCTCTCTCTGCCCTGTCTCTGTCTCATTCTCTTCCTCCCACTCTCCTTCCCATCTGTTGACCACTTCTCTGATATCTTGATAATGACCATTTTGTATCACATTTAAAACGTGATAATTTATACATCATATTATTATGGTCCGAAACCAAAATTGGAAGAAAGACAGAAATACACTGTCTTTTGACATGGGGTAATTTAGCTTCTGTCGGACTATCGTTTCTGGGTGGGTTTTTTTTATATCAAAGCAAAGTTAACTCTCTGTCCATTCCTGAACTTAATTATCATAATTATTTTCTTTTAGTTTCCATTGTTGCTTTTTTTGCTCATGAACAGCTTTAAACGCCATTGCAAATTTCTTCATTGGACGAGAAGGTTGTTGCGTTGATAACGAAATGGGAGGCAACTCATTACTTGAGTCATGGCTTGTTTTAACCGTTGGTGGAATTTTGTGTCTTGGAGTTTGAGATGCTACTAAAGACAATCGTTTTTCTTTTGAAGTAATTTCTGGGGGACCAAACTCCTCACTCTCCAAAAAACATGTCATATCTGTGGAATATGAAATCAAAATGAATAAAATAACAAGTGTGTGTGAAGTGAGTTGACATTATAACAAAGGCGCAGTAAGACGATGTAGTAAAATTCACATGACCTTTAGACCCATACGACCAGAGCTTTTATGCATGTTTCTGTGGTATTATCGGTAACTTCAGACTTCAGACCCATAAGACCAAAGCTTATCTCAATGTCTGTGGTAAACAAGCTATATAAGTAA
>JAXRKP010000270.1:60000-70000 GCA_037039925.1 Doris montereyensis | reverse complement strand
TGATTGCAGAGGGCGAGAGAAATAGACAGATTATACATATTACGACAGAAGAGTAAAACTGAAAGAGTTCAACCTTGGTGACAAAGTACTTGTGAATTTACCAACTAATACGAATAAATTGCCATTACAATGAAAAGGTCCTTTTGAAGTAGTATCAGTGGTTGGGATCAATGAACACGAGATGAAGATGCAGAACAAGATAAAGAGAATTCAAGCAAACTTGCTGAAGTGCTATTTGTCGGACGGATTGAAACGTCGACACAGGTGCTAGAAAATAGACGCAACGTCTGTAGCATCGACAAGACAACAACCTATCCTCACGGAGACAGAGACAGTGATTGTGGCTGCGATGGATTTCAGCGGATGGATTTCAGCGGATGGATTTCAGCGGCGCAGTGAAATTCATGGAGGTGGTGCCTGCACGACGGCAGCGGTGAACGAGTGCATCGATGGTGCGTTTACGCCATCCGTTGTATTGAGGATAATCAGCAATCTTTCAACGACGTGACAGCGGCACGTGATTCAACCTATCAAGGTGGCATGGCTGTAGTCGAGGACAACGATTTCGACTACGATGCAACATCTGCAGAGGACCTCGCTGATTTAGGAACATGAGGTCGACAAGAATGTCACCGAGACCTGCAATTCGGAGACAACCTGTCGCCAGAGGAACGCAAGCATTTGCTTGATCTGACCTGCAAATATTGCAGTATATTTTCAGATGTGCCTGGCTGTTCTCAACTCACAGAGCACCGTATCAATTTAACCTCAGAGATGCCAGTGCGCCAACGCCCCCATCCTGTTCATTACTCAATGCGAGATACGTTGAAACCTGAACTGCAAACCATGGAAGACTTTGGAATCATCGTGAAAAATTCGTCATCGTATGTCTTGCAATTATTTGGGCGGTCAAGAGATTTAGTTATATTGGTATGGTAGACAGTTTGCACTGCAGACTGACCACCGACCTCTTGAGTACATGCATGCGACTAAGTTCACATCTCATAGAATTACGAGATGGGTTTCGTTTTGCGGAGCTATAATTTTCGAAATTCAGCATGCTAAACGAAATGATAATATGGAGGTGACTTCTTAAGTCGGGTGGTACAATTGACAACCTTATGTGACTGGATGCATCATTTACTATTATCTTTGAAGGATAACTTTGGTGAGCGGTTGAAGTGAAGCCTGAATTGTTTTTGTTCATTTTTCTTGAAGTCACAGTGAATGTTCTATCAAATGTGGCAAGGAGTCGGAGGCATTTGCGTGTGTTTATTATTGAGATTTGAGATTTCTTAGCTTTTGACATGATTTCATGGTTTGAAATATCCTGTTGCTGATGTGTTTTCTAGTAACAAGGTTGTGAGTTAAATGCCCTTATTGTATGTGTGTGTGTGTGTGTGTTGATTAGTTAAATTGTCGAGTATAGGATTCATGTATCCTATGTTAGAATAGTGGTTGAATACGAACGAGTGTTTGCTGTTTATGTAATGATATTTTCTATCGGGGTGCATGTAACGGTTCTTTGGTAAATAACCGTTTTAAGGCGGGAGTAATGTAACATATTTATTTGTAGCATTGAAGGGGATTTCCCGTAGAGAGGAATACCTATGACGTAATCGATTTTAGCATGTGTTAGCCCTAGCGAATGTGCGACGTAATTGTTTTGGTGTACCCTTATATCGATTCGTTTATGTCTAGAAAGAAAGAGCTTTATCTACAATATTGTGTAGTATCATATCAAAGCTTCTGTGATTTTCTTGATTGTTGTGGAAATTTCCCTTTCCAGGGGAGTAGTGGTTTTAAGGGCAGTTATCTATGATTGCAGGGGCGAGAGTGTGTTGATTCCGCATTGTGATGCCAGCATTGTAAATTCGCTTCGCCTCGTTGTTCGATTGTCGACTATGAGTATAATAAATAGCTTGGTTATAATTATTGATAGCGCATTGGTGTTGCTAGATTGTGTTTACGTTAATGTCTCTCTCTCTCTCTCTCTCTCTCTCTCTCTCTCTCTCTCTCTCTCTCTCTCTCTCTCTCTCTCTCTCTCTCTCTCTCTCTCTCTCTCTCTCTCTCTCTCTCTCTCTCTCTCTTCTCTCTCTCTCTCTCTCTCTCTCTCTCTCTCTCTCTCTCTCTCTCTCTCTCTCTCTCTCTCTCTCTTCTCTCTCTCTCTGTCTGTCTGTCTGTCTGTCTCTCTCTCTGTCTCTCTCTCTCTCTCTCTCTCTCTCTCTCTCTCTCTCTCTCTCCCTCTCTCTCTTCTCTTTTTTCTCTTTCTTCTCTCTCTCTGTCTGTCTGTCTGTCTGTCTGTTGTCTGTCTCTCTTTCTCTCTCTTCTTTCTCCTTTCTTCTCTCTTCTTCATATTGTCCTTCTTCTCTCTTCTTCTTCTCTCTCTCTCTCTCTCTCTCTCTCTCTCTCCCTCTTCTCTTATCATATTACCGTTTCGTGAGAGGGCTAAGACATTTAGGAGTTTTGTTTTATTATTTTAAACTTTATTCCTTCCGATTTTTTTTCTTTGATTTTGATTTGATCCACATTTTACAACTGTGAGAATCTCTGGGATTCGGGTAGGATTTTTAGAATTCTGCCTGGACTGCCTTGTAAACAGCCAATGGATCTTTAACGTGAACATAAAGCTGTGATCTGTACACGGAACCTTTTATTATCGTTGGTATCCAATGAGAGTAGATGCCGATCCACCTGCATGTATCTGGACTATAATGGGCGTGGTTTGTACTAAACAAAACCCAACTCAAGACAAGTTTTCAACTCATCTGGCACGAACTCACAACCTTTTGGTTGAGAGGCAGACTCCTTGTCTCTGGACCACTGAGTCCCCCTATTTCGTCTGAGATAATGTGGACGGGGTTAATGTCAAGTAATCAATATTGTTTTGCTGGTTGCTTTTTTTTAAAAGTTGAGAACAGTTGACGGTTATTACTAGTATCCTTCATCTTGCCTTTTGTACGTCACAGTCTACTTTGCGATTATTACATAATAATGGTAACCAGGTAAATAAAAAAAAAAGAATAATTAAAAAATCAAACATTTTTAATTGTTTTAATTGTTTACAAAAAAAAACTTAAGGTTATTAATTCAGGCACAGATTGGACATACCTGATATTATACTTTTTGAATTCCACTCCCACGATATAAGGATTGATTGGAGAACAGCTGCAGCTAACTAATTAGGCCTCATGGCAACACCGTTGTATGTGTTGGGGTGGCCGAAATTGGTCTTTACGGTATACAGTTCCTATTCCTATGCTAACGTTTGATCAAGGCCCATGTGTGTCTGGCATTCCCACCTACATAACAGCGATCTTGACAATGAATGCAGGTCGAGTCTGCAAACAACGCAGGGAGAAAACCCCTTAGTAGGATTAGGCTCATTTCCGGTTTCGGCTTATTATGGAAGTCGGCGTAAAGATATTTCAGTAAGTTAAAAAAGAAAAGAAAAGAAGTAAGAGAAAAAAAAAACACCAAGATAAAGGTCTGTATATAAATATAAATTATATACATATTATATATATATATATATATAAATATATATAATATATATATATATATATATATATATATATATATATATATATATATATATATATATATATATATATATATATATATATATATATATATATATATATATATATATTTATTATATTTATATATATATATATGTTCATTTTATATATAGCCTACAATACATTTATATAAGCTACATTTCACTTATTGCGTGTGCGTGTGTGTGTTTGTGTGTGTGTGTATGTGTGTGTCTGTGTGTGTGTGTGTGTGTAAAGCAGTAGTTACTTTGTATTACCTTTCATAACATTCCTCACTATCCGAAAAGTGGCCTAAAACCGCAGCAGAATGGAAACAGAGTTGAGGAGAGGGGGGGTGTCCTATTTTAATTCATTATTTTAAGCTTTTAGAGAAACTATGATGTTGCTTTGTCAAGTAATTATCTTTGTTTCATTTGTACGGCAAGCTATCTAACAAGCCTTAGTTACAAAGCATGACACTTCAAACGACGGAAAATTTAAAGAAAACAAGGAGAGCACACAGGGCTATGATTGGATTTCTTGCCAGGCTTGTCAGAACTTATAGAATAAACTGTAGATTCTGTTTTTCATTTCCGTTTGAATCTACTGTTCCCTTTGCACCTCTATTTCCTCCAACTCCCCCTTCCCCGCCCAGCCAACTCTCTCATTCTTCCCTACCCATTTCTTAACTTCCCGAACCCAATTTCTCTCCCAGTTACGATAGAATCCCGAAATCGAACTCGCCAAAAGCCAATCAATCAGTCTCGCCGATCAATATTTTGATATTCCACCTAAATAGTTATAAAAACAGCTGACAGAGGGAAAAGAAAAGCAGAGCAGAGCTAGACAGCACACTGGACACATTGATAAAGACAAACAGTGAATGAGTCAAGGGATGCCTACATGAGATGAATAATTCATAAAGCAATTTACAACAAAAAAAAACCCTTAGGAACAAAGAAAAGACGAACACAAAGGAATAGACAATTTTAAAAAAAGCATAAATAGACTCAAACCCGCGATCTCCGCGTTGACACTCATCTCGTCGCCATGATAAGGCGTACTTGGCTTGGTTGGTAGTGTGCTCCGTAGAGTGCCGACGCGGAGGTCGCTGGTTCGATTCTATGCATGCCCTGCCAAAGTTTCTTTCTTCTGTCTTTTCCTTTGTATTTTGTCTTCTGTTTGTTCCTATGGAAATTTCATATGGTTTCATTCCTTATTCATGAATTTGGATAAATTGATTTTTAACCTTACTAGTTCGGGAGACACGTGGCTTAATAGATTGCTTTATGTTTCCATCTAGACAGAAGCTTGGCGTACCCATTATTGTAGGTGGTGCCACGATAAAATAGTGTCATAATACAAAACTTTCAGACAACTGATATAAATTGTAAAACACGATATAGTACAATATAATGTAATATAGCCTCTGCAAACTTTTGAACAATGAGAGAGAGAGAGAGAGAATGAGAGAGAGAGAGAGAGAGAGAGAGAGAGAGAGAGAGAGAGAGAGAGAGAGAGAGAGAGAGAGAGAGAGAGAGAGAGAGAGAGAGAGAGAGAGAGAGAGAGAGAGAGAGAGAGAGAGAGAGAGAGAGAGAGAGAGCGAGAGAGAGAGAGAGAGAGAGAGAGAGAGAGAGAGAGAGAGAGAGAGAGAGAGAGAGAGAGAGAGAGAGAGAGAGAGAGAGAGAGAGAGAGAGAGAGAGAGAGAGAGAGAGAGAGAGAGAGAGAGAGAGAGAGAGGGAGAGAGAGAGAGAGAGAGAGAGAGAGAGAGAGAGAGAGAGAGAGGAGGGGAGATATATATATATATATATATATATATATATATATATATATATATATATATATATATATATATATATATATATATATATATATATATATAGAGAGAGAGAGAGAGAGAGAGAGAGAGAGAGAGAGAGAGAGAGAGAGAGAGAGAGAGAGAGAGAGAGAGAGAGAGAGAGAGAGAGAGAGAGAGAGAGAGAGAGAGAGAGAGAGAGAGAGAGAGAGAGAGAGAGAGAGAGAGAGAGAGAGAGAGAGAGAGAGAGAGAATAATTAAATACTTCTCAGAAAAGCATTTTTAAAACTCTAATAAGATGACTTTAATACATGATGAACAAAGATGTGCAGAGAAAAAATATGTTAATTTATTTTTGCATGAATGTAGAGAAAGACTAAGTTATCACAATGATCTAAATTTGACACATAATGTAAATGAAGGTGCAATGCACTGAGGACAGTTATTGTATGTACCGTATCTCCTTTTATCCTAATACATATTGTCATGTATACGTATCGTAAACATAGCACATTGTATATCGTATCATATCGTATAATGTGTTCATAAAAGAGATGACTGGATGCTTCAAATATTGTAGAAGACAAATGGAATCAGAGTCCTTTAGCCCAAAAAATCTCCGAGCCTCATCAACTCCTCGTTACATATTCTGCTACTGGCTCGATTATGAAGAGCGATTATTACCAAAGTTCTTGAACGACAAGCCGAGCATCCGTCTCGATCGCCCGTCCTGGCCATCAAGCCGCGTTTACCGTCTGCCAGCACAGTTTTGTAATGGCGTCCGTTGATATGTATTCCATTTTTATACGCCAAACTCAAGCAACTAAGGGCACTGGCTAGATGGTTGAACTCTTCTTGGTTCATAACGAACTCTGGACTACAAGCGATACATTTCGCTGTGGCGATGTCGTAGATAGCAGCCTGATCGATGTGATCGCAGCCAAGAAGGAAATCGTCGATGTAGGCATCCCACACTTTGCCCACATATTCTACCTTGAGCGTGGGTGCCTCTGAGACTTTCCGGCCCATTGAATCGTCTGCGGCATTGCTGATCAGTTCATTTTCGGATAATTGTGGGAGCTGCGATGTCTCCAGGTGATGCGTCTCCTGGAAAGTCTGGTAGGAAGACGAGGAGGATGAAATCTGATGAACGGAAGTAGATTGCTGCGATTGAAAAACGTCATCAGTTTGTGTGCTTCTGTCGGTGACGAAAACAAGGTCGTCATCAGATTCGCTCCTCTTGTATCTCCTTTATATCGTCTGTTATTGCGTCCTTAAAATACATAGAGAAATTAACAGTCAGCTAGATGAAATTGCTCTTTGATGAATAAACATTTTTAACTTGTAATAAAACGGTTTAAACTTTATAAAAAGAAATAGTTTGGTGTCTTTTTATTCAAAGTTGAAGATGATGACAAAATGAAAAGATAAAACAAAGAAAGGCATTAAAACTCCATTGTCATAATATGAAAGTATATAGTATTTTTGTATATGACTCAGCATGTGAAAACAATGATTTCGCAAAACAAAAACATCATCACATAGTTATCTAATTGCTATTGATTTAAGTAACGGCTTATGAAGATGATAATGACAGAATGGTGAGGATAACAATTTTTATGGTGATTATCGAGAATGATTATGATTACAAAGACAGCCATGAAGATTAATGAGATGGAATGTGTTGACATCGCATATACACATGACCTTCAATAATGTGCAAGCAATGAGATGCTCAAGGAAGCTGCGCCTGGTGCTAATACGAATGGTACGAATAATAACATACTTACTTGTCTAAATAAGCTTTTGAACGGTCGAGCATACTGTATTATCATATCGTTAAGGACGGTGTGAGACAATCAAAATCTAACATGGCACCTACTTAATCATAACCCAGAGCATTCTGATATCGACAATGATTTGGGAGCGATGAAATTATTCCAAAGTTTCTCAATCTTAAATTACTTTGGATATGAATAATAACAATGAGTTGTTTGTTCACACGCTATTAGAGATAAGCTACGTGTTATAATATCATAATTTATTTAGTCCCACGACAGGCAATCGGACACATGCGCCCTTTTTTATCTTGGCTAGCTATGATACAAACAGAACAACCTGAGGTAAACATCAAAATGAGGTTCTGGCCATATTTTCTTCTGTCTAATATGTCATATCGTGAAAAAAGCGGTTGGGAAAATATAACATATCTTTACAACTTGACCTGTTTGATAGAACATCGAAACCTTTTCATTTTGCATTACTATCATTTCCAAAAGCTTTTTGAGACCAATATATTATATTGTGCTGATGATTTGATTTCGCCTGAAGATCATATTCATGACATTGCATGAGTCGTCCAAATCATCTGGCCAATGGGAGTCAGATTCACGAGACCACCTTGCTTCCAATCGAGATAACCCAGATCGGGGGCACGTGGAGAATATCCTAGAAACGAAAAGTCGAAACAGGTACATTAAAGATTGTCTGTCAATAGTTGGTGGCTAAGGCTTATACTTCAATGTTGTTGATAATTGTACTGAAGTTTGTATGGAAGAAAGACGAACAACGTCCCCATCCGTTAGTACAACTCTGATTATGCGCCATGCATGAGTATCGCTCTCCAAACCATTATGGGCGTTGCTCGTTGCTGAGCGTGCAAAATTAGACGCCGGTCACGTGGCATTATCCAATACGATATAATCAAGTGTAATTAACTTGCACACAAGCTCGCTGATTAGCGAACTAAACCATGGAAGGCGTGCAAGCGATAAAACGTCAACATTGAAAGAAGAAAACAGTAGGGTGCCTTCCCCAATGGTACAACTTCTGACACTTCACATGGTTAAACGGTAGGATGCCTTCCCCAATAGTACAACTTCTGACACTTCACATGGTTAAACGGTAGGATGCCTTCCCCAATGGTACAACTTCTGACACTTCACATGGTTAAAACGGTAGGATGCCTTCCCAATGGTACAACTTCTGACACTTCATACGGTTAAACGGTAGGATGCTCTTCTCTAATGGTACAACTTCTGACACTTCATGGTTAAACGGTAGATGCTCAAATGGTACAACTTACACTTCATACGGTTAAACGGTAGAATGCCTCCCCAATGGTACAAGGTACAACTTCTGGACACTTCACATGGTTAAACGGTAGGATGCCTTCCTGTAGGTTAACTTCGACACTTCACATGGTTAAACGGCAGAATACCTTCCCACGGCACAACTTCTGACACTTCACATGGTTTCAATAGGATGTCTTGTCATCTGGTTTATATCACAAGATAAAATATTGTTAAAATTGATTTTTAAATATAATTTAATTCAAGATAAAAAATAAAATTGTTGAGATAACAATGTGTCACATTCGATTTTTCAGACAAATTTATTTTATTCATTATCTAAGATTTAATTCTTTATTCTGTAAAGAAGAAAAACTCCTTCCTTCTTGTCCTTTTATTTTGCCTTATCTAAATTATCCAGGCAATGTCATGTATTGTGGCTCCATTTTCTAAGCAAGCAGCAAACGACGTATAAAAGAAAACCATGCCTCAATCAATAATACAATTAACTGAAATTGGTAACATTGATTTCCACATTCATTATATTACATAACATTAACAATGAGGACATGACATTGAAAAAAGAATACTATAGACAATGCTACATCAGTGTCTGTAATTTAAACATAATTATGTAGCTATATTGTTATGAAGAATATGTGGAAAACTCAATGATAGTATAATAAAAAAAGAAAAAACTCAAGTTAGCACTGTTCGCGAGGGCAGCAAATGTCTCACCTAGCATTCCAATTTTTTATATAGTTACATAATACAAACTAAACATCGGGTTTACGCTCAACGCAATAACAGTAGTCAGCCATGTTATTCATGAGCAACAGCAGTCAGCTATGTTGTTCAAGTGAGCAACAGGTGAATTGTATTGCAAAAGGAAATATCAAAATGCTTGAAGTGGGACTCGAATCCAGTACTTTGGGTCACAATGCAATGCCTTTAACAACTCCATATCTCGTCCATCAGTTCACATATTTTTTTCAATATTTTCCTTAGAAATTTGTAAAGTTATTTTTTGACGCTTTAAATCAATGCATGAATACATTTTTAGTTCAGTGATCAGTCAATAATATAAAGTCCTTCAATCAATATTTGAGGTTTCCTCGCTGTATGTCATTAGCGTATCCATTTGGACTACACCAGTCAAGTTCAAGTATCTTACAAGATCAGACACATAGATCTAGTAGAGGAGTTTAAAGAAGAGCAACAAAACAGGATGCTATCAGGCAGAATGACGAACGTATGATGAAAAGACTGCGAAACTCATTTTGCTAACACTTAGTTATAGGAGAGTTTTAAGCGATAAGATAGAAGTGTACAATATAGTAAACGGCGCTCCTGATGGAAATGTAGAAAACGTCATCAAAAGGGCGCCTGATATTTCTGAACGAAAAGGAACTAGAGGAAACAGAAAATAAATTGTTCCATCAAAGGGCAAGAAACATCGGGAATACAGATTTAGTGTAAGAGTGGCACAATTTTGGATCGGGTTTCCAGAGAAAAACGTATGCGCCAAGACCCTCGATTCATTTAAGAACAGGCTTGAGAAGTTCTGGGGGAGGCAGGAAATAGTCTATAACTAT
>JAXRKP010000270.1:50000-55000 GCA_037039925.1 Doris montereyensis | reverse complement strand
CAACGTATTTGTGTGAGTGGAAAAGTATAAAATATTGACATGGACACACAAACACACGGCCTGAGACACATGTTCGAATTTTTTTTGTCTGATACATAAATAAGCATACATAAATGCATACATACATACATAATACATATTATTATATACACACATAAATACAAACATACACACATAATATACTATATATTATATATATATATATATATATATATATTATATCATATATATATATCTATGTATACTTAATACATACATACATACATGTATGTATATATATATATATATATATATGTATGTATATATATATATATATATATATATATGTATATATATATATATATACATATATATATATATATATATGTATATATATATATATATATATACATACATACGTACTATATACATGCATTTACATACATACGTACTTACATACGCATTTACATACATACACTTACATACATACATACATACATACATACATACATACATACTTACACACATAAATACATACATTCACACACATACATAGACCTACATCATACATACACACATCATACATAGGCCTACTACATACATACACACACACACATACATACATACATACATAAATACAATACCTCGATAAGGGAAACGGAATTTATTTTAATTGCACACTTAATTAATATTATGTATTATGCATGGCAGTACTTTTTATTCCCTTTCAATCATCAAATGATTGTCATGAAATGACATATTTATTATATACTACAATTTAATGTAATCAGTCGATTGTAATCGTTATTCGTTGCAAGGTTATTTCAATCAACAATGAAAAAAACTTCCAACTGAAAAAATAAGAAACAAACAGAAACAAAGGCATAACAACTAAAACAACAATTGTCAACAACGGCAGACAAGAGTACAGTAAAAAAATGAAACCTGAAACAACGAAACAAGCTAAGGTAAGAAAAATTTAAGAAATTGAAACGAAATTTATTTTAAAACAAATGCACATTTTAATTAATATTATGTATTATGCATGGCAAAGCATACTATTTTATTCCCCGCATTTCAATCATCAAATGATTGTCATGAAATGATATATTTATTATAGCCACCGTCACAATTTAATGTGAATCAAAGTCGAGCTTCGTCTTCATTCGCGAAGTCGTTTCTCAGAAGGTTACTATTTCTAATCAACAGGACCCTTCTCAACCGAAAATGGTAACAAACAGAGAAACAAAGGCATAACAACTGTGGAAGTAACGAAGTCAACAATGGATACAAGGACATTGCAAAAAAAATGAACCTGAAACAAAACGAAACGGCTAAGCAGATTTAAGAAAAAAGAACACCAATCTAGATGAAAAATCAAACAAACAGGACCTGGTTCAAAAACAAATCAGCAAATAAAATATTAAAAACTAAAAATAATTGATGTGACGATCGAGCCGTACCCGGAGCATGACAGATGATTGCGGATTGGTCGAAAGGCAAAACTGGCAGGGATACGGCGTGCCAACATTGAGCGTGAGGTCCCAAACGGTGAGCAAGAACGTTTCAGAGGACCCTGGAAAACTGTGGAAAGTATCGCTCGCTCGAGGCCGAAACAATCGCCCTATACGTGGCCCTAAAGCAGGGTGCTCGACCCACCCAAAGTCCGAAGGAGCTAGTCGGACGCATCTGAAGCACTCGGGAACTGGCACGTGGCCAGGAGGACCCGCTTCTCGGCCGAGACCTATTAAGCAGACACCGTGACCCCTGGACACTCCCTGGCAACGACACGGCCGGCAGATTAGCAAAACCGGCGCCAATCTAGATGAAAAATCAACCGGCCTAACAGACCCGGTCTGGAAGACGGGTTCACATCGCAGAAAAGGCTCAGAGGCAATGACAGACAGATGGATTGCGGATTGGGCAAAAGACAAACTGGCAGGGAAGTATACCAACACATGCCAGGTCCTATGAAAGATGACGCGTAGAGAAAGATGAGATCCACGCACCCCTCGGCGCGCATCTGGAATAGGATAGACTGACCCAACCTGGACCCATCGGAAAACCCTAACCATGCTTGTTAAATGTCCATCGCTGAGAAAGATGAGATCGAGGTGGCTCCCGGAGAACCCACGCTGGGCAATTGCGGGGTTGCAGCTACTGAAAACGGCGTTTCTGCCAAGCCACCATTTGGGGTGAGAGACAGTAAAGACGCCAATGTTCAGACAGAAACTTTCGGCTGCCAAGGGTCCCTGGGGAACTCGCAGCTTTCACACGCTTTCGATGATGTGATGTAACGGGTACTACCAATGTTGCATCCATTTTGCTCAATGCAAATTTCTCATTCAATTTTAATAGGATTGACAAATTTAAAGTTGGTATCACAACAGAATACGCAAAATGCTGGGATAACGAGGGAAATGTGGTCCGAACTTTTATAATAAGGACAATCTGAACTCTTTTTTACTTTGGAAAGTTCGGTTGTTTGTTTTCTTGTTAGTTTTCTTCGATTACTTGTTTGTTCGTTTGTTTGGTCATGATTTCTACAATAAGAAGTGGTGTCGGGACTCGGAAATTACATGAATTTTGCTTTGCCAGCTCTTGGAATCGCCAAAAAAGATCACACAGAACGTCTATGGATTTCACTCCATCTGCTGTAGGGCTAGATGTTAGATTTGATAGGCCTAGAATCGATGTCGAAACAGTTGCCTTCCTTTTCTTTTCCGTTTTTATTTCTTCTTGTTTTGGTTTCCAGGTTGAGGATGGGAGGTGGGGAATGGCTATAGGTTGTTGTCGTTGTTGTTAGTGTTGCTGATGTCGCTGTCGTTGTCGTTGTTGTTGATGTTTTCAATGTCGTAGGTAACATGTCACTATGGCGTGAAGCCAAACGTTTCACGAGTACAAAGTGGTGGAATTTATTGTAACCTACACATTGAGGAAAAGTTGGCTGATTCGCTCATACTACCACATATATATATATTTAAAACAGATAACCTAAAGATATATAACATTTTTCTTTTTTTATTATTAAAAATGAAACGATAACTGTGTTCATAAAGATGCAACAATTATCGTTTTCCTAAAGATGAAATAAAAACATTTCCACAACAACAAAATTAATTTTTACAAAATGAAACAATTATATTTCCCAAAAGGGGAATTTCATTATAATTATTACCCATAAAGATGAAACAAGTATCATTTCCCCTAAAGATAAAATGATCAAATTACCCAAAACGATAAAACAATTGTCTTTCTCCTAAAAATAAGCAATCTCATTATATTATCCACAAAGATGAAAACAATTTATCATATTCCCTAAAGATAAAATAATCATCTGTTTTCTAAACACGAAACAAGTTTCCTTAAACCGAAATATGAAATAATTGTCTCTTCATTTCTATCAAGGAGACTACTCATACATTCGAGAAGAAGATTAGAATATTTAATTAAGAATATTTTCATGGATACATTTAAAATTTATATTATGTCATAATATATCACAAAAGGCTCATAAAAGATGACATGGGAATGACATGGCACAAGTAAAAACGCCATACAAATTTCAAAATATAAACGATATATAAGCGCTAAATCCCTCTTGAACTATGCAGTGTTTACACGCTAATGAAGGCTACATCTACATACATGTTTATAAAGTTGCCTCTCTGTAACTTTGAGCGCTATAAACTTAGGCACCACTGCACCTACGGTCATCATATTTTGCATGTAGCTTAGCGAATGAATTATTGGATCAAATCAGAACCGTATTTGAATTGATTGGGAAAATAGGTTAGTGTTACTAGACCTAATTTATCTATTTCCGGTCATTACAATAAAAATCCTGCATAACCTCAGTATCGAGTGCTGATTGATCTAAATAATCGTACTTGATGTCAACTGCACCCGATACAATGGTCTCTGAGTTTATCGCAGCTTTATAACAAAGAAAACTCACAATCCACCATGTCTCCGGGCATGGTTGTTTCATAGATTTGCCAGACATACCACATAATACGAGGCACCGGTAGCCAGTCGGTAGAGCTTCTGACTGCCACGTAGGGGGCCCATGTTAGAGTCCGGGCAATTTTTTCTTCTGACCCAGCAGCGAAAATGATTCAGCGAAATGGTTAGCTAGGTATATACAGATTCAGCGAAATGGTTAGCTAGGTATATACAGATTCAGCGAAATGGTTAGCTAGGTATATACAGATTCAGTGAAATGGTTAGCTAGGTATATACCGATTCAGCGGAAGTAAAGGCGGCGTGGAAAACCATGGCAAACTACTACGCTTTGCCAAGAAAATTCAGGGCTCTACTCGTGATTCCCAATGCTCAACTATAATTATGGGATTTACTTTACCACATGATAAAAGCTAAGCATAATTAAATATTATCAAACTTTGTCCATTCTTCAACCGGCAATCTGGCATCGTCATCTTGATACATGAGCCTCCTTTTGACAGCTGTGGGCACATTTAACTTATTGACTCGTTGTTCTCGTCCACGATCAAATCCCACGGCAGACGACACAGCAACGAAACCAAGAACGACCAGACAGCGAGGCTGACTCGATAAACGACTCAGCAACTCACTAGTTTTCTCCTTCTGTCTTTTTCTCTGCAAATATTTGTTCCGAAATATTTCACGAATATCGAAATGGTTAAAAAACCAGAGCGAATCGAAATAATTCGCGATTGATACTTCAGCATACAGCACAGCTTGAAAGAATGGAGTTTTGGAAACTTTTTGAAAGAACCGAGCTGTCTTGTTTTGTATCTAGACAGACTGGCAAGGCGCCGTTCATCACCAACGTACGCACGATATTTTCGGCACCAATTCTTACCGCAACATGAAGCTCATTCCGCACTTCCGCACCAGCGAGCATAAGAATCTCAACGATGTCGCTGTATTTTTTCTCTATAGCGTAAGATAAGGCGCTATATTCGGTCACGTAATGCCGAGTGTTGACACACGCACCTGCCTCGATGAGACAACGAGCAGTGTTGACGGATCCCATG
>JAXRKP010000270.1:22500-45000 GCA_037039925.1 Doris montereyensis | reverse complement strand
AATAGTTAATATTAATAGATCTATGTGAAAATACATGTAGGTAAAAAGTGTGCTGATGATGAAACTAAACTTTTACCCTTTTCAAGAAAACATGTTTTAGAAAGAATATTTCAGGGCTATCTAGAAGCTAGATCTACATGAAGATTTAATTCTGGTTTCACTGAATATAATTCTAAGTCTACCAATACCATATCATCTGTAGGAACTGAAACAAAGCTACTAAACATTGTGGTTTGGTTCGTTGTTGTAAACTATTGATTACTTTGAAAGTCCCTGCTTTAAATCGAAAGTAAAAGAAGATCTATTTTAGGAATTTCAAGATAAAGTTACCAACGAAATGATGGAATACACAGTGCTCTATAACATGACAGAGATTAGATCTAGATCTTTATTGTATTTAATTTCTTAGTCCGAAAATCAATTGAATGAATATTTCTGAATTTCGATATTATCTTAATTTTAGATAAGATTTGATTAGAAAGACGCGTCCGATCTCACTATCTAGATCTAGAATTTAGATCTAGAATTTAGATCTAGAGAGCTGCTAAGAGCTAGCTCGTCCCTCTAGATAAGGTCTAGATATATCTAGATTTAGTGTGATATGAGTCTATAAATTTAGCTCTATATAATGATAGAGGTACTAGATCTATACAATATGATATACTATACTTATTATACTTCTATTCATAGATCTACAACTTCAATTGAGTGTGTTTACTAAATTATAACTGGATTCTAAGCCCTCTTCTGAGGTAAGTCTCTAAGTAAGAGTATGAGTTCCGTTGTCAGGCTCAGCATTCAAATTTTACTTGAGAGCAAAATTCAATAATACGGTAGTGATTGCCTAAATGTCCGCTGCCTAAATGTCCGTTCCGCCTAAATGCCCGCAATCTCAGTGAAACCGATTTTTTTCTATATAAATTGCCCCTCTAAATGCCCGTTTCAATACCAAGATTTTCGCCTAAGTGCCCGATCTCAACAGCAACTGCAGGTATCTTTTTCTCCAAAGTATCGTAAAATACGTCCGTAATTGATTAGATTCTGTTTGTCTTTATCATGTAATCCGATCGCTAATATAATAGGGATTATACCCATCAACAATGTGCCATGCATTGCAACCACCCTTCATTACCTATCCATTGTAGGCCCTAATGTACTAAACGTTGACCAATCTTCTTCATAACTTCACCAACTGTACAACACATCCTTTGTGCCATTAGATCACTGGTTTGTCATTAGGCAATTAGAATTGAACAGTTTTCCGGACTCCGCCCACATCTCTTTTTTGATGTAGTAAGTGGCATGCAATCACCTGGCGTCTTCAGACCGGGATCTCATCGCTATCGAGGGACAAAGTGTGAACAGTTTTATTGCCCCCTGTCTGGCATTGGCCGTATCTGATGTGACTTCGGGTCTTTGTGGCGAGAGTTGGCCAACCCATCCGTGCCTTCACTACCTCAGTGTGTCAGTTGTCCCTTTTTCTCGCATTAAATTTTTCGAACAGCTGATGACTTTTCCAAAACTAATGATCTGGCAATGGTTCTTTATGCTTGTCTTTCTGTTGTCTTAATTTTAACATGAGTGAATCGAGGGAGTTGAAAGATTCAATTTATTCACACATTGATCCCGTTGGATGATGCTTTTATTTATCCAGTTTTTCTCATCCAAATTTGCATGATTACATGTCATAGGTCTTGTGATAAAATAAATCATGTGATTGTAGTGTTGGTTATGCCAGTTGATGAGGAAAAACTGAATCAGGTCCTTTTTCTCTTAGCCGCCATAGCAGCAACTTGAATTCTATACAGCTACACACAGACCTACATCTTGAAAATAAAAATGACTGAACCAAGAAATGATTTACGAAAGAAGCTTTAAATCCTGGACGAAATTGATAAGTCACTAGGGAAACCCAACTTCACAGAAATAGGTCTACCCTCTAATCGTTATCCCTGACCTACTTTCGCCTAAATGCCCGTTTCACCTAAATGCCATTTTGTCTGCTTCCTAAGCACCGGGCATTTAGGCGCTCACTACTGTATGTGAACATATAATATGTCAAACCACCTTTGGGGGGAGGGAGGGGGGGATCAACCTTTAGGGATTGTAAAAGATTTTTACGAAAGATTATTCTGTTATTATAAAGCAATTATAATGTATCTCATCGTGCGAATTAGATACCGTAATCTAATTCTACCGTTTTGCGATCACTAAAAGCAAACAAAAGTCAATCCCTCTTGATTGAAAGTATTGTCCCAGTCTAATATGTCACTCTGACCATTATCAACAACATTTGTGCTGCTTGTGTGCAGCACCCCCATCCTCGGTTGTTATCCTTATCTCTGCATTGAAGGCAATTTATTTAGTTTTCTATTGTGTCATGTCTTGTAGTAGTTTGAGGTTGGTATGTGATGTTAATTTTAATGTGGTTCCTGGAACTCTTTTAAGGTCATTGTTTAATGTTAGTGACAATGTTGTTGTAGGTCTTCCTTTGGTCTTTTTGTTGATGTTTATGAAAGTGTGTTATAACCCTGTTTGCTGGATTTACGGGTTTCTTCCCAAAATATGCCCAAATAGTTTCCATCTTGCTTCCAATATATAAGGTAGGTCCTACTTTCCTTTTACTCTTTCACTTCTCTTTTGTCTTGCTGTGTTCTCTTGATTCAACCTGAGATCACCACAATGGTGGATGGGGTAAATTTCAATTAATCAAACAAACGAAAGTGTTATATTTATAATGGTCAATAAAACTTATATTTCGGAGCATTAAAGAGATGATGTTATCTCATACATGTAGTTAGTATCATTTTAAGACAAATGTAGTATTATCATAAGGCAAATTTCAACTTATATGTTTGTTTACTTTTTTTTTGTCACTGAATACATTCTTATGAACATTATTATTTCAATTTCAGGTTGTGAAATGGTTTAAACATCTATATCCAGATGTTAACCTTGGAGATGACCGTCTGCGACAGCTTATTTTTCGGACTTATGAGAGGGCTGTCCGTCTGTCCGAAACCGAGACGATCTGTGCTCATATTTGGAACAGACTTTTAATGTGCATTTTGTGTCTGTGGACCTTGAGGAATGTGGCCTGACCAGATCCATTTTGTTTCAGCCTGATGGTTTTGTTTGCAATGTGAACAAACCGACTAACAACGCAGTTCTAGATTTAAATGCTTTGCAAATCAAGGAGCGTTTGCCATATATTTTCACCTCTGAGTGGATTAGTCGGATTTTGGGCTATTCTTCTGACGGAAAAGTCTTGAAGTTCATTAATAGGAAAATTGATAAACTAAAAGAAAGAAGGAAAAAATTCAAACGGACAAAAAGGCTTCTCCTGAAGCATTGACTAATTTTTACAATGAACTGTTCAAGGATAACTTTGTGCTTCTGGATCTGTCAACATGTTTGAAGTCAAATTCTAAGGAACCAGGAGCTCAACAAGTTCATACCAATTACAGTGACAGAGCTATAAGACAGAAGTTGTTGCAGGCAGAGGAACTTGTTGCAGCTTGCAGAACAAGAATTAAGGTTCTGGAGGCCATTATCAAGGAGGACCATGATGTTAAAAATAATTAAGAAGATAAATTGAGAGTGAGTATGAATGAGAGAATGAAGAGTGACAGTGTAGTAATGCAAGTCAATGAAAAAATATGTTTGCTTGAGAAATCTCTAAAGAGAAATTTTAAAAAGCATAAATATTCTTTAAGCAATTAGCTGAAAATTATAACACTGAACTCGAACATTATAAGTGCAAAAATTCTTTGCTATGTTATTGTTTACAAAGGCAAAGTCAATTTGTAGACAGAAGTCTAAAATAATTGAAAAATTAAATGTTAACAAGATGTTTTCCAATTCCAAAACACTTGATATTGCTGAAATTAAGGGTAATTTTAAGAATGTTTATAGTGATGCTGTGTGTGAGACTGTTATTGCTTTGCAAGGTGGAGCAGGTGTGTCCGCTTTGAATGTTAGCAAAGTCATTGAAATTGTTGCTAAACATCTTTTATTCCATACATTTCATGAACCTTTGCCTGGTGCTCAGTGTGCTATTAACATGTTGGGTGAAGGATATTTCATTAGTACTGTACAAGTGACTGAAAATATTCTGAAGTCTAATAATGTTACATTTCACAGTGATGGTACCTCTAGAGACCACAAACAAATTGTTGGTCATCAATTTACTATGGACTCTGGGGAAACATTTTTTTTAGGGTTTGTCCCTGTTACATCTGAAGATGCTCAAACTTTGTTACAATTATCTATTGATTGCTTACACAAACTTTGTTTTTGTTATGTAAGTGTGACTGGTGTTGATGATGTTTTTAAAAAAAGTTTTGCCTAAAATAACAAGTCTCATGACTGACAGAGCAGCTGCAATGAAATCTTATGATAAAAAATTTCAAGACTTTGTTGAAACAGAAACAGGTAGAGATATTTGTATTCATTTTCTTCATTGTAATGCTCATTTTTTTGTAAGGTTTGAGTGCTTAGCTTGAGAAAGCAAATAACAAGAACTGGTCATTCAAAATTTGTAATGAGGCTTTAGGGAGGGATAAGGAATTTGGATTGTTTGTCTCTTTCTGAAAGAAAAAGTAGTGCTACTTAGCTTCTGTGGAAGAACTGGTCATTCAAAATTTGATTCAGGGAGGGATAAGGAATTTGGATTGTTTGTCTCTTTTCTGAAAGAAAAAAGTAGTGCTACTACAAGATTCATTAGAACTACGTGTGACATTTTGGGTCCAAGAGGTGATAAAAAAATAGGTGTAGGGAGCAGTGGATTACTTTTTGTGATGACTCTAAAATTCCTAGTTTCAAAAGCAATAGATTTAATTGCTTTTTTGAAGCTTCTGCTGCTGTTATTTTCCATCATAAAAAAATGTTGACTATTTTTATTTCAGGTATTTTACATGAAAATCCTAATTTGAAAATAAAAAGTGTCATCTTCGATGTTAAAGATATGTCTCTAATGTGCTTTGTTTGCTGTCTGGCTCTGTTGTATTTAAAAGTAACAGGTCCTTACTGGATGCTGGTGTCCAAGAGCTCTGTGCTTTACACAGACTTTCATGTTTATGTAAAGTCCTTGCGCTTTTATCTAGAAAAATGGTCTACTGATCCCTGTGAAATCTTGGATGTCAATTTTGTCTCTATATTTCCTGATGTTTCTTTGCAATCAAATTATTTTAACGCTGTCTATTCTTTTGTAAATAACAATGATATTTCCTTGATTCGGTCTATTTTGAAAGAACTTTGTAGTGCCCGTCTTATTGTCACAAATAGACAGTTAGCAGATTGTCTGTCAGGGCCATTTCTTGATACAGATGAAATAGCTAAGGAACAATTAAAGCATTGCCCTCTTACTAATTTGGTAGGAGAGAGTGCATTTGGAGATTTTGATTTTGATGTGGGTAAGCGCAGAAACGCCAGTTTACACAATCGATCTGCAGTTCACTGCATTAAACGTAATAAAACTATAAATCACCTTCATGCAAAGACAAGCTATTTGCTACTGCCAGACGATTTAGTCCTGTTTTGAAAAGGCAGCATAGAGAAATGGAAGAAAAAGTAAAAGAAAGAACCAGAGAAATGTTCGTAGAAAACCAGCAAAAGAAAATTGAAAAGCAGATGATGTAAGAATTCTGATATAATTAAAAATGTTAAATGTCATGGTGGTCCTTGTAAGACAGTTCAAGATCTTAATAATCTCCTTAAAAAAGATTTATCAAAGAAGCAGCTAATCGAAGCCTTAAAACCGAGATTCGCTTCCTTAAAATGTCTGGTGCCAAAAAGATTAAATTTGGTACTACTCAATTTATGATTGACGCCTTAACATCAATACTTCCAAATGGATATGATATGAGTCCCTCTTCATCGGTTAGTGAGCATGTGGAAAAGAGGCCAAGATTGTAATTGTGATGATTTTTTATACTATTTTTATTATGTCATTTTATTTCCTTATATCCCATTAAATGTGTTATAATATAGTAATTCTGTTACCATAAGGTAATGTATGGATGATTTCATTTGTCTGGTGCCTTTTTTTAGTAAATCTTTGCATTAACTGTTATCAGCAGAACATGATGTCCAAAAGAAATTTTGTTATTTTGTCCAATGTTGTATTCTTTACTTCCTTTTTGTGGAGAATTCATAAAATTTCTCTTCTCTCTACCTATACTTGTGTAAAGATCTTGATTTGATGTACATTTTAATGTGTGGATTTTTTGTGTAGCTTGATTTGATGATTTTATATGAATTTTTAAAAAGTTGTTGTTTTTCACTTTTTTTTACCTCCCCTGGCGAATTTTGCAAATTTTGTATGGGAGCACTATTTCACTTCATAAAATTTCTTTTATTTATTATTTGAAACCCTGAAAAAATTGAGCTTCTTGTCTGTGTATATGTTAGTGTAATCAGTAAGTATGAGAAGTTTGTGATTGTAACTTTTGGAAATATCACGTCCCAAAGTTGGCATGTTGAGTGTTATGTAAGAATACCAAGAATTTGAAATTTTCAAACGGGTGTAAAATTGTTAAAAATGTAGATACAATAATAATTTTGGTATCAAAATGCTTGAAATTAAAATATCTGTGCATGCAAAGTGATGAAAACAACAAATTATGGAATTTAAAAATCAGTTTGAAGTACCTAATATTAATATAAGCAGCTTAATGATATTAGATTAAAGTCACTGTTTTATCATTTTGATTTGTAGTTCTTGTATAATTTTTCTATTTGACTATCATATTGTAACCTTAACTGAAAATGTATCTTTGAAAAGTGTCTGTTGTACAGTTCTACAGAGATACAGTAAGTCAAAATTTGCTCATGACAGTTCCAACAAAATGTGGTATACATAATGTATTAAATCATGGTGTTTTTTTATGTGTTTTTTTCACCTTAGGGACTTGGTGGTCTTGTGGCTGTTGAAGTCAGGGGTGAGCTATTGTATTCGGTTCCTTTCGTTAAAGTTTCACGACGCCCAGGTTGTATCCGAGGAAAGAAACTAACACATTTTTCCTCTATCCACCTTGATGCAAAAATAAATATCAGCTGTAGGACACAAATCTACAATTAGACACCAGCGTCCTGACCACCAGGTCATATTGTACCACCTGTTCTACTTTTTGCTCAATGAACTGGAATTGACTGAGGTTCTGTATGGGGTTTTAGAGCCTTGAGGGAATTTTATAGATTATATCTCGTTATGTAATTATACATCTTTTAATTTAAATATGTAGTTGTCTGAAGGTTGAAAATTAGCCCTGTGTTGTCATTTTCATTATTGATTTATTCCAAGTGTAAACAAATGTCCCCATGCCATATTCTTATTATGCACTGAATGTTTTCCACTTTTATTTTTTATAAAAAAAACAATAACAGATTGGCGCATGAGGATTAGATTTAGATTAGATAAGCGTTCTGTGTTAATAGGGATTTGTTCTGTTCTAAGGTCTAGAGATTTGTAAATCCATTTTCGGCTCCTAAGTCGCATTTCAAATTCGTTTTTGCCATGGTAAGGATTTGGACATCTCCTTGGTCAATTTTCAACATTGATTGTCACCTACACTCATCTAACCCAAGTACAGTAAGCCCTTGGAATGGAGTGCCAACAGAAATCAAACTCAGCAGTAGCATTGAAGATTTCAAAAACAGAATTAAACACATCAAGATATCAAGATTGGATTAACACCTTTGGATTAAATTAGAATATATGCGCTGACAGAATTGAGTTGGTCAGCAGAAGAAGAAGAATCAGTCTCCTTTTAAATTCATGCCTGATAAAATGTTACTAGACAGCAGAACATAAATAACCTCATATGTGATCATTACAATGCAATCTATAACTGAGAAAATTTAGGTCTGGTTTATTTTCTATTATCATGAGATAGTATATATTACATAAAAAGGAGTTAAATTTCATATTATTTAAAGTAAAGAGATTTATGGGCTGTAAAGGTTCTTTCTGTTTTGAATGTTGGAAATCTTCTGCAGGGCATTAACTTTAATCATTCTAAAATGAGTGGAAATATTTGTGATAATCAAATCAAGTGATAAAAATAAAATAAAATATCAAGACAAGGCGAGAAAAGGGATAGGTGTTGAACAGTTTATTAAACTTCAGAGGCATACTAGGAGAGAAAAATAACAAACTTGGGAATCAGATTATTTTACAAGCCCTTTAAAATATAGGGCAATAGAAAAAACTGATAGTTTTTAGACATTACATCTGAGATCAATGACAATCATCTATATATTACAATGGAACTTCTGTGATCAGGAAATCTTGGTAGATCGAAAAATTGTGCCGATTAGTTGGGTTTCCGTTTACATTGAAAAACAAATTTGGATAACAAGTGAGTGTTGTAAAAAATGGTGATCATAATTAATGCAAGCCCGCGAAAAATTGTCCCAATTTGCCTGGAATCTTTACTGCTTAGAGAAGTAAAATATATACGATATAAAAAAAATTCTGTTTCCCAATTCCCCAGGTTCCTGATTAGAAAGGTTCCACTGTACAAAATCCATGAGAAATGACAATGTGTTGTTACAGATAAATATAATTTTAACAACACAACTAAGTCTTCCATTTGAGTAACATAAAGTTGCTGTTATTTACTTGCATACTACTTGATAAATTTCCCAGCGAAAATAAGTTTACAATATAAGGAAGAAGGACAATTATTAAGTTTTTCATAAGGGAGTAAATACCGTCCACAATCAGAAACACATATTACTTCTGTGTAACTTCAAATCCTCTCTAGGATTTATTTTTTGTTTTGTTATTGTGAGTGAGTTCTTTTCAACCAATTTCTTTAATTCTTTTACAGTCAATAAATCAAAGATTATGTACCTTTAGTTGTTGAGATATGATATGTATTTGTTTTTGTCGACAGTAAATGTTGGAAGGGATATAGAAAATCAACTGTTTGTATTTTTCTTGTGATGTGAAGAAGTGTTGAAATAGCAGTAGTCAGAATGCTCATTGAGAGAAAGATGTGAAATAAATAAGCCATTAGATTTAGATATGGAAAAAATTTTGTAACAGTAACAGCAAGGTTACAACTTCTTGTCCAAGATGAGATGGAAAAATGTGTTGTTACATATAGACTAATTTATAGCATTGATATAGAGATAAGGACTGAGTTTTATGTCATGACAATAAAAATAATGACATAAATGTAAAAATATAGTTTATATTTCTCTCTTATCTCTTGTCTTCTGAGACCATAACTATCAAATACCATAATAATATTTAACGACCATGGATTCATTGGGACTTAACAGAGACAAATTAAAATAGGATGGAAATAAATATGATCATGATTCTAAAGGACCACAAATATTGTTCAAACTAAGATTGATGTTAGGGAGAACTTGTCATTCAACTTTTGGCCCACAACGTGAAAAGAGATTTTGATTGATAAGTTTCAACACTAGAGAATAAGAATCTTGTCGCAATGACACAAACTATACTGATTTGATCCTGCTGTATGATGAATCCATCTTCTGTTGGAATTTCTTTCTGATAAAAGATTCTTATGTTCACCTGGTCAAACACCAAATCCTATTGTTGACTAAGAGAAAGCTCTGAAGTTTTGCACAACTTTCATAATGGTATAGAATAACTAGTATAACTCTGTTTTTCCCAATCTACTTCACATCTGCTTCAGATGAGTTATTCTTATAGAAATTATTATTATTGAATTATTACAGCAATATTCTCTGATCATAAAAGCACTAATAAAACTCTAAAATTTCCATGGTGTTTGAACTAATAATAACCCTCTGTCTCATGAAATCCCAGGGATAAAAATGTGTATGTGGAATAGATTATCTATTCTCATGCGTGGCCTCATGTGAGTGAAAGCAACATTGAGTTGCCTTCAATTTTATGCAGTAATTGATTACTGACAAAGTGTTTTGTGGGTAAGCATGGACTCAGATGTATTATTTGAGGATGAAAGGGATGATGTATTTTCATCCAATGACAGTACTTGGATAGATTTACCCTAGAAAATTTAGGTCTAGACTATACCTCTTTTGTCATCATGGAACTGGACAGATGATTTGCATAAATGAGAGCACATGTGCACAGTTAGTGTTATGGAAAAAATGGCACACTTCTCACCCCTTGCAGGACCCACATACTCTCTTGGGGATGATGCTAGCCCCAAAGTCACTGACCAAGGTGAAACTTATAAATAAAGAGTTAAAATAGACATTTGATTTATTTTTTAACATAAATGGGCATCATGTGAATGATTTCATTCAAGATTTTCCATAGAGAAAATCTTTTTGTTTTTAAACTTGAAAACATGAAAGTGAAAGGCACTAAACTTATGGATACATTTTGCGTTAAGTTGTTTTCCATCAAAGTGCATACAGTATATAATATTCTATGTTAAAGATCATGGGGTGATTTGAAGATCTGAATCAACTTAATAAACAAGTTATCTCTATTTTCCCTGCATGTGATATACATGTAATACTGGTATATATATATATGTATTACAAATACTGTCCCTTGCTCTAAACTAAGATCTGTTAATCACCACTCTAGACGGTGGTTGCCACACTATACACTGGAGGCAGAACTGACAATTGAATAGATTCTGTAATCATCTGTATATATGAAATATTTATTGTCTTGCTTCCTGGCAGGACTTAGGATCATGAGGCATGAGGTGCCCATGTTCGAAACCTAGCATTGTGTTCCTTGGGAAATACTCTTAACACACATTTTCCCTACTTGCCGCATGTGCAAATGAGTACAAGCTCTAGCTTGGGAATAAACACCTGTTTCAGACTAGCATACTGTCCAGGAGGTCATTATTATCACCTGTTCCGCTTCATGCTATAGAAACTGGGATAAGCTCTGGCTTCATGGGCCATACTTGCCTTGAAGGAACTTTATTTTACTTTTCCTGACAATAATGATGTAAAATTAGTTCTATTTTGTCAACATGGCTCTTGTATGATTTTCCATCAATGCAAACTGTGCGACAGAGTTGGTTGCAAAAGTGTTTGTTTTCACTATCAATACTGTCGATTCCTGAAATGCAACAATATTATTTTGCTCTTTTTTTATTCTTTTTTTTTTTTTATCATACTCCTAGATTTATCGTTTATTTCTTTTATTTAAAGTTTGTCTGTTGACTTGTTCCATTTAATAAGGTGGAAAGGATATAAATTATAAGGCCTTTTAGTATTTACTGTAAGCTTTTCATAAAGATACATGTGATTTGTATTGAAGATGGAGATAGTGTGATGTACTTGGTGTAAACTTCCTATTGTCAGAGCAGTTTGATAAGAAATGTATTTGTTTTTCTCTTAAAGAACGTTTGTTGGTGAAAGCGAATCAAATTCTTGGTGCTGTCTTCACAGTGTGCCTGTTAGATGTGACACTCTTCTTTCTGTAGTAAAAGAAAACACCAAACAAATCTTAGTGTGATCAAATTGCAGGAAATAGGCAAAAGAAGCCTCTGTTTCCAAATCATGTTTTAAAAAAACCCTCTAGAAATCCACATTTGTATTGTACATTGTACATCATATTGTTATTGTATTGATTTTTTTAAAGGTATTGTAACACCAAAACAGTGTGCCATTTTTGGACAATAAAGTTGTATCTTATCTTAGTATTATTATTATTATTATTATTATTATTATTATTATTATTATTATTATTAATTATTATCATTATTATTATTATTATTATTATTATTATTATTATTATTATTATTATTATTATTACATCACATAGGGTGTAAGGTAATTTACCTGCAGACAATAGGGTTGATAGATTTTTATCTTAATGAAAGTGGTAATCAAGATCTCAGGACCATTAGGTTTTGAAAAATGAGAAGTTAACAGCTGAGAGAAAATACATTTCTCTGAATTACTTCCCATCCTTTGCTGACCTGACCTGAAAAAAACCCCAAACCGTGGGTACTCGGTAATGGAGAAACAAATTAACTTCAAAAACTCAGACGAGAACATAAAAATATTTCAATCACTAAAAAATTCACTTGCATGCTTTGATCTTATGATTGATATAACTTACTGTTTGGAAAAAAGGTCAATATTATGCATGAACAAATGTAACGACAGAGACATACAGATACATGTATTCTACTAATATGCAACTTTTGGCTACTCAGCATAGATGATAGAGTAATATTAGTAATAATGTTGGCAATTAGTTTGAAAAAAATGGAGTAGAACCCATAGTGACTCTAACACTAATGTGCTAATGAGTGGAATTAAAACTCTACTGAACTTGAAGGCTTGGGAACAGAAATTGTTGATGTAATCTGAGCCAACAAGGCGGACTAGGTAAAGGTCACAAGGAATCGAAAATGAACAACAACATAATTGTTCTTGGGTGTAGATCAGGTGCCGAATGGCTACAAGCACACCTAGTGACTAATTAAACTAAATGCCACTGCCAGTGCCAGGTATTTATGTAGATTTACACCACCGTGGAGAGAAAAGAAGATTGGGGGGAAGGGGAGATTCAAAGGGCGATGCGGGCAGGGCAGCAAACGTAGTAATATAAACGACACTGGAAAGGACGTTAATAACTTAGTACGTGAATGGGCAAACTTGTTCTTGAGTGTAAATCAGCTGCTTAATGGCTAGAAGCATCTACTTATTAAACTGAATACCACACCAGGTATTTATCTAAATCGAATTCGTGCTGGGCAAAAACTGATATTGTGATATTTATTTAAATTAAGATTTTAAAAAAATTTCTATGTACATAATGTACTAAATTATTAATATTAGTATATAGTATTTAGTATGCTCAGATTAATAATGACGTCCCCATTGAAAAGGAAATACAAATACAATATGCGACGATAACTACATAACCAGCATCCTCGAAGACAAAATGCAGGATTTTGATTTAACTTGACAATAAAGCTGAGTTTCTCAAACTTTGATTGAAGTTAACTCAGAGGCAAGGTTTTGGCCTCTCAACCAAAAGATAGTGGGTTTGAGCCCCGCCAACGGTTGAAACATTTTCCCGACCAGTCCAGGTAGGTGGATCGACACCTAGTCCCATCGGAGACGGACGATACAAAGGAGGTCCCGCGTGCAGATCGCAACACTCTATGCACGATAAAGATCCCTTGATTATTTACACTTACAGGGCAGTTCGGGTTAAGTGAGAAAATCCTACCAAAACTTCAGAGATCACCTGAGTTGTGGATGTGGGTAAAAACAACAACCCCAAAAGTAACCCAAACAGTGTCAGAAACGACTGCACTGGGTACTGTTGAGGATACCAAGTATGAATATGATTATCACTATTAGTATTATCAGATTATGTCGAGACTCGGTACTTAGGCCTCGCAGGCTTTTTCTTGTAATAACCGGAAGTCGACGGATCACTAACAATAAAATATGTCTTCGTTGGCGGTCACACCTTTTAATATTTCTCTCAATAAATTCAATGTCTTGATCCAAAAGTTAATACGACAAGAACCTTAATGGAGGCTTTAAAAAAAAATTAAGATTAGATATGTGATGGCCTGTGTGCATATGTTCCTGAATTTACTACTGCACTTAATAAAGAGAAAAAATCAGCTTGTATTGATGATTATTATGTCCATTTTAATAATTTTTGTATAAATACACTAAAGTTTCTTTAAGGCCGTTACAACCCATTTAGCCGAAGTTTATCTAGTTTCTGTCTCACGAAGCAGAGTAATAGTAATAGGTCATCATAGTACATCACCCCTGAACAGGACGCCAGTCTATCGCGAAGTGTAACTTTTAGTTTTAGTTTTAGTTACGCCCCAACCTGGGCCCACTGTAACTGGAAGTGGAAGTGGCCGTAGTTGAATTAAGTGAATTATTTACTCCATTAATGACCACAACGCTGGGTCAGGCATTTCCAGGATTCGAATCCAGGACCTCACTGATCCCAAGTCCGGCAGTCTAATCACGAGGCTTCCGACGCCGCTGTATCATCGTAAGCTTGCTATAATAACAATGGAAAGACAAACAGTGAGGCAAGGGACTTGTCGAAAGGGAAGGAAATGACAATAGTTAATATTATATTTTATATCCCATAGGAACAAAGACGAGACAAATACAAGGAATAGACAGAAAATATCAAAGACGAGACAAATTAAAGAAAATATCTTGGCCACCAAGGGAATTAAACCTGCGACCTCTGCGTTGGCGTCTAATGCCTCACCATGAAAAGAAAGCGTGCTACCAGGCGAGCTAACTACACTCGTTCTTGGCGGCCAATATTTTTTTCTGTCCATTCCCATTAATAGTATTTGTCTTGTCTTTGTTCCTATGCCCCATTTGATATTATCTAATTTAAATGTCACTTCCTTCACTATAATATTGGAAGTAAGGTCGATCGCGTAATTATGATAATGATAGACGTTTGAACCAAACCTCCTTACACTTCCACTAAGTTACATCCTACAAACCACTATAACAAGTACGGAATATGTCCAAGGTGGACGTGGGCATTGCCAAAAACACTAGCGGAATTATAATTTTATCTACATACAAATCTCTGGTTTTTTTTTCGGTGATTAGGCCTGGATATGTCAACTTAGCAAACTGTTCCATCATTTCCCTCAAGCCTGTGGAAAAACTAGAAATAGTAGAAATGGACAAGTTAGAATTTGCCACATTTGTTCGTGTTGAATTCATCGTAGGCTAGCATCAACGAGTAGATTAGTATGTAGTATATTTCATATAGAATATAATTTGGGGAAAGATACTGAAGAGTTAACTCCACATCCCACTAATAGTAATACGCTGTGCTTTTAAATAACGAGTAGATATCAGTGTTTACGGCACGTTCTAATGTTTGATAGGCGTTCTCATACTATAGACACTGTTATGATCTGAAATGGACACAAAGAAAAATAAAGTGCGAATCTGATGATATAATTTTGAGGTATACCAACATTAAAAGGCAAATTATATTATATTATATTATATTATGTTATATTATATCTATTATGTATGACCAATATATAATTAAAAATATAGATATTTCTAATAGTAGAGTACAGTGTCTAGAGTATAATGTTTTATCTTATTTTGTGCGATCCTTTCTGGCACTGGCACACTTTTCTCAACATTTAATGATGTTTACAATCTGACCAAAGTTATTTTCTTCATCGGTTTGTGTACTACAACATGCAGTGTTAGTCACTTTCGACATGCAGTGTTGTCACTTTGTGCGACATGCAGGGTTCGTCACTTTGTACGACATGCATTGTTCGTCATTTTGTACGACATGCAGTATTCGTCACTTTGTACGACATGCAGTGTTCGTCACTTTGTACCACATGCAGGGTTCGTCACTTTGTACGACATGCATTGTTCGTCACTTTGTACGACATGCAGTATTCGTCACTTTGTACGACATGCAGTGTTCGTCACTTTGTACGACATGCAGGGTTCGTCACTTTGTACGACATGCATTGTTCGTCACTTTGTACGACATGCAGTGTTCGTCACTTTGTACGACATGCAGTATTCGTCACTTTGTACGACATGCATTGTTCGTCACTTTGTACGACATGCAGTGTTTCGTCACTTTGTACGACATGCAGTGTTCGTCACTTTGTACGACATGCAGGGTTCGTCACTTTGAACGACATGCAGGGTTTGTCAATTTGTACGACATGCAGGGTTCGTCACTTTGTACGACATGCAGGGTTCGTCACTTTGTACGACATGCAGTGTTCGTCACTTTGTACGACATGCAGGGTTCGTCACTTTGTACGACATGCAGGGTTCGTCACTTTGTACGACATGCAGGGTTCGTCAATTTGTACGACATGCAGGGTTCGTCAATTTGTACGACATGCAGGGTTCGTCAATTTGTACGACATGCAGTGTTCGTCATTTTGTACGACATGCAGGGATCGTCACTTTGACATTGCTTATCTTCCGAAGGACTGACGTATCATATTGAAGGAAGGACACAAGAAAACAGTGTTAGGGACATGGTTCTCTCTCTCTCTCTCTCTCTCTCTCTCTCTCTCTCTCTCTCTCTCTCTCTCTCTCTCTCTCTCTCTCTCTCTCTCTCTCTCTCTCTCTCTCTCTCTCTCTCTCTCTCTCTTCTCTCTCTTCCTCTTTCTCTCTCTCTATCTCCATCCCCCTCTCTCTCTTCCTCTTTCTCTCTCTCTCCCCCTCTCTCTCTCTTCTTCTTCTTCTTCTTCTTCTCTCTCTCTCTCTCTCTCTCTCTCTCTCTCTCTCTCTCTCTCTCTCTCTCTCTCTCTCTCTCTCTCTTTCTCTCTCTCTCTCTCTCTCTCTCTCTCTCTCTCTCTCTCTCTCTCTCTCTCTCTCTCTCTCTCTCTCTCTCTCTCTCTCTCTCTCTCTCTCTCTCTCTCTCTCTCTCTCTCTCTCTCTCTCTCTCTCTCTCTCTCTCTTATATAATTATACACATGTTTACTTGTATCTTGATTTCATATGGGGAAAAAAAGGTGAAATCAATGGAATTTATAATGAAATGAAGCAATAAACTCCCTGAGAAAGAAATATTGACATGATAGACTTGGCCAAACTCTTTTGCGTTGCAGTAGAACAAACACTGATTATAATATTGATATTAATGCATATTTCTCATCAAAACGTCATTCTTCAGCTATCTAGTAATTAAGAAAAAAATCATACTCTGAAATTACATTGAAAGTTTCCATATTATTGTTATGATGGTCTGTTAGTACCAAATATAGTGTATTTGCTGAGGGGAGGAGAAGTAACGGAAAGAATTAGAAAATAAACAAGCAAAGACTCTATAATACATTGCATGCCTATGAGTCTTATTTATTTACATTGTACTTTTAGTAGTGGAATTAGTCAATCACAAACTAATATAATAGAACATCCTCATAATTAATAATTTAGCGTCACTATAAATGTGCAATACGCTTGTTCAGCTTTTAAGTGGAGGTAAGGATACATAATTATTAATTACCTTTAAACACGAAAAGAAATCAATGCATTAAAAAATGCTTTGGTGCTAACTCAAGAAACGTACTCATCCATGGATGAATAAATAAATACTCAGACGTGAATGGTATAAAGAACTTGAGACATTCCCAGTTTCTTCTTCCATGCCCTAACCGATTCATTAAAAAGACAACAACCCACGAATACAAGGTAACAATAGTAGTAGTAGAAACGGTGCATACTGCTCCTCGCCCCCCCCCTAATCTGCTCCCCATCCGTTAACACATATTAAAAAAAACAAGAGCATCGCTCATATCGCACTGATATAATTATAATGTACTGAAGGTTAATAAGAGACACGTGTAAATGGATTACTATTAAATATAATTTTCCTTGAAAACTGAAACAACCATGTTATTTACAGTATGCTAGTGACAGACATAGTACCGGGCATTTATTTACTATATAATTCAATTAATTGTTTACTACATGTAGTTATGTATTGTACTTTTTTTACAGAGGAGATACCATGGTCAATTAACATTAATATTCGCCACCTCTAACATATGTGAATGAATTGAAACAAAAGGGTCTATTTCTATTTCTATTTCTACATGTACTTGGTTTGTGTCCGTGACGTGGCATCATAACAACACCAACTTTCTCTTTCCAGGTACATGTACACGTAATAGCTTCTCATTCAGATTCTAATACAAGGAAGATTTGTGGCAACTGAAAGAGCTAAACATACGTTTATTGCATACAATACTTGATTGTACACTGTGAAATGCAGACTGAGACTTCCCTGATCAGGGCTCAAATTTATGATATAAGTACATGTAAAATGATTGAACTAAAGATTAATCCATTGTTAAATTAGATTTTCTTTAATTTGACAAGATGCATCCAAAGGGGCAGATATACAAACTGCCAGTAGATAAAAATACATGTATAGTATAATATTATTATTATACGTACATACGACACACACAATAGAACACGATTACTAGTAATGTAGTAAGAAAAAGTGGTAAGTCAATTGACTGTGTAAATCTTGACGCAAAATCACTCATTTTAATAAATAATAATTAATTACACATTTCATTTCATATTTAAAAGAAGAATGCTTGATTTCAAAAGAGAAATCTTAATCACAGTCATTTGTGTAATATAACTTATATACATGAGCACAAATTGATACACAAAATTGACAATTGACAATCGACTAAACAAAAGGTGTACTATGACATTTTATCATATTGCTAACAATTTGCATCCATTCATGGAAATTTCCTGGAAAACATCTTAAGTCACATATGACAACATGTATCTTGGAGACATCAAAGAAATAGATTAATATTATTATAGAATCTTAGCTTGTTGGAGGGAAAAGGCAAAATACTCTTTTAAGACACACATTTTTGTAGAAAGGTTTGTTATCATTAGCTTTGATTTGAACGCTGTCTGTCCTATGTGACATTACTAGTGAATCATGAGACTATGCCGATAGTCACGCTTTATGCTGAATGATATCGTGGAGTTGGTCATGGATCACGTGATCTCAGAGATACTGTCGGAAGAACAATTTATGTTTACTTCGGTCTCTTCTCTCACACTTGACTCGCCGGTTGGCTTTCAACTCTCGTGAGGTAGTCGATGGCCAAACCAAGACTCCTGTTCCTAGCCAGAACCTGTGGATGAAACATTGATAACATGATATTAATACATGTACAAACATTAGCCAACAGTGAGATTCGACCTAGCGTATTTATTTCTCAATGGGCAACTCATCGGCCTCTTAACCAAAAGGTTGTGGGTTCGTATGCATGTATGTATTTATGTATGTATGCATGCATGTGTGTATGTATGTGCGTATGCATGTATGTATGCATGTATGTATGTATATATGTATGTACGTATGTATGTATGTATGTTTTTATCTATCTTTCTATCTATCTATCTATCTATCTATCTATCTATCTATCTATCTATCTATCTGTCTGTCTATCTGTCTATCTATCGATCTGTCTATCACATTTGTGTCTGTCTGTCTGTCTGTCTATCTATCTATCTATCTATCTATCTATCTGTCCGTCTATCTATCGGTATGAGTTATCAGTATGAGATCGATCCTACAAAGGCACTCAATAACCTAAGAGTAAGAGTCAAAGATACGAAACTACTTCCACATTAAAGTAAAGCAATTTCATCCAAACCAAACGCATTCTTATCATACTTTACACAGTTCCAAACATTTCAGTTAGGGTACAGCATTATGTTTATTGAAAATTAATTCAAGTCCCTCACTGCCCGTAGATCCAGGGAATATCCCGGTTTCTATAGCGTGAAACAGAACACGAGATGATAATCACATCCTGGCCAAGACGCCAGTCTGACGCATGTTTTTACTCCCAACCTGGTACTGGTACCCCTTTTTGCAATAGGATAGAGTGGGGACACGTGTGTTAAGCGTATTTTCCAAGGAACACAACATCAGACCTAACATACTAGGACTCGAACCTCAAACCTTATGGTCTCCAGTCCGGTAACTTAACCAATAGGCCACCAACGCCGCAGCATACATAAGGATTTTATAATAAGAACACGAGGATTAAAACTTCCTAGCTGAAACTTTCAAAGATACATCCTCGCGTTATTCTTTCTAAGTAAATTAAAAAAACTCCCTTTCCCCTAAAATTCAATGTAAAAACAAAAAAAAACAAAACACAAAAGACAACACCCTAACCCCACCCCCCAACAACAACCACCAACAAACAAACAAACAACAAAACAAACAAAACAAAACAGTAACAAAAAACAAAACAAACAAACAAACAAACAACAAAGCAAACAAGACCAAAACAACAAAACAATAAAGCAAAAACAAAAAAACGACCCCTAAGAAAAACAACAAAGAACGAAACAAACAGAAACCAGTACAAATACAAATGAGAAAGAATTGATTAAAAAAAGAAATATGAGGTCAATTTTATAAGTAAGTTTCCCATGTCCATAAATGTGTTGCTATAGCTATAGCTATAGTTATGAAACGTGGCATACATATACATCAATTCTTTTGGGGTGTCCACTTGAAGTTTTGTATCAAAATATTGATCCGTCATTGAATGACATGGTATTTTGTGATGCCACTTAGAGCACAATGGCCAGCAAAACACTGCCTTAAGATCAAACGGACTCGAGAGTCAGATTTTTGATGTATTTTCTCCATAGATTCAAGAAGACAGGAAAACAGATTTTTACTAAGATAGAATTACGACTGGATATGAAAACTGGGTTTTATCGTAAATGCAGAAATGAATATCCTCCCCCCCCTCCCACCCTTTACACCTTAAAAGATTCCCAACCCAACGACTACACCACCAACAAAAAACAACAGCAACAACAAAATCAACAACAACAACAAAGACAAGAATAGGGACAAAGACAACGACGAAAGCATCATCAACAACAATAACAACAACAACCACAATAACATCAACATCAAAAAAGACAACAAAGACAACCAGAGTGACAAAGATCCCCTCGATGACGACAACATCAACAACAACAACAACAACAAGAGTGACAAAGATACCCTCGACGACGACAATAACAACAACAAAAACTACAACAACAATAACAACAATAACAACGACGACAACAAGAGTGTCAAAGATGTCCGCAACATTGCATCATTCGAGATCTGACCTCCTGCAGCTTGCTCTCCAAATCGATCTCCGACTTCTTCCACAGAATCAACAGGTCTTCCTTGGACAAGGCTTCCAGCGTGCACTCGTCTATGAAGTCGGCAGGCAGTTGGCTCTGGTACCCAGACATGGCATGTCTGCGCAGTGTAGACTTGACCCGGTTGTCCTGAAAGGCAAAGTCAAGACAGATCACAGTGTGAGTAGCACACATTATGAGAAAAAACCCATCATAAATATTATTATTATGGAAATGTAGCTTAAAACTTCAAGAATTGGTGAAAATATGAGTACTTAGATAAAGGACATTAACATAATAAAAACAAATTCTAATGAAACTCGCAGTGGCATACATTTCTGAGAAAACTCAAATATTTTCTGATTGTTCTTTCTCAATTTCTTTATCTTCTAAATATTTAAAAGTTTAGGGGGTAATTATGTTACTATGTAGGCTTGCAGAACTTGAAAAGATAGAAACGAAAAATCAATTCCTTGAAAAATAAATTCGATATCAAGTGGAGTCCACAATGAGAAATAAAAAAAGGCAATGACTTGAACGTAAAGGGTCAGGGCACCATGAGATAGGTGATAAACAAAAGCAGGGACTGGAAGCGAATAAGATCCAGTGGAGCTGAAACAAGCTGTCCGTAACGGCAAGAAAAGGAGCTTGCATAGAGTCAACGACCTCTGGTTGTGTTCGTTGTTTGCAGCTGGTGAGTGTGCGAGAAACAAAGTATAAACAGTTTATAAATGGCTTTGTTTAACAGAACAAAAAGAACGGGAGGGCAAATAGTCGGAGTCATGAAACGGTATCAACGAAGCGAGCTCGATAAACGGTCAACATTGGGTTATAACATGGAGAAGCAATTTTAGTGGAATGCACGAACATGAATATATCACCATGGGGATCGAAACCATGACCTCTGCGTCGGCACCCATCGCATCGCCATGAAAATAAAAGGTGCTACCAACCGAGGCGATGAGTGCTGACGCAGAGGTCGAGGGTTCAATCCTCATGGTGGCCAGGATTGTTTTCTGTCTATTACTTGTATTTGTATCGTCTTTGTTCCTATGGGGCTTTTATATTATATTAATTATTATGTCATTACCTTCACTTCCGACATGCCCCTTGCCTCACTGTTTGTCTTCGGCTAGCTTGGTCTCGAGGACGCAACTCCGATTCCATTGGTGCTCAAAGATATTTTGTCTCGTCTTTCTTTTTTATTGGGAATTAATATTATTTTGTGTCATTATTCGTCTCTACCTTTATATACATGTATCTCAAAAGCTATGTGTCAAAAGCATTGTAACTTTAAAAGTATTGCCAAATATTGTGTTATACTAATATATTCTACTATGCCAATTTGAAAAAAATTAAATCTGTGCTTTTTTGGTTCAAATCTTTGTCAAACACAGACACAATGAAGCGAAAATGATACCTACAAAACCAATCGTAGAATTTGCTACTGTTTACGGGAGATACATGATCGTAAATAATATTCTTTGATTATTTCGGGCCAATTAACATGGACATTATGAATACGTGTCGGCAACGTGATATTTAGGTTTCTAAATCAGAGAATTAAATCACAAATGTGATCACATCAGTCTCAACTACCCGACAGATCGATGATTGATTTCCTACGATTTCTTGTTTGAACCCTCAGATTTACATGCCTGCTTAATTTTTTGCAACACGTCTTCTCTTAATTATCATCATCATCATCATCAACATCATCATCATCATCATCATCCTCATCCTCATCCTCTTCCTCTTCCTCCTCATCATCATCACCACATTTTCGTTTTTTCGATCAACAACAACACCAGGAATACCATCACTATCCGA
>JAXRKP010000270.1:0-7500 GCA_037039925.1 Doris montereyensis | reverse complement strand
TTTACACTTCACTCGTCAATAAGTGCGCCACAGGTGCACACCTTTGTAGACGTAGATGTTAATTGAGATACAAGTAGCCACGGAAGATTACTAGATAGGACTTTCTCACCTGTGTGTTCTAGACCGTAAGGGTTTGCGTTGCCAACCAGGAAGTGCTTACACTGGGGTCGTGAAATGTATTTGCTTCCAAGCTCTTGGACGAACCCAGACTCGGTGTACGCCGATACCAGGTTGGACATGGGTATCTATGTGCGGGAAAACAGAACAGGTTTTGATAACGTGCTATCTTCACCATACAGTTGTTATTTTTACTATAAAATCGTAAGACTGTTAAAAAACAACAGCAAACAAACGTGTAGATAGACATATATACAGATATAAATATAAATATATATATATTTATATAATATATATATATATATATATATATATATATATATATATATATATATATATATATATATATATATATATATATATATATATATATATATATATATATATATATATACAGACAATCAGACAGACATATTGACAGATAGACAGATAGGTAGATAGAGAAGTGGAGAAGCATATGATTTTCCGCAAAAATACCTTCCCTTTATACACAAACACAATGACTTTTTTTCCAAACAGTAAAAGACCAATTCTTTGCTTTCCTCTAATTTCAGGTCAATAAAAGTAAAACATAAGAACATTCTTTCAAGACCATGCGGCCAATAGAGCTAGAACTCGAACCCAAGACCTCACGATCCCCAGTACATATCCACCAGGCCCCTAACGTCACAACTTTACGTCAATATGATTACAAATTTACCTGCCAAGACAACCCATAACCGTTTGAACCTATCGTGTACTATCATATTTGTAGATAGAATATGTGCACATTCAAGGTTTCGGCGTCTTAACCCACATGTCATGGATCCAAGCCCCGCTGACGGTTAAAAACGAATGTTCTCGAGTTTTTTTCGAGTACAATCTACCACTTTAGTCAAGGTAGGTGGATCGACACCTAGTCCCATCGAAGATGGGCGATTAAAATGAGGTCCCGCGTGCAGATCACAGTACTCTGTGCACGCTAAAGATCCCTTGGCTGTTTACAGGGCAGTCCGGGCAAAATTAAAAATCCTACCTTAAACTCTGAGATCATCGTAGTTGTGGATGTTGCTACGATCAAATCAAATCAAGTGCACACACACACACACACACACACACACACACACACACACACAGTATTTTCACATCAGAAACGGCATTCAAAATAATGGCTCTGACAAACAAAACCACAGTAACACAATCAAAATCAATGCTCTAGTATATGAGAGGCAATCTTCAAAGAGGGCGTTTGATATTCAAACACAGATTTAAAACAAACTATCACATTTCAAAACATTCTTTACCAACAAACACATACATGTACTAACAAAACAAGAATATTTGACATCATCGGGAGATTTTCAAGAGCAGCGTCAAAATAAACACCCATTACACGCAAACAAGGGCGACAACTGACAACCGTTTGCCTTAAACAAGGGCAGCAATCCCAACTGACCTTTAACCAAGAGTGTTTGGCCAAACCGAAAGCATAAACGTCCGATCCAAAGCCCTTTGCCAGCAATGTAGACCTGGCATTCCTTGTCGTAACGCGCAAGACCGTACTCCAGCAATGGAGTATCATCAAAGTAGATGTCGATTTTGCCTTCGCTGAAAAGAAAAAAATGCATTATAACAAAGATAAAGATAAAGATGGATTTATAGTCGGTATCCTTGCACAAGTACAGGCTTACCGACCGTACATCATTTATTTATCCCCCACCCCCACGCCCAGCAGGTCATTTTATTCAAAGTTTTTCTCAACTTCCTAGGGAGCATACAGTAAAGTTGCCTATTAGGCGCTTGCAAACATTTATGAATTACCTGCATAAAATGTTGTAATGCTTTATAAATCCTGCAAATAGTAGACAAAGAAAGAAAGAAACAAAAAAACCAAAAAGAAAAAAACAAAAAAAACGCAGAAACAAAAGAATTACCCTCCCCCCCATAAAAAACCCCAAAACAAAACAAAACGCAGAAACAAAAAGAATTACCCCCTAAAAACCCCAAAACAAAACAAAAAACAAAAAGGCCTTAAGGCCACCAACCCTAAAAAACCCAAACAATTCTCAAAACCAAAAACAACGCTCGACCCTTGTACAAAAACAGTAGTGCCACAGAGTTTAAGAACTACCAGCAAAATACAGGCAACATTTTAAGAAAAAACTCAACTTCAAAAAAGTAATTAGTGGATTTCTTTCTTGACGCTTTCTGATTATACCTTTTAGTCGTCCATATTTGATCCTGTCAGCTAGGGACCAGAGGTAAAGTCTCGGCCTCTCAATCAAATGGTCCCGGGTCTGTGCCCCGACAAGTGAAATAAATTTCCCGAGTATTTCGGGTAACCCGCCCAACCCCCACCACCCCCTCCCTCCCCCCGTAGGGTCCAACCCAGTCTCATTAGTGACGGACGATAACAAGGAGATCACGTGTACAGATCACAAGGAGATCACGTGTACAGATCACAAGGAGATCACGTGTACAGATCACAAGGAGATCACGTGTACAGATCACAAGGAGATCACGTGTACAGATCACAAGGAGATCACGTACAGATCACAACATAGATGTACATGTCAAAGATCCCTTGGCTGTTTTTACGATAGTCATGGCAACAATTAAAAATCCTACCAAAAGTCCCAGAGGTCACTTTAGTAATTGAGTTGCGGATGTGGGTTAATCAAATCAAGTTTTTTTATAAATCTCTTTCTTAAGACATTTTGATCATATCTTTTAGTTAACCATCTTCATGCTAGCTGGAAATGAACACAAAAAAAAGCCTTGAAGCCAACAAAACAACAATCTATTCTTGGAGCACATCATACTTATCAACAGTATTTGCTTTGTTGTTGCTTTTTCATTAAAATGTATCTCCTTCCTCATACGTGGTGATCTCAGGCTAAGTTCAGACGAAGTAACAAGCAGAAAGATGGATGAAAGAAAGAGAGGAAGAAGCAGGCAGGACCTACCAGTAGCGCCCTCAATTGTCCACACACCAACAGTGGAATCCACATGAAAAACCTACTAACAGCCTACGCGATTGTAAATTTACTCCAAATCGAGTCTGCAGCGGAGCTGTTTTGTTATGTTGTAAGTGTGTCAGCCAGTAAGAAGGATTTTTTCATTGAAATTTACCGTATGCGGTGATCTCAGGGTGAATGTAGAGGAATCAGCACCATGAAAGATAATTGAAAGAATGAAATAAAAATAAATAGGACCTACCATAGCCCCTGCCAACCGCCCACCAGTCAGTAAGAGGTTTTGTTTACCGTAAGTATGAATTGATGCTAATGGACAAGACGCACTATGTAATTCTAGGGACTGGAAATCGGTGCGACTATGGAAATAATTCGTTTACCATGGTTAGTTTAAAACAGCGCTACCACAGAATCACGACATGTTATTGATCACGCATTCAATCCCTACTTTGCATCTTCTGAAAGTATGTGTATGTGTGTGTATGTGTGTGTGTATGTGTGTGTATATGTGTGTATGTATGTGTGTATATGTGTGTGTGTGCATGTGTGGCTATGTTTGGGTATTTGTGTGTGTATGTATATATGTGTGTGTGTGTATATATGTGTATGTTTGTATATATGTGTGTGTAGGTTTACACGTGGTATATGTGTGTATGTGTATGTGTGTGTGCATGTGTATATGTGTGTATATGTGTGTCTATGTGTGTATATGTGTGTATGTGTAAGTGTGTGTGTGCATGTGTATGTGTGTCTATGTGTGTATATGTGTGTATGTGTGTGTATGTATGCGTATGTGTATGTGTGTATGACGTTTTCGTTTGTTGTTTTTTTTTAATGTTCTTTGACAACAAAACAAAACAAAAAAATAAAGATCTACAGAGCCCCAAAATCATGGGCTTGTGACAAGCAATTATTATAAATATTATCTACTAAATGCGAAACACGTGAACTCTTGTAAGATATTGTCATGCGGGAATGTTGCTGGCCATCTCTTGAATACAAACAATTTGAAGAGGAATATAATGACGCATTACAAAGTAAAAATCAATATGATATCATCAAGCAGGATGCAAAACGTACACCAAGGCCGTTCTCATGTCACACATTGATAAGCGATCTGTTTAAAATATGGGGTTGTTAAACACTGAAACAAACAAATATTCAAGACAAGTATAGGCTCATTGAGATACGTGTCTTCAGATTGAAACTGTATCTTAAGAGGAGAATTTGGCATCGGTGGTCGAGTGGTTAGGGTGCCGGATTTGGGTTCAGATCTTGGCTAAGCCAGTGTCGATTCTTTCTTCCTTGGGAAAGACAATGAACACGCATTTTTCCCCATTCGATCCAGGTGCAAGTGGATACAAGCACTAGCTTGGGAGTAAAAACCTACGTGAGACTAGCGTCCAGTCCAGAAGGTGATTATCAATATCTGCTCCACTTCATGCTATGGGAACCGAGATAAACTCCGGCTCTATGGGTCGTAATGACCTTGAAGGAACTTGATTTTTAATTTTAATAGGAAAAATATACATTATCATCATCATCAACGACAACAATAACAACAACAAAATAAAGCTTTCTTTCTTTCTTTATCAGTTTCCATTTTATCTTCTGGTGTATGAGTATACCCGAAATGATCTTTCTCTAGGCTGCCCTGTCCTGACATTTTTTGATTCCTTCTGTGAAGTTTACATCTCTTTGCTTTAGTGCATCTTTTATATTTCCTTCCCATTTTCTCTGATTTCTGCTTTTTGATTTTTTACCTCGGGTTAAGCATTATATACTGATTTAACAATTCTCTTATCATTCATTCTGCTAACATGTCCAAAGCATCTCATTTGACTTATTTCTATCTTGGTTTTATGCCATCTGTTTTGGTTTGATCCGTTATTGTTGTGTTTCTGATTTTATCTCAAAATAAAGCAAAAACAAAATTCTCCTAAAAAATTCAGTTCAGCTTTCCAATGTTCTCAAAACTAAATAGAAGAAAGAAAAAATATTTAAAAATAAACAATAAGAAAGAAAATCTTAAAAGAAACAAAGCCAGTTGGCAACATTTGAGTTCATCATAGAACTACAAGATCTAGTTTACCTTGACGTTTTGACTGTGGATAATGAAATATTGATTTGCAATAGTACCCAAAAAAAAATCAACGTTCTAAACTACCCTTACAGGTTTGAATTTAGACTTCACAAGATCAGTTTACACAATATTCCTATACAATTTATAAATGAATTACTGAAATTTAAAAATTACAGATAAAACGTTTCCAAACAAGATTCAATAGAGATTGGAGCCTACAACATTAACATACTCTTTACAGTCTTCATCCCTTTCTGTTACTATTTTTTTATGTCTGTCTTTGTCTGTGTCTGTGTCTCCGTCTCTCTCCATCTCTCTCCGTCTCGGTCTCTGTCTCTGTCTGTATCTGCATCTGTATCTGTCTCTGTCCTTCTCCGTCTCTCGGTCTCTGTCTCTCTGTCTCTCTGTCTGTATCTGTATCTGTATCTGTATCTGTATCTGTTTCTGGCTCTGTCTTTCTCCGTCTCTGTCTCTGTCTTTACATTTGTGTCCTGTATCCCTTTCTCTCTGTCTGTCTCTGTCTCTGTCTCTGTCTCTGCCTCTGTCTCTGTCTCTGTCTCTGTCTCTGTCTCTGTCTCTCTCTCTGTCTCTCTCTCTCTCTCTCTGTCTCTCTCTCTCTCTCTCTCTCTCTCTCTCTCTCTCTCTCTCTCTCTCTCTCTCTCTCTCTCTCTCTCTCTCTCTCTCTCTCTTTCTCTCTCGTTCTCTCTCTCTCTCTCTCTCTCTCTCTCTCTCTCTCTCTCTCTCTCTCTCTCTCTCTCTCTCTCTCTCTCTCTCTCTCTCTCTCTCTCTCTCTCTCTCTCTCTCTCTCTCTGTCTCTCTCTCTCTCTCTGTCTCTGTCTCTCTCTTTGTCTCTGTCTCTCTCTGTCTCTCTGTCTCTCTGTCTGTCTGTCTGTCTCTCTTTCTCTCTCTCTCTCTCTCTCTCTCTCTCTCTCTCTCTCTCTCTCTCTCTCTCTCTCTCTCTATCTATCTATCCATCTATATATCTATCTATCTATCTATCTATCTCTCTCTCCCTCCTCTCTCTCTCTCTCTCTCTCTCTCTCTCTCTCTCTCTCTCTCTCTCTCTCTCTCTCTCTCTCTCTCTCTCTCTCTCTCTCTCTCTCTCTCTCTCTCTCTCTCTCTCTCTCTCTCTCTCTCTCTCTCCACTCTTTCCCCCTTTTGGCTATTTCTATATTTGAGAGATCTTGTAAAACAATAATACATTAAGTTGTAAGACATATAACTCTAAATTACGTTTTAAATTATTTTTGTTGATGTTGCGCTTATGTTGTTGTCATTTAGCATTTAATTACATTGTAATATTCGATTTTAAAGTTTTTAAAGACGAAAAGATGGAGAAAACAAGTTTAATTCCTTCATCTATATCTATCAAAAAAAAGGGTAAAATGTCTTCGTTATAAACTACAGAAATGTTAGCTCCAGTAGGGACCTGATGGGCCTCTCTCCGGATGGAGGGAACGTTTTTGGTGAGACAGCCGGTCAAGCAATGAGGGAAGCACTCATCGAACCGTGCTTGGCCATTAGGTGGGCGAAGTGTTTTCTGGACACATGAGATAAGTAGTATGCGGAGCAAGAGGTTAATGGTGGCATGCAATTTGAGGGGGCGGCACATAACATGGGAAATGGCTTTACCCATCATGCTAACGTTTGGACAGATATATAATTTATGAGTTAAGTAGAGCTCAAGTGAAGGCACCTTGTGGATTTTTGTGTGTGTAAAAGCATCCCCCAACGACAAAAAGCATTAAGTGTGAAAATACAGTTTACCAAGTACATAATACTCTAGCACTAGGGGTAGTTTTTCTCACCCTTGAGTCTATAAAATGCCATAGTAGAGCTTCTGTTATTTCTGAGTAAGATAAGAGTTCAGAAAACATGTGAAAGATGGCGGGTCCTCTTCTAACAAATCTAGATCTAGATTTGGTTGTGTCGGATGTCGGATGCTGTGATTGTGAAATGCAGATCTGAATATCATATGTTTTGTGGTTTTGTGGTCATTGTTGTAGATATATTGAACGGCGTTTTAGTTTTTTCCTTCGTACGATTCATTACCATGTCCCCCAGAGCTAGAATTCTAGAACTAGATATTTGAGTTGGTAACGTATATATTATGATATATTTATTCTGTCTAAATTAATATGACCTTACAGTACCACAGATAGCTCTATGCAGATGTAGGAATAATAAAACCATACTCAAAACTACTATAAGATTAATTGTCATACTTTTGTAATATATTTGGTTAGTCTATTCGGGTCGCCGTGTTGTATACTTTATTCGGGTAGGCACACACAATGTGATTGATCTATACAGTCAATGAAAAAGCACAAATGATATCGTTTGGGA
>JAXRKP010000027.1:718131-743131 GCA_037039925.1 Doris montereyensis | reverse complement strand
TTCCGGTCGGAAAATGGTTATTTTCTGGTTTTACTGTTAACCCGGCACGAAAGGCAGTTGAAAATTATAACATAATGGTCAAGAGTCTTCAGGGTTACCCTACGCTCAGCAATAACTTGTGGACATTCCTTACTTACACCATAAGTAACCATCTCTTAGTTTGGTTAGAAATAACAAACTTGCACAGCGAGCACTTGACGTTGCCAAAATGATTTTTCTTTATCGTGCACCAACTTAAGGAATATCCAATTTTTCTTTTGCTTCAATGGGATTGAATCATTCTATTTATCGATCCATCTATCAATCTTTAAAAAAAATTAATCTTTTACCGTCTTTCTATTGATCAACCTATATATCTCTCATAATGTCTTTCTATTTATCTATGATGCAGACCTGTGCATCGTGTCTTTCTATTTATCTATGATGCAGACCTGTGCATCGTTTCTTTCTATTTATCTATGATACAGACCTGTGCATCATTTCTATGATACAGACCTATTGATCTATGATACAGACCTGTGCTGTCGTTTCTTTCTATGGATCTATGATACAGACCTGTGCGTCGTTTCTTTCTATGTATCTATGATACAGACCTGTGCGTTGTTTCTTTCTATGTATCTATGATACAGACCTGTGCGTCGTTTCTTTCTATGTATCTATGATACAGACCTGTGGGTCGTTTCTTTCTATGTATCTATGATACAGACCTGTGCGTCGTTTCTTTCTATGTATCTATGATACATAATATAAATATATATATATATATATATATATATATATATATATATATATATATATATATATATATATATATATATATATATATATATATATATATATATATATATATATATATATATATATATATATATATATATATATATATATATATATATATATATATATATATATATATATATATATATATATATATATATATATATATATATATATATATATATATATATATATATATATATATATATATATATAGAGAGAGAGAGAGAGAGAGAGAGAGAGAGAGAGAGAGAGAGAGAGAGAGAGAGAGAGAGAGAGAGAGAGAGAGAGAGAGAGAGAGAGAGAGAGAGAGAGAGAGAGAGAGAGAGAGAGAGAGAGAGAGAGAGAGAGAGAGAGAGAGAGAGAGAGAGAGAGAGAGAGAGAGAGAGAGAGAGAGAGAGAGAGAGAGAGAGAGAGAGAGAGAGAGAGAGAGAGAGAGAGAGAGAGAGAGAGAGAGAGAGAGAGAGAGAGAGAGAGAGAGAGAGAGAGAGAGAGAGAGAGAGAGAGAGAGAGAGAGAGAGAGAGAGAGAGAGAGAGAGAGAGAGAGAGAGAGAGAGAGAGAGAGAGAGAGAGAGAGAGAGAGAGAGAGAGAGAGAGAGAGAGAGAGAGAGAGAGAGAGAGAGAGAGAGAGAGAGAGAGAGAGAGAGAGAGAGAGAGAGAGAGAGAGAGAGAGAGAGAGAGAGAGAGAGAGAGAGAGAGAGAGAGAGAGAGAGAGAGAGAGAGAGAGAGAGAGAGAGAGAGAGAGAGAGAGAGAGAGAGAGAGAGAGAGAGAGAGAGAGAGAGAGAGAGAGAGAGAGAGAGAGAGAGAGAGAGAGAGAGAGAGAGAGAGAGAGAGAGAGAGAGAGAGAGAGAGAGAGAGAGAGAGAGAGAGAGAGAGAGAGAGAGAGAGAGAGAGAGAGAGAGAGAGAGAGAGAGAGAGAGAGAGAGAGAGAGAGAGAGAGAGAGAGAGAGAGAGAGAGAGAGAGAGAGAGAGAGAGAGAGAGAGAGAGAGAGAGAGAGAGAGAGAGAGAGAGAAACCTGTGTCGTTTCTTTCTATGTATCTATGATACAGACCTGTGCGTTGTTTCTTTCTATGTATCTATGATACAGACCTGTGCATTGTTTCTTTCTATGTATCTATGATACAGACCTGTGCATTGTTTCTTTCTATTTATCTATGATACAGACCTGTGCATTATTTTCTTTCTATTTATCTATGATACAGACCTGTGCATTGTTTCTTTCTATTTATCTATGATACAGACCTGCATCGCTTTCTATTTATCTATGATACAGACCTGTGCAGACCTCATCGTGTCTTTCTTTATCTATTTATCGTCGTTTCTTTCTATTTATCTATGATACAGACCTGTGCATGTCTTTCTATGTATCTATGATACAGACCTGTGCATTGTTTCTTTCTATTTATCTATGATACAGACCTATGCATCGTGTCTTTCTATGTATCTATGATACAGACCTGCATCGTCTTTCTATTTATCTATGATACAGACCTGTGCATCGTGTCTTTCTATTTATCTATGATACAGACCTGTGCATCGTGTCTTTCTATTTATCTATGATACAGACCTGTGCATCGTGTCTTTCTATGTATCTATGATGTAGACCTGTGCATCGTGTCTTTCTATTTATCTATGATACAGACCTGTGCATCGTTTCTTTCTATTTATCTATGATGCAGACCTGTGCATCGTGTCTTTCTATTTATCTATGATGCAGACCTGTGCATCGTTTTACCAAAAAACGAATGAATAGAATATATAACAACTGTAAATCAGAGCAGGAGTCTTCATACATCGTCAGACATGCGCATAGCTATGTTTTGCCATAGGTCAGAAAGAAAATGAAGAGAAAAGGAAAAAGATAGAGGACAATACATAAAAAAAACAACGTTGTGTTAAAATCTTGAAAAGACGGTTGAATATCGGCAGGCAAAACTTGCTGGTGGTCTAACGTTTCCAGAAATATAACAAACATCCATAATATTACACTACACCAGGCAAACTCAAACTCATGTGTCGTCTGCCTCACGGAATTGGCCTATTTCAATCTCCTCTGTGAAAGCTCTAAAGCTGGGTGTCAATGAAAACCGCCCAATCGAAAGAGCGGCCAGTCACAGTGTTTCAAATTGATGTGAAAAAAGGAGTGTAAAAGAATACGGGGAAAAAGATGAAACTCTGAATACACACATCCAGGCCGTAACTCTTGTTTGATCGATCTACGTTTTTCGCTAGAATGAAAAACTAACCCATTGAAAGTAGGGACGTTTTTTTCAATATAGCATGAGATTAAAAAATAATCAGGTGGACTTCTTCTTCATTAGAAATCAAGCATCAAAGAGAAGACTAAGACTTACAAGACATTGAAGGAAGATGATTTTTGATTCCTTTTTTAGTAAATGTCAATTGTATAGGCAATAAAACTAGGCAAGAAGGTCATACAGTTTAATCCAAGCGATGAAGGAGGAGTTAATCTGACGGTGCTGTGAGATTGTTTCTCCTCTTCTTTTCGCCTTCCGTGCAATGCACGCTATACTATATTATGGAATTGTCTCCAAAGAAATTTGGAAAAAAGTGAACAAAAATTGTGTCCGCGCAAGAAAACATTCCTCTACATTTTATATAAAAAAAGTGGAAACGTTTGAATTATAACATTCCTCTACATTTTATATAAAAAGTGGGAAACGTTTGATTCATTCCTCTACATTTTATATAAAAAAAAGTGGGAAACGTTTGAATTATAACATTCCTCTACATTTTATATAAAAAAAGTGGGAAACGTTTGAATTATAACATTCCTCTACATTTTATATAAAAAAGGTGGGAAACGTTTGAATTATAACATTCCTCTACATTTTATATAAAATAACGCATAGATTGTGATTTATTACAATTTGAATTTTATATAAAATAGCAAGATTGTGACAACATGGCTAGATTAAAAGCCAACTGCAACGGAAGCACACTTTTAGGACTTATGTGTAGTAGCACAATGACATAAATCTGGAAGTAATGTTTTTATTGTTGTTGGTTGACTATATCACGAACAATTCGCAGTCTTGGGTACTTTTGTTACAATCTCTGCTTTCTCAGAGATAAGGCACGTTATCGGCCTCTTCGTTTGTTATTCATGAAGGTGAGAATAATAACAATATTATTCATAACGTTTCCATAACAATGAAATAAGTCAAGGTACTCTTGCTTGATGGACAAGGCAGACCTGCCTGGCCTATGAACGCAGCTTTCAATTCTCAAGAGGCATGCCTCCTTTCCTCAAGATTTCAGACAGCAAACACTTTAATACAGGCAATAACGGTGTTTATACACTGCACGTCTCTTTCCTCCAATCATAGCTGTGACAGCAATATTCTAGGGCAGAGTACAGAGAGAAAATATCCCTACCCCTTCAAGTTGATCAAATAAAAAAAACAACGACACACGCCTCAACTGCCGGAAACAAAAAATAAATAGTAATAATATGATCTCACAGAAACACGCACACAATGACATACATGAAAACAGATACAAAGCAACAACAACATGTTAAAACCTCAAAAATGGCAAAGGAAGAGATGAAACCTGTGTCTGGGAAAAATGAGCTGTGTTGACATGAGATGAATCACTGGGACACAGTGTAAGCCTCAGACAGATGAAGGAAAGGAGCTAGAAGGAGATCGTATGCTCACGTATTGCAACGATAAACAGACTTACAAAAGATCCAAACAATTTAAGAAATGCGACCAACAGGCCCCCCCCACTCCACTCCAAAAACAAAACCCCAAACAAATTCCACAACAATAACGAAAAACAAAAGATTAGTTTTGTATTTGTTTTATTATAACATTCGACACGACCTTTTATATCTCTTTCCCCCCTAGAATTCAATCTCAATTGGTATACGCGTTAGTCGCATCCAGAGTGCACAACATGGAAAGAGCGCTGACTTTTTTTTTTAATTGCGTTCAAATGTTCGTTCAGGTATACTCAGCCAAAACAAAATAAAACAAAAGATCAGAAAATGTGCATCATTCAACTCCAAATAAATCATATTGCTGAAAAAACCAAGCAACACCTCACAGCTAATTCCAAATACATCTAACTTGATATCAGAACTCTTTGTCGTCAGTCTTTTAACCATGAATCAAAGGTGCTTCTTGAAATTTTTTAGTTCTCTAGGTCTCGTTATAAGTTATTACTAGTTACACCGACTTTTGCACAGTACACTCATGAAAAAGTAAGCACCAGTTTTTTTTAATGTTTATTTAAACTACACGTGTTGCTTTTAGTTGAACTCACATACTTGTTGCAAATTTATTATATCATGTTGAGCCGAACCGATGGATTTATTTTCATTGTTTGAATTGCTGAAATTTTATCTTGGTCAAATTCTAAAACGTTTACATCTATGTTAAATTTCCATGATGCTGCGATTACGTGAATGTCAAAGAAATCCAACAGTTGGACTTCTGAAAAGCTGAGGAACGTTTTCCAAAATGGCAAAACGTTCGTATGTCCAGAAAAGGATGAATTGAAACATCGGGTGATGACTTTGTGAAACAGATTCCAAGGTACTTTACCTCGTACAGGTTGGCCAAGACTAATCACTGTGAGGCCCGCTATTTAACGTTGCTAAATCTTCGGCGACTACGTGATTTCAGAACTCCGTTAACAACACAGATAGTGGACATACATTATCATCTTGTAGAAACGATTAAATCAAAGAATAATTTGATATTTTTTTTTACTATGTTAATAAAAAAAAGAGGGAGTAGATTTGTATTTGATAGAAAAGTTGAAACAGTAAAACTGTATACAGTAGATTATCAAATGTTTCTTATGGTATGTATTAGCAAAGTTATTTCCTACTGATAACAATAAAGAAAGAACTACAAAGTACGTAAAATATGAAGAAAGAGTAAAATATGGAAGGGTCGGTTTAAAGATATTCCTAAGATCTGGAAAATTAGACCCCAAGGTATCTATTAATGTCTTTGCTTTAAATAGTCCAAGGGATAGATTGAGTTTAAACCCCGTAATGTATTTCTCGAATTTGAGTCCAGATGAAACAATTTCTATAGATACATTATATAAAGAAGAGGAATATAATATTCATTATTGTTTAATAAAGGATCTTAATAGTTTTCTTTATGATCAAAATAGGAATAAAGCTTTTATTTGTGGTAGTTGTTTAAGATCATTTAGAAGAAAAGAAACATTAGTTGCTCACTTTGAGATTTGAAGTAATCATAAAATATGAGTATTCTCAAATTTAAGAATCATCACTAAATTACTTGTGGCCATCTACTCTGACTTTGAGTCAAATAACATCCCAATTCATACTACACAACCAGATCCGCAAAAATCGTATTCAAAGAAAATATTTAGCTGATGTTGCAAAGTCATTAGACGAATTTCCAATACTAGATACAAAGTTTGATGGTGATATAGAATTACTAAAACAAAAGGAGTTTATCCTTATGAGTATATTGTGAAAGACTTGATACATTTGAAAAGTTTGTAGAGTTCTTTTTAAAACACCATGAAATAGATCCTTGTTTTTGTCGCAATGTGTATTAAAACACACAGGTATTGAGTTAGAATTACTTCAAGATTATGAAATGTATCTAATGTTTGAAGAAGGGATAAGAGGGGGATTCTCTGGTGTATTAGGTCCTCGACATGTAAAAGCAGTTAGTGAGTACACAACAACTGTTGAGGATGGATATTGGGAAATTAATGAATATCAAGAAAGAAGGATGATGGAGAATCTTGAGAAATACGGTGATGTAAGTAAATTTACGAAGCCTAATCATCTTCTATATCTAGATGCTAATAATTTATATGGGTGGGGATGAGTCAGAACTTACCAACAGGTAATTTTAAATGGGAAAAAGAGTCTGATTATTATTTAGATATTCCAGATGGTAGAAGATGTATTATTGAATATGACGTAGTATATACTAAAGAAGCTAAGTTAAAAACAATTAAATATCCACTAGCTCCTGAACATATGAAGGTAACTGAAGAAGAGTTATCTGAATATCAACTAGATTTACTTAAAAAAGAAGATAGGAAACTGGGAACTGAAAAGAAGTTATTCCTTACTCTAAAAGATAAGAAGATATATGTAGTTCGTAATAAAATATTGAATGAATATATTAATTAAACTTGGAATGAAAGTAACAAAGGTACACAAAACTATCTCATTCAAAGAATTAGCATGGTTACAAAAGTATATTGATTTTAATAACAAACAAAGAACATTAGCTACGGATTTATGGAAACTGATGAACAATGCATTCTTTGGAAAGACTATGGATAATACTAGAAATAGAAATGAAATCAATTTATTCACAGATAAAAAGGAAATACAGAAACATGTGAATAAACCTAATTTTAAAGACTCTATTATTTTTAAATTAAATTTTTGTGGGGATAATTAATAATATAACAATGGTTAGATCTTAATATTAACAATCCATATCCCAATAGGAGAATTAATTATATAACAAAAAATATTGATTATTTAAAATGGATACTATTAATCTATTAAATAAGCTTAAGGTTATGAGACATGAAAAAGCAACTGAAAGGACTTTAAAAAGATTAATGATTTGCTTATTGGTGAGAAGTACCAACTTACCGTAGCAACAAACAAACAAAACAAATTCAGCGACGCTATCCTCTTGGAACTAAAAAATGAGATGAACGTCTTTCTCCCTAACAGATATGGGTGTTTTGATACTCAAGAAGTAAGGAAACTAGTTGGTTTGGATCTTATTTAGCGTGGGAAAGGTACGGTTGAAGAAGATGCTAAGGCTAGATTCATTGCCGATTTTGAATAATATCCTTATTTTCTTTAAAATGGAAGTTAATTTGGAAACGAAGAATGTTATATTTGATTTGCGGATATTGTTAGGAATTGTGTGAATGAAATAAACTATTTAAAGAAGATCATATTTTGTATTTTCGTAATTTTCTTCGTTTTGGTCGTTGCGATAATGTTAACTTTTTTTTATTTCTCTCGTTCAATTCGATACATTTTTTTAAATAACTGGAATAATCTTTGTCAATGAAAGTCTTTAGGTCTTCAATTTCTATATTAGCGTGATCTAATTGAATCTTTTGTTCATCTACTTCCTCATGTAGTGAATTGATTACTTCATCCTTTAATCTACTTTCCATATAAAAACTTGAAACACTAGAAACAATACCGACTTCACCATTAGTCGTCTCCTTTGTTTGTTTGAATACTTCTGCACTTTGAATGTTGTTACTAATTTCCCAATTATCATTAATAACTGTACTAACTAAATGTGTAATAGTTTCCTTATCGCTAATGGTTATACATTAATCTTCTTTTTATTAAATTTTTCAACTGACGTTTTTAAAGAAAATAAATTAATGAAAGAAATTGTTCTACAGTTATATTAGATCACGCTCAAGATCTTTTCCATAACCAACTTTATCTGCTGTTGATTTCTTCAATTTCTTTGTTCTTAGTTTCTCACCATCACTCCTTATTTTTTGTTTCTCGTTATTATCTACACTAGAACATTTTCATAAATGAATTTTTAATCCTCTCTTAGTATACATCCCATCACAATTACTACATCTCTCTGTTTTTGGTCATTTTGGTTCATAATCATAACCACCTCTAAACTTAAATCCTTTTTCACTCCCAATTCTCAATAGGGTTCTTTTAGAAATATTTAATTGTTTTGAGATTTCTTATTGTGTAACTTCAGGATTCATTGTTTTCATTTCAATAATTCTATTCAAGATAGAAAGCTTATAAATATTTTGTGGAGTTATAATGTTCGCATTGATATATGAATATTCATATTCATGGTATACTTTAGAAAATCAGTAGCCATTTTTATAGTAATAAAAAACACACTAACTATTATTTAATCAATTTGTATGTATTGGCAAGTTCCAGCATTATCTATATTTTCTATTCACTATATCACAATGTTTATCATGTTCACAATAAAGGTTAGATAAATTAATTTTTGGCTTTAAATGAATTTTCTTATCTTTCTTTGATTTAAATGTCATATCACAGTAAATACAGTAAATAATTTCAATGTAATTCATCTTTATTTCCTATTATTTATTTTATAGTTTTAAAAGAGAATGCCATATACCCCCATAGGGCATTTTCAAGATCGTGTATCATTTTCATTCATATAATTCGAATATTTAGATAATGTTCTACTAGATCTAGAAATCATTTGTGAATTAGCGATTTCCTTTTTTGTATTTTTGTATTATTCATTTTTAAATTGTAAAGTCCTATCTAATGCAGCTGTTTTATAAAACCATCAATAGATATTACATTAGTATTAACAGATGTATTCAAGAAAACTTACACACTTTTTTAAAGAGTAAATCAACATTCTTTATTTTGTAAAGATCTAAACATATTAACACCACTGATAGGATGATAGTTCTTTAAGTCTACTTCTCCTGCTATTTTATCAAAAATCCATCTGAATCATCAGTAAAAACTGTTTGAAATGATTTCAAAACATAAACAATAAGATTTTTCCAAAACCTTTTTTGCTCTAACATCTTCTTTAACATAAATATAGTTCAGACAAAGGGTTATTCAAATTCAGGTATTGGATCAAACCACATCTTAGCTAACAAAACAAAACCAATCAATCCAATCTTCTAAGTTTTCATTAGTTATTGTAATCAACTCATATTGTGACAACGCACTTCTAATATACATCTCACCAATTTCATTTCTTTTGTTTCTTAAAAAACGAATAACATCCATTTATTTATTCTCTTATTATCATAATTTTAAAAAGTTAAATGTTTAATAAAGGAATGGTTTTTAGTGAAGACATTTTTTCTCTTTTAAATAAAGTGAATGGTTTTAGAAGAAAACATGATCGACCTTTTTTTCCCAACCACTTTTATTATTTCTAAGTTCATTTAATGATTAATTTACAATTATCTTAGATTTCTAAAAAAAGATCTTTATCTAAAAGGATTCTAAGGCACTTTGTGTTAATAATGTATATCTGGGACGTGTGGGATATTTCAAAGACTTTAATATCGAAACCGAAACTATAAACCAAAACCGAAACTGAGCACTGAGCTCAACACGTCCAATCCCCTTATTACCTTTGTTTTCAAATAGCCTTTCAAATATGCTCAAATATATGTAGATGATTTGGCAATACGGAAACAAGCAGAAAGATGGAGCTAAAAGAAAAACACCATCTCCCGGAACAAAGAAAAGAAACACCACGGGTGAACGGAGACCCACCAAATATCATATTCAAAGAGCCTCAAATCAAGATGGAGCTGATTGATAATCAAAGAAAGAAATCAGATGCGCTAACCCTGATGATGTCATCACAAAAAATCGTTGATGACTACTCTGACAGCTGGATCCATTTATTCATATATGGGTCAGCTCTCAAAGCAAACATCCAATGCAGGGTATGGTATCTACATACAATACCCAGATGGCACATCTCATGAATTCTCTGGGGCTTGCGGAGAAAAAATGTCCCAACTTTGAAGCAGGGCAGCAGCCATAGAAGCAAAACTCTATCACCTCAACACTATTTTCAATACATTCCCAGCTAAAATATCATATATCGTCATTTTTACAGATGCAATTTCTGTCCTACAAGCTCTCAACAACTGCCAGAGATCTGATCTCATACAAACATGATTAGAAGCTGACAAATTAATTAAAACCTATGGCATCGAGCTAGTAATGCAGTGTATCCCTGGACATGCAAACACACCAGGAAATGCCAAAAGCGGATCTAGACAAGAACAACTAAACAGAAAAACTACAATGCAGACAGCGAAATATATCATCAAAATTAACAGCAAAGAGGACAGGATGAACAAATGGGCTTTAGTAAAGACTGGAAGAGATTTATAGCGATATATGGCCACCCCGCAAACAAATGCCAACATCAACAAACTTAAACGAAAAGACCAAGTCACCATCTTCAGGCTCCGAACATACCACATACAGCTAAATATGCATCTAAACAGAATAAATCCTGAACATACCCTAGTGTGCCCACGTTGTGACCACCACAACGAAACTGTAACCCATCACCTATTTGAATACCACAAATTGAAAGACCTACACCACAAGCTACTTTCCGAGAAACCTGATACTTGGAACGCTATTTATGGAACCCTACAACAGATGGAAAACACCTGGGCCAAAGGACAAATTACGTCCGAGCGCTTCTGAATCAGTAACAACAACAGAGGATGGCAAAGGATTCCAACTGTAGGACCAATCTTCTAAGAGTTTTTGTCACTTTAACTTTGTTTAAGGAAATGAGAGCAATCTATTTTGTGATCCTAGTGTGCGAGGACGTTGATAAAGAGAGATCAGATTTTGAAATGTACATAGGCACTGTAAAATGTAGGCCGTTGTATGTTCAAATTCCAACCTGAACTGGCAGCCAGCGGAGGATTCTGAACATTTCTTTGGAGTCAATTTCAAATATTGACTTTCCAAGGATCACCCTCGCAGCACAGTTTTGAATTCTTTGAGCTTTATTTAACTTATCGTCTGCATGTCCTGCAAAAAGAGAATTGCAGTAATCCAAATGAGATAAAATGAATTCTGATACAAGGACTTTAGAATCATAAATGATAGTAGAGGCTTCATATGGGAGATTTGTCTTAACACAAAGTACATAAGTCGAACAAATTAATGAGGTTTATATGCTGGCCCATTGAAAGATTGCTGTCGAGAAATACGCCTAAATGTTTAGACGAGGTAGAAACATTGATATCAATATCAGCTATGGTGATGTATATCATTGTTTAAATCAGTTTCAGGACTTCGGTTTTCTTATCGTTTAATTTGAGTTTGTTCGTTTTCCTCCAAATGTCGATAGACACACATCGTATCTCATTGTCCAAAACGGCTTGAAATGAGTTTGATAGAGATGGATGCAGATCAATCTGTGTGTCATCAGCCCACACGTGCTAGTTGAGGTCATGTGATTTAATTGCTGAACTCAAAGGAATGGTGTACAATGCGTAGAGAATAGGACCACCATGTGTAAGAGTAAATGTTGAGAATAATTTTCCTTAATGACTAAATATTGACTTCTACCTATGAGGTAAGACTTAAACCAGAGAAAGAAATTTCCTTAGATTCAAAAGCAGACAATCTATAAAATAAAACTAAGTGAGCAATCGTATCAAAAGCTGAAAGCAAATCAAGGAGGATGAATATGAAATGGTCGCCTTTATCAATAGAAACAATCATGTCATTTGTAATTTCAAGCAATTGGATCTCCACATTATGTTTTTCCCTGTAGGCTGACTTACGTTGTTCAAGAGCAATGTTTCCACCAAAACCAAGAAGAAAAGATTAGTAACATGGTTTTGATGGATACAAAATTAAAGAGCATGACGTTTCAAACATTCCAAAAAGCTGAACAGTTGGGGCGGCTACAAAGAATATGAGTAAGAATGCAAGCACGAATTCATGATGGCAAAACTACACTACTTCAACAAAACTATCTCAAGAGGCTTGGAGGAGAATAACACCAAACTACTCTGGTGCTTTGTGAATACCCGCAGTCAGGATTCCGTTGGTATTTTACCACTGAAACGACGAGACGTCTACTAAACAACAGCAAAGGTAAAGCTGAGATACTAGTGGACCTATTTACACCAGTATTCACCGTGGAGGAAGGGAAAACTCCAACGCACCTAATACTGGGAAACGTGCCAAGAACAGTATCCCCACCTAATTATTTCTAATGAGGGAGTGAAGAAACTACTGTGCGGCATAAACCCTACCAAAGCCCAAGGCCCAGACAGGATCCCGACTCTGGTGTTGAAAACTTGTGCCCCACGATTGGCTCCTGGTCTCGCTACCATCATTCAACGCTCCATTGACACAGGAAAAATCCCAACAGATTCTCGGAACGCGAATGTTACCCCAGTCTTTAAAAAAGGTCATGTGACCTAACTGATAAGATAACTATCTCTCTGTATCATTCGTTGACTTTTGGAACATATTATCATCTCCAAACATGTTCTCGCCCATCTTGAACGAAATAATATGCTTACACCACTAAACCATGGATTCCGTAACGCTTTTATTCCTATGAAACACAACTAGTCACAACTGTGCACGATCTAATAACAAAGTACGACGTAGGAATCCCATTGAACGTGGCCATACTTGATTTTAGTAAAGCCTTTGACACTGTCCTTCATGAGAAACTACTTCACAAGTTATGTCAGTACGGCTTCCATGGAAACATGAATGCATGGCTATGTGACTTCCTCACCAACAGACGAATGCGTGAAGTTGTAGATGATGCCGAATCCGCGGCAGCAACAGTGTAGTGTCCGGAGTAACCCAAAGTACCGTCCTGGGAGTGATCCTATTTTTCAGTCATATAAATTATCTGCACGACTCCGTAAAATCAACTGTGCGTCTTTTCGTTGATGACTGTTTGCTTTACATAAGCATAAACATCAGAGCTGATCATATTATACCCCACAACAAGACCTCATCATCCTAGGAGTGTGGGCATCAACAGAAGAAATGATACATTTTATTCTTAGCGTTACCATCACTGACGACCTTAAGTGGATCACTCATATAACGTCGGCCGTCTGATAAAATACGCTAAACCACAAATTTTCGATTTTTACTTTTTTACACCAATCGAAGCATCAACACGTAATACACCTTATAACAAAACCTTGTTTTGAAATTTCAACTTAAAACGCTTTAATATTGTAAACACCATAACGCACCAACCTATTCACAACGGAATCTTCTTCCAATAAAATGCTCCAACCCACACAAAAATAAAAAATGACGTAGGCGTGGCTTGTCGTAAATTGAAAGATTGAACTGCTGGGATCGCCTTGCTTCTAAAATGGCCATCCCACAGGGCAGCTTATATGTCTGCTGTTGTTCTTGTGGTCAACCGAGTTTAAATCACTTTGTTTTGATAATTTCATGATCGGCTAAAGACGCAGGTCAGACAGATGGCTAACTTTTATGAAGCAGGCCGAGTCATATTATGACTGACAATTCGTGTTCACCATTCTGTTTTTCAGACCACACCAAAGGACACGGCAGCTAGCCTCTACCTTTGTTTTGCTTTGCTTATGCCGTAACACGATGGTAGCAAGGTGTCCAGCGACTTATTGTGTTTGCTATTGTGGACGCCATGTCACGGGACAGAAGCAAGGTGTCAATGGATTCCTTTTGTATACTTGATACTTTAGATATCCCATCTTATGGATGAAAAGGATGGCTGTGATTGCGCCTGCGTAAAGATTTTCATATATCATCATAAGCAATACAAGTGGGCGTTTAATTTACACGTTATTTGCAATGTTTAAATTATTTAGCCATTAGAATTGTATTAAGAAATCATGATAAATGCATGGCCTAGTTAGCAAAATTGAGACCAGCAACCACTGATATTTGTGACAAAGGTATTTTGTCTTACAAGAAGCTCGGGGTAGATTAAATCTATCAATCTCTTCCATTGACGACTTGGTTGCTGACTTTTGCTGAACGGACACAGACAATTTGGACATACATGTACCTGGTTTTGATGATGATGAACTGTAAGATGTATTCAACGTTTCAGCAAAATTATTTGCGATTCTACAGCTTTACAACATCAACCTATTGACAATGAACAATCAACAACCTGCCACCAGCACGTCACCAGATGCTAACCTGCATCAAGGCATTGACTCATTATCAGGTTCCAACTTTCAGCCAAATGTCACCAACACTCTAATATACAACTAACTGTCTTGACCTGACAATAGTGCACCACAAGATGCCCATCTGCATCAAGTAATTGACACAGGTAGTATTAAGAACATCAGCACTAGCCATTTGTTATAGTGTCGCAGAATATTGCGCGCTGTATGGAGACAAAGCTCGCACACCGACTTAATTGATGCAAAATTACGGGAGTCCATGAAAACTATAACAGGCTGTCTGAAAATCTACACCGACACAGTGGCTCCCCACCCTTAGCGCCACCCCCGCCTCATTTACTGAGACAAGAAGCCAATCAAAAAGCAATTAAAAGAATAAAAATCGCACCAGACAACATCTCTCTGATACGAATCTTTAACGATGATCCAAAAACATCAAGACTTCGATCAAGTGGAAAGAGAGTGGAAAATGACTCCTCTAAAGGTGGCCAACTGATCGATGATACAACCTCCACGCTTCCAGGCTTTGACACGGAAAGAAAATACTGGGTCAGCTCAAACCGATTATTGACTGGGCATGCCTGAACAGCACATAATATGCACAGATGGCAGCTGATAATGTTGCAATGAGTGTGGTCTTATTGTGAACGAGTGTCCGTTGAAATACATGACTCTGGATGGTTTATTCAAGATTTTGTTTGTACTCGCTGGTCCAAGGCTGTCTTTTTGGATTGTAATAACAGATCGCTCATTTGTTGTCTGTGTGTAAGATTGGTCTGGTTACTACCTCGAATCGGACGTAAGGGTTGGATACGGCGAGGACCAATACATTCGATACCGTGTAACGGTCTTGAAACCTCTTGATGACCACAGTCCACTCACATACATAAATTATAGTCATCAACAGTCATCAACAGAGGATAGTGCTTTAAGGGGGGACGGGTCCTGGAGTGAAAATTTACCCGTTTGTTCCCATCAATTTAACTTATGTGTAGGTGTAATGGGCATGGTGTATTAAGTTGAAATATGTCGTTGTTTTTTCCCCCTGACGCTCCCGGTTGCCATGGAAACGGAGGCCATCTTGGATTTTGCCCCCAATTTCACCAAATTCAATATCAGTAGGATTTTTCATTTTTCAATAAATTTGTTTCAAACTTGGCAAACACCTTATTTTGGTACAATATCTAAATTTGATCAGATCGGATTTTTGTTTCATTATTAACTTTTGGTTTTATGAATTTTTGAAAATAGCATATGAGAACAACCAAAAGTATAAAACAATATTGTACAAAAAATTTAATTTTTCCAAAACTATAAAAAATGCATCTGATCATTTGTTTGTTTCCCCCACCCATCATCCATACCAAATTTCATGACGATACGTTGAGAAATAAAAAAGTATATAGGGAAATAATGAACAAAAAATGACATTTTGAGAAAATCGTATTTTTCTTTATTTTCTGTGACTTGAATACATTTTTCTCCCATAAACCTAAGAAAAGAGTAGGATAATACTTTGAAACATCATAAAACCTTGAGAGCCCCTAAACTACTTCTTATTGACACTGTTTCAAGTGCACCAGCACATTTTTACTTATTTTGAGATGGTACCTTTGATAATAGGTGCGCGGAATATGTTCCGTATCTTCCGGCCGAACTAAGGCAATATTTATAATAGATCCTCAAATAAGTTTGTTTTGGATAGTGTTTATTGTGACGTTCAAAATGAGGACCAACTTGCCATAGTTTAGATAATATTTCTGGCTTTTATTGTATAATAGCTGTGTTGAAAGATAAGCCTGTATCGTTTCTAAACAATTAGTATAATTTCAAAGAATCGATATTGAGCTTCCCCGTCTCCTTTTAATGATATCCAGCAGTAGTAGCAATAGTTTCTGACTGTTATCTACTCAGGTCTTACTGAATGATAGACTAGATTTGTCCCATTTTCGGCAAAAATGGTCATTCCCATTTAGAACAGTTTCTGTCTTACTGCCCCCCCACCAACAGTTTCCCTCTACCATCTCCTTTAATTAAACACAACTCACCTAGTCGATTATTTCTGTCTTACTGTTATCTACTCAGCAGTTTCTGTCTTAGTAGCCAATAGTTTCTGTCTTACTGTTATCTACTCACCATTTAGGCAACAATAGTTTCTGTCTTACTGTTAACTACTCACCATTTAGGCAACAATAGTTTCTTACTGTCTTACTGTTATCTACTCACCATTTAGGCAACAATAGTTTCTGTCTTACTGTTATATACTCAATTTAGTCTTACTGTTATCTACTCACCATTTAGCAACAATAGTTTCTGTCTTACTGTTATCTACTCACCATTTAGGCAACAATAGTTTCTGTTTTACTGTTATCTACTTTTAGGCAACAATAGTTTCTACTGTTATCTACATTTAGGCAACAATAGTTTCTGGTCTTACTGTTATCTACTCACCATTTAGGCAACAATAGTTTCTGTCTTACTGTTATCTACTCACCATTTAGGCAACAATCTACTCACCATTTAGTTAGTTTCTGTCTTACTGTTATCTACTCACCATTTAGGCAACAATAGTTTCTGTCTTACTGTTATCTACTCACCATTTAGACAATTTTTCTAATTTGATTTGATTTACCCACATTCACTACTAACGTTGTCTCAGGATTTTTGGTAGGATGCCTCGTAAACTGTCATGGGGTTCTTCAACGTGCACAAAGTATAGTCATCAGCAGACGGGACCTCCTTTTTATCGTCAGTCTCTGATAGGACTAGGTGTCGATCCACCTACCTGGGCCAAAGGGGTAGGGTGTATATTTTGCTCGATAAAAAACTCGAGAAGAAATTTCAGTCGTTGGCAGTCTCACTAACTTTTGGTTCAAAAGGCCGAGACCTTTAACTCTGGACTACTGAGTCCCCCCATTTACACAATAGCCCGCCCCACCATGGCAGAAGCGTTCAATAGGAAATTCATTGAAGAGAGACACTAAAATATATAGTTCTCAGATTATAACTGTTTTATATCGATCGAAATTTGTTAAAATAATGTAAAAATTATTAAACGTTACAGACAAATCCATCCATCAATCCATCCATACGTACATCCATCCATCCATCCATCCATCTATCCATCCATCCATCCATCCATCCATCCATCCATCCATCCATCCATCCATCCATGCATCAATCCATCCATCCATCCCTCCATACATACATCCATCCATCCATCCATCCATTCATACATCCATACATACATACATACATACTAACATACATATATACTTACATACATACATACATACATACATACATACATACACATATGAATACATATAGTATACATACAAATAAAATACACAAATCCACTACAATCATACATACATTATATATATATACATACATATATCCATACATACATATCATCCATACATACATACATATCATACATACATACATACATACATACATACATACATACATACATACATACATACATACTTACTTTATCCTCGTGGCGTTTGGGCAAATACATAAGGCCGACCATGCATACATACACACATACATAAATACATATATACATAATAATACATACATACCATACATGCATACATACGACATACATAATATAAAGATAGATAGATAGATAGACAGAGAGATACATAGATGGATATATATATATATATATAAAGATATATATATATATATATATAGATATAGATAAATATATATATATATATATATATATATATATATATATATATATATATATATATATATATTTAGATAGATAGATAGATAGATAGATAGATAGATAGATAGATCGATAGATAGATAGATAGATAGATAGATAGATAGATAGATAGATAGATAGATATAGATAGATAGATAGATAGATAGATACATAGATAGATAGATAGATACATCATACATACATACATACATACATACATATACATACATACATACATACATACATACATATACATACATACATACATATATACATACATACATACATACATAGAGAAATAGATACAAACATACATATATGCATACATACATATACACATACATACATACGTACATCATACAGACAAATAGACAGAGAGACAGACAGACATTCCTCCATACATGATTTTAAACGCTGAGCTGATTACATAAAATACATTTAAATCCAAAGAAAAAGAAAAAGTACCAAAAACTCAGATGCGAGTACAGGACTCGAACGCCTGAGAAACATGCAACCAAAAGTTACTAAGAAATGAAGAAAAGGAGAACACGTTTGAATAGATTCTAAGAGCACAGAGCCAAAAAAACTGGAAATTAGAATGGAAAATGAAAGAGAAATTGATGAGGGACAAAAGGATAATGCATTAGCTTGTGAAGTGCTCTTGACAGGAGGATAGAGAGGCAGCTAGTCGCAGACTCAAATGTACTGTAGGGCACAGTATAAAGTGAAACAATTGATTACAAGACCATGATTTCATCAACTCAAGAGGAGAAGAAGGAAACACAAAATGCAACAAAAAACAACACTAAGTAAAAAGATGAAAGAAATTAAAGAATGATTAATAGACGTCGCATGAAAGAGCGGGAAATCGCGGTGAGGATGCGTAGAAGAGCTGAAGGAATACGTTTTTAATGGTTTGGAAATTAGGACAAGAGAAACGGTGAAGAATTGGAGGAAACAAAGAAGTGAGAGGACAAAAAATCACGGGTTCATGACAAATTAGGCATTCACAAGAAAGATGAATATAATGAAATAATGATAAAGTAAGCAAATGAAAAGAAGAACAACCACTTAATGTATAATGTTTGAAAAAAGTAAATCAAACTTCCTTCAAGGCTGTTGAAGGTCCATAGCTTTTGCCGGTTACCTGCCGGTTATTATTATTATTATGTCGTGACAGGAAAGGCACGATACAATTCTATTTTTCGATCTGGGCACAAGTAGTTTGGTCTTATCGTTTCCTGATTTGCTTAGTGATCGAGATGGAACTTAACATTTCATCAAATCATCAACGTATGGAGAAGCAGTTCCGCTAGACATCGATAGACTAAAACAACCACCTTGAATATAATTGTAGTTTGGAGGAAGATGATGAGAGCGTTTTTTTCCCGTTTGAGTAGATACACACTTTCAAGCTTCTTAAATGAGTTCAGCGTGGCGAAATTAGAGGAAACAAATTGTGAAAGTCATTTTTAAAAGTTTAGTTGCCATGAAATCATCTTGAGTTTTCAAAGAAAGACTAGATAAATTAAGCAAGTTTTTAAAATTTATTTTAGAGGTTAATTGTTTTGCACACAGTCTGAATAAATATTGTCATACGTACATATTTTGATATGGTGCACTGTGCCAATTAAATGAGTACCAGCTTACTATACTTTTAACAAAATTACAGGTTTTTATAGTTCAACAGATGTGTATCGTATCTAAAAAAAAACGTATAAATTCAAAGAATCGATACTGAGCTAATTTTATGGTATCAATGTGAAGGGAATGAACCATTGCGTCAAATCATATAATGAACTAGGCACAGGTGGTCTTCTCAGGACCCGTCCCCTACTTAATGGTGATGGATCTTTAGAAAAGAAAGTACTAAGTATTTGTGTATCACCTGCATATTGGTGGTATGCTAGGCCATTGTGTCTGCAATTAACACAAATCTAGGTTTTAAAAAAACGGTGAAGCGCGAAAACAAAATCAATAGTTTGCAATATAAGTTCTAAAATTAGAATATGTACACACCATTCCTGTCTATTCTAATTTTCATCGTGTCTGGAAAATATGGCTTTCACACTAATTAAAAACAATCGGTTTGCCGAAGCTTGAAAGAAAATTTCTTTAACACAAAATGACTTTCGTAGATTTTCGAAATTTTATCCTGTTTTCCAGGTTGTCGTAGGACACAATATCTTCACGAAAAATTGTTGTTGTTGTTGTTACGGATCAGCAGCGCTCGGGAATTAAATGTTGTCCTTCTGCCCAATGCCATGTAGTGGTATCTGCAGGTGTTTTCCATCTGTTGCAGGCTTCCATAAACAGTGTTTCAAGTATCGAGTTTCTCGGGGAGTAGCGTTTCGAGTAGGTCTTTCAGTTTGTGACATTCAAAAAGATGATGAGTACAGTTTCATGGGGGTGGTCTCAAAGAGGCATGTTCAGATTTTATTGTGTTTAGGTGCATGTTTAGCTGTATGTGGTGTGTTTGAACCCTGAAGATGGTGGCTGTCTTTTTCCCTTTCGTTGGTTGATGTTGTCATTTATTGTAGAATGGCCTTCCAGTCTTTCCTAAAGCTCATGTGTACCTACATGCCTCCTTGCTGTTAACTTTTATGACCTGTTTCACGGTCTGTATTGTAGTTCTTGTATTTAGTTGTTCTTATCTATATCCCCTTTTGGCAAGATTGTCTGCTTTGTCATTTCCAGGTGGATTTACATACCCAGGATCCACTGCATTACTAGCTCGACGACATAGGTTTTAATTAGGTGGTCAGCTTCTAATCGCATTTTCTGACATGAGGTCTCTGGCAGTTGTTGAGAGCTTGTAGGAGAGATATTGCATCTGTAACAACATCGATATTTGATATTTTAGCTGAAAATGTATTGAAAATAGTTTTGAGGTCGTAGAGTACTGTTTATATGGCTGCTGCGTTTGCTTCAAATTTGGTGCATTTTCTCTCCGCAAGCCCCAGAGAATTCACCAGAGATGCCATCTGGGTATTGTGTGTGAATACCATACCCTGCATTGGATGTTATGAGAGCTGGCCCATCTGTGTATACACGTCAGGGAATTTTTCAGGGTTAGCGGATTTGATTTCTTTGCTTGATTGTCAATCAGCTACATCTTGATTTGAGGTTCTTTGAAAACGATATTTGGGGATCTCTGTTTATCACTGATATTTATTTTCTTTTATTCCGGGAGATGGTGTCTTTCTTTTAGCACTATAGCATGGAGTAGTGGTGATTTCTGTTTTATTTTTATATTTTGGTTGCCAGTTATCGACAATGTTTCCGTTTGGATAGGTGGAACTCATCCTTTTCGCTTCTTTCATATAACTCTAATATTGTTTTGTCTTTATACATGTCAAGAGGTTCGACATTGGTATTTATCTCACACGCAGCTGTGGGGGTTGATCCTACGTCTCCAGTTGTAAAGCGTATAGCATTGTTTTGGACCATGTCCACTGTAATCAAGTTGGATTTGCTGCATGATCTTAGGATAGACCCGCTGTGTTCGATGGATGGGCAAACATATCCCAAGTACAGGTTTCTACAGGTCTGTTTATCTGATCCCCATGAGGTGCTCGCTAACGTGTTTAAAAGATTGAGTTTTGTTTAAACTTTCGACTACTATTAATAAAATCTAGATCTAGATTAGAAAATAGGCCTACATAGTATTAAGATATCTGATAGATTTAGATCTAAACCCAGTAAGAAAAGGTGAGGGAGGGGGAAAAGGCGTTGTATTTCATCTATTTTGAGACCAAGACGATTTATATCCAAGCACTTTTGCTGTAATTATGGACTGTTCAGTCTAAATTGCTCCTTGTTTCACTTCCTCTGCTTTTGTTATCTCCTGTTCAATTTCGGTAATCTGCAATAAGTCATCCCAAAAAAATCAAACACAAATCCTAAAACGTGAAACAGCATTGTTTTGGACCCTGTCCACTATCATCAGGCTGGATTTGCTGCATGCTTAGGATAGAGCTGCTGTACTCGAGGGATGGGCGAACATATCCCAGGTACAGGTTTCTTCAGATTCTCATTCATTTTTCGAGCTGCTGTTTGGTATTTCTAATTGTTTGCAATATTGTCAAGTCATCTGCGTGTAGGGCTGTTTCAACGTAAGCACATCTGAAAGGCTGTTGATGTAAAATAAGAAACAAGGTGTAACTCAATGATGAACCCTGTGGTAAACATTCTTCAAGAACTTCATGGGACGAAATTGCATTATTCATTTTGTCTGGTTTGTGTGGTCCGTTAGAAACCGCTTGATCCATTCGTAGAGCTTCCATGGGTTCCCGGTTCCATCATTTTGATGAAGAGACCCCTTCTTCACACATGATCATATGATGGTTGAAGTTCAACAAATACGGTTTGGGTGTAGCTTTTCTTTTAGAAGCCGACATGAAGGCATGGAGTTAGTCTGAACAGCTGGTCTTCTGTGCAGCTATTTGCTCTAAATCCAGCTTGGTTTGGATTGAAGCTGTTAGTGGTTTCAAGGTACCAGTCAAGCCGATGGTTTATCATTCTTTCAGCCAGTTTTCAAATACACGATGTTAGTGATATTGGTCTGTACCTCTTAGGTTTATTTGCTGGTTTGTTCTTCTTGAGGATTGAAGTTAAATGGGCATTTATCCAGACTAAAGGTATTTCACTCCTTTGCCTTGTCATGTCGATCAGTTTTAACAATACATGTTTTCCGTAGTGGCATAGTTTAGCTGCTTTCAGCTTCTTCAGGGCGCGGTGAAATTCCATGCAATTGAAGTCTTCTAGAATATATTATTCAGCTGTTGCAACTGCTATTTATTCTCTTATTGCGGTTTTTCTGCTCTGTTTACAGACGCAAAGCAACAGTTGAAATGTATGGCCTTCTTTTGATCTGCGTTGATGTCATTGTCCGTACTGGGGGGGGGGGAGGGGGGTAAGGGCTTGTTCGTCTTTTATCGCATGAAATGTTATATATTAGGAACCAGGCACTAGCTCCATTTTTGACGAAGATCAAGGCCACTTTGTTTTGGACCATTTCTCTGGTTTGGCCTTATTGACTAAGTTTGATTTTGGCACAGGCTCTGTTGTACTGAGTTTTGGCCTGGGCATTAGCGTCTTTCCCCAGGTTGTTTCTTGCCATCTTTATTTCCACTACAGTAGACTCCAGGATGGTTTGAAAGTTTGTGACACCCTCTTATGATATGACACAGTTTTGAGATTGGCTGTAACCACAATTTCTATATCTCTTTCACACTCTGATACTTATTAGCAATTTAAGTCCAGAGTTAAGGAATTGAAACAAAAGTCAGTCAGGGCTGAGGTTGAGGACATGTGAGGATGGTAGTGTGGGACATTGTGGTTATAGTGTGGGACATTGTGGTTATAGTTTGGGGCATGGTAGTTATAGTGTGGGACATGGTGGTTATAGTGTGGGAACATGGTGGTTATAGTGTGGGACATGGTGGTTACATGGTGGTTAGTGTGGAACATGGTGGTTATAGTGTGGGACATGGTGGTTATAGTTGGGACATGGTGGTTTATAGTGTGGACATGGTGGTTACAGTGTGGGACATGGTGGTTATAGTGTGGAACATGGTGGTTACAGTGTGGGACATGGTGGTTATAGTGTGGGACATGGTGGTTATAGTGTGTGGACATGGTGGTTATAGTGTGGACATGGTGGTTATAGTGTGGAACATGGTGGTTATAGTGTGGGACATGGTGGTTATAGTGTGGAACATGGTGGTTATAGTGTGGACATGGTGGTTGTAGTGTGGGACATGGTGGTTTCTAGGACATGGTGGTTATAGTGTGGAACATGATGGTTGTTCTAGTGTGGAACATGGTTTGTAGTGTGGTTGTAGTACATGGTGGTTCTAGTGTGGGACATGGTGGTTATAGTGTGGACATGGTGGTTGTAGTGTGGTTGCAGTGGACATGGTGGTTGTATGGTTGTTTATAGTGTGGAACATGGTGGTTGTAGTGTGGGACATGGTGGTTACAGTGTGGGACATGGTGGTTGTAGTGTGGGACATGTTGGTTGTAGTGTGGGACATGGTGGTTGTAGTGTGGGACATGGTGGTTACAGTGTGGACATGGTGGTTGTGGGACATTGTGGTTATAGTGTGGGACATGGTGGTTATAGTGTGGACATGGTGGTTGTAGTGTGGGACATGGTGGTTATAGTTTGGGAGATGGTGGTTTACAGTGTGGACATGGTGGTTATTGTGGACATGGTGGTTATAGTGTGGGACATGGTGGTTGTAGTGTGGGACATGGTGGTTGTAGTGGGACATGGTGGTTGTAGTGTGGGACATGTGTGGTGGTACAGGTGGTTATAGTGTGGACATGGTGGTTATAGTGTGGGACATGGTGGTTATAGTGTGGGACATGGTGGTTGTAGTGTGGGACATGGTGGTTATATTAGTGTGGGACATTGTGGTTATAGTGTGGGACATGGTGGTTACAGTGTGGACATGGTGGTTATAGTGTGGGACATGGTGGTTACAGTGTGGACATGTTGGTTATAGTGTGGGACATGGTGGTTACAGTGTGGACATGGTGGTTATAGTGTGGGACATGGTGGTTATAGTGTGGACATGGTGGTTGATAGTGTGGACATGGTGGTTATAGTGTGGACATGGTGGTTATAGTGTGGACATGGTGGTTACAGTGTGGACATGGTGGTTACAGTGTGGACATGGTGGTTATAGTGTGGACATGGTGGTTATAGTGTGGGACATGGTGGTGGTTACATGTGGTGGACATGGTGGTTATAGTGTGGGACATGGTGGTT
>JAXRKP010000027.1:700631-713131 GCA_037039925.1 Doris montereyensis | reverse complement strand
ACATAGCCCATAGTAAGGCTGATGATTATCCATAGTAAGTCTGATCATAGCCCATAGTAAGTATGATCATAGGTAAGTCTGATCATAATCCATAGTAAGTCTGATCATAGTCCAAAGTAAGTCTGATGATAGTCCATAGTAAGTCTGATCATAGTCCAAAGTAAGTCTGATGATAATCCATAGTAAGTCTGATCATAGCCCATAGTAAGTCTGATCATAGTCTAAAGTAAGTCTGATGATAGGCCATAGTAAGTCTGATCATAGCCCATAGTAAGGCTGATCTTGTCCAAAGTATGTTTGATGATAGTCCATAGTAAGTGTGATCCAAGTCCACAGTAAGTTTCATCATAGCCAAATGAAGGTTCATAGTTCATAATGAGTTTTTCATTATATCCAAATGTAAGTCTAATCATAGTCAGTAGGGGAGCTTCATCATAGTCCACGTAAATCTGATTATAGCTCAAAGCAAATCTAAACATAGCCTATTGAAATTCATAGTAAGTCTAGTTGTAATCCTTAGTTTGTTTGATCATAGCCCAATGTTAGTTTGATCATGGTCCATAATAAGTCTAATCACGGCCCAATGTAAGTAATCATAGTCTATAGTAATAGAAAGTCTAATCATAGTCTATACTAAGTCATAGTAAGTCTGATCTTAGTCTATACTAAGTCATAGTAAGTCTGATCTTGGTCTAGAGTAAGTGATAGTAAGTCTGATCTTAGTCTAGAGTAAGTGATAGTAAGTCTGATCTTAGTCTAGACTAAGTGATAGTAAGTTTGATCTTAGCCTAGAGTAGTAAGTGATAGTAAGTCTGATCTTAGTCTAGAGTAAGTGATAGTAAGTCTGATCTTAGTCTATACTAAGTCAGAGTAAGTCTGATCTTAGTCTAGAGTAAGTGATAGTAAATCTGATCTTAGTATAGAGTAAGTGATAGTAAGTCTAATCTTAGTCTATACTAAGTCATAGTAAGTCTGATCTTAGTCTAGAGTAAGTGATAGTAAGTCTGATCTTAGTCTAGAGTAAGGATAGTAAGTCTGATCTTAGTCTAGAGTAAGTGATAGTAAGTCTGATCTTAGTCTAGAGTAAGTGATAGTAAGTCTGATCTTAGTCTAGAGTAAGTGATAGTAAGTCTAATCTTAGTCTAGAGTAAGTGATAGTAAGTCTAATCTTTGTCTAGAGTAAGTGATAGTAAGCCTGATTTTAGTCTAGAGTAAGTGATAGTGAGTCTGATCTTAGTCTAGAGTAAGTGATAGTAAGTCTGATCTTAGTCTAGAGTAAGTGATAGTAAGTCTGATCTTAGCCTAGAGTAAGTGATAGTAAGTTTGATCTTAGTCTAGAGTAAGTGATAGTAAGTCTGATCTTAGTCTAGAGTAAGTGATAGTAAGTTTGATCTTAGTCTAGAGTAAGTGATAGTAAGTCTGATCTTAGTCTAGAGTAAGTAATAGTAAGTCTGATCTTAGTCTAGAGTAAGTGATAGTAAGTCTGATCTTGGTCTATACTAAGTCATAGTAAGTCTGATCTTAGTCTATATTAAGTCATAGTAAGTGTGATCTTAGCCTAGATTAAGTGATAGTAAGTTTGATCTTAGCCTAGAGTAAGTGATAGTATGTCTGATCTTAGTCTAGAGTAAGTGATAGTAAGTCTAATCTTAGTCTATACTAAGTCATAGTAAATCTGATCTTAGTCTAGAGTAAGTGATAGTAAGTCTGATCTTAGTCTATATTAAGTCATAGTAAGTCTGATCTTAGTCTAGAGTAAGTGATAGTAAATCTGATCTTAGTCTATACTAAGTCATAGTAAGACTGATCTTAGTCTATACTAAGTCATAGTAAGTCCGATCTTTGTCTAGAGTAAGTGATAGTAAGTCTGATCTTTGTCTATACTAGGTCATAGTAAGTCTGATCTTAGTCTATAGTAAGTGATAGTAAGTCTAATCTTAGTCTAGAGTAAGTGATAGTAAGTCTAATCTTAGTCTAGAGTAAGTGATAGTAAGTCTAATCTTAGTCTAGAGTAAGTGATAGTAAGTCTAATCTTAATCTAGAGTAAGTGATAGTAACTCTGATCTTAATCTAGAGTAAGTGATAGTAAGTCTAATCTTAGTCTAGAGTAAGTGATAGTAAGTCTGATCTTAGTCTAGAGTAAGTGATAGTAAGTCTAATCTTAGTCTAGAGTAAGTGATAGTAAGTCTAATCTTAGTATAGAGTAAGTGATAGTAAGTCTAATCTTAGTCTATACTAAGTCATAGTAAGTCTAATCTTAGTCTATACTAAGTCATAGTAGTTCTGATCTTAGTCTAGAGTAAGTGATAGTAAGTCTGATCTTAGTCTAGAGTAAGTGATAGTAAGTCTAATCTTAGTCTAGAGTAAGTGATAGTAAGTCTGATCTTAGTCTAGAGTAAGTGATAGTAAGTCTAATTTTAGTCTATACTAAGTCATAGTAAGTCTGATCTTAGTCTAGAGTAAGTAATAGTAAGTCTGATCTTAGCCTAGAGTAAGTGATAGTAAGTCTGACCTTAGCCTAGAGTAAGTGATAGTAAGTCTGATCTTAGTCTAGAGTAAGTGATAGTAAGTCTGATCTTAGTCTAGAGTAAGTGATAGTAAGTCTGATCTTAGTCTAGAGTAAGTGATAGTAAGTCTGATCTTAGTCTAGAGTAAGTGATAGTAAGTCTGATCTTAGTCTAGAGTAAGTGATAGTAAGTCTGATCTTAGCCTAGAGTAAGTGATAGTAAGTTTGATCTTAGCCTAGAGTAAGTGATAGTAAGTTTGATCTTAGCCTAGAGTAAGTGATAGTAAGTTTGATCTTAGCCTAGAGTAAGTGATAGTAAGTTTGATCTTAGCCTAGAGTAAGTGATAGTAAGTTTGATCTTAGCCTAGAGTAAGTGATAGTAAGTTTGATCTTAGCCTAGAGTAAGTGATAGTAAGTCTAATCTTAGTCTAGAGTAAGTGATAGTAAGTTTGATCTTAGCCTAGAGTAAGTGATAGTAAGTCTGATCTTAGCCTAGAGTAAGTGATAGTAAGTTTGATCTTAGTCTAGAGTAAGTGATAGTAAGTCTGATCTTAGTCTAGAGTAAGTGATAGTAAGTTTGATCTTAGTCAGTAAGTGATAGTAAGTCTAGAGTAAGTGATAGTAAGTTTGATCTTAGTCTAGACTAAGTAAGTAAGTCCTGACTTAGTCTAAGTTTGATCTTAGCCTAGAGTAAGTGATAGTAAGTTTGATCTTAGTCTAGAGTAAGTGATAGTAAGTTTGATCTTAGCCTAGAGTAAGTGATAGTAAAGTCAAATCATAGCAATATGTCGGATCATAAATTAAGTCATAGTAAGTCTCACAATAGTCCATAGTAAGTCTGGTCAAAACCTATATTAAGTCATAGTAAATCTGAGCATAGTCTATGGTAAATCTGTTCATACTCTATAGTAAGTATAATTATAGTCAATAGTGTTTCTGATCATAGTCTATGTTAGGTCTGATCACAGACCATGGTAAGTCTGATTATAGCACATAGTCAGTCTGAATGTCTGAATGATCACAATCTGGTCATAGTAAAATCTGATCAGAGTCCACAGTGAGTCTGGTCATAGTTCATAATGGGTCTGATCAGAGTGCACAATGAGTCTGGTCATAGTTCATAATGGGTCTGATCAGAGTCCACAATGTGTCTGGTCATAGTTCATAATGGGTCTGATCAGAGTCCACAGTGTGTCTGGTCATAGTTCATAATGGGTCTGATCCAGGAGTCCACAGTGAGTCTGGTCATAGTTCATAATGGGTCTGATCAGAGTCCACATTGTGTCTGGTCATAGTTCATAATGGGTCTGATCAGAGTCCACATTGAGTCTGGTCATAGTTCATAATGGGTCTGATCAGAGTGCATAGTGAGTCTGGTCATAGTTCATAATGGGTCTGATCAGAGTGCATAGTGAGTCTAACTATAGTCTGTAGTAAGACTGATTATAACTTATAGTAAATCATATCAAGTCTTATTGTAGTCAATAGTAAGTCTGATCTTAGTCCATAGTAAGTATGATTATATTCCACATTAAATATGATGATAGGCTGTAATAATTTTGATCATAGTTTATACTGACGTACTCTGTAAAAAGGCATGGAAGTCATTTTGGCGTGAAAATGTGTTTTACTTGTATATCTCAGTAGATATTGGCGCTGTGCAACTTCTGACAAAATTTCGGGTCTGAAATCTTATTAGTTTTGAATTAAATACAAACATGCTTTTTTTTTTTAAATACGCAAAAGTCTAGCATCCTCTGCAAACAACATATATTTCTTCAGGAACAGAGAGACAGAGAGACACAGAGAGAGACAGAGAGAGAGAGAGAGAGACAGAGAAAGAGAAGAGAGAGAGAGAGAGAGAGAGAGAGAAGAGAGAGAGAGAGAGAGAGAGAGAGAGAGAGAGAGAGAGAGAGAGAGAGAGAGAGAGAGAGAGAGAGAGAGAGAGAGAGAGAGAGAGAGAGAGAGAGAGAGAGAGAGAGAGAGAGAGAGAGAGAGAGAGAGAGAGAGAGAGAGAGAGAGAGAGAGAGAGAGAGAGAGAGAGAGAGAGAGAGAGAGAGAGAGAGGGAGAGAGAGAGAGAGAGAGAGAGAGAGAAGGAGAGAAGGAGAGGAGAGATAAATCTACATTTAGAAAACAGCAAGACAGATCTCGATCTAGATCTATATCTGGCTTTGTGTTAGACAGTATATCTGCTCATAGTCCATTGAAATTTTGACCATAGCCCAGTGTAAGTCTGGTCATAGTGCATAGTGAATCTACTCATCGTCCATGGTGTATGTGATTATTGTTCAATGTAAGTCTGATCTTAGTCGTTAGTAGTATGATCTCCTGAACCTGTTTTCTACGACGTTTTTGCATATTAATGAAAACATGTCGTCTATACATTCTTGACTACGTGAAGAGATCACACAAAGCACATTTAAACAATCCAACACTCATACAATTGTTTTCTCTGTTCGTTATTCTTGCGGTGTTACATTGTCGTTGTGTTTATCTAATGAGACTTCCATATTGGACGTAATCCATGACAGATTTGATTTTCCGCCTATTGTTTTCTTTAGTATAAGTGTGTTCATGGATTCCGTGTGTTCTCCTTAAATTGATCCCAGTTCTCATTTATATTGTGATTGAATGCATCCTTTCCAAATATTTGGAAGCTATCCATCAAATCCTTCTTGACCGCGTTTATACCCCGTTCTTAAATTAAAACACGTGGGACATTTTGAACTGGTGTTGTTTGTCTGTTTGTGGTACATTGTAGACCTACTACATCATTGCCACTCACGACAGGTAGTATTTTGACGTGTCGACAAGATCGGGGTTTGTTGATAGAATTAAATCAGGTGTATTGTCTTGCCTAGTTGGTTCATGAATAATTCACTTATGAGTTCAATGGTTTTTCATTTTGTTTTTATTTCTCCGTTTCTCATCATGATAATGTCTGGCAGGTGGAAGTTGCCACCATGAATTATGGTTGGTCTATAAGAGCGCCTTCTGTATAGCTTAGTTAATAATCAATAGTTCCACGACAGCAATCCCACTAGATGACTGTTTCTAAAATCAACCAAAAAACATGTTTCCGTGAGTCAAAGATATCTTTGTCCATTTTATTTCGCAGTTAGCGTCCGCATCTTGTTTCATTGATGTTATGTCGCTTTTGACGGACATGAGAATCCCTCCTTTGCGGTATGATCTGTTTTGCAGTATGATGGCGAGAAAATTAGAGTTGGAACTTGTTTTTCCTAATTGTGTTTCTGTCGTGAGGAAGATGTCTGGTTGGTGAACTTCAATCAGCTATTCAAACTCTAATTTCTTTTCATAACTAACGAGACTGCGACAATTCACACTCAATACTTTCATGTTTTTCTTTGCTTTGGTTTATTTTTGGTTGTCATTACTGTTATTTATTGGATATTGTTTTTGTGGATTGTTTTTAGGGGTGCTCTTGGTTTGTTTATCTTTCGAATCGTTCGGTCTTGTGTCATCAGTGTAGTACAAAGCTGCAGACGTGTTGTATTGTTGTGTTTGGTAGATACAGTGTGCTTGTGGTTGATAACTGTTGCTGGTGTCAGGGATGGCCACCAATGTCCAAAATGGATCGGGGTGTTGTGAAGACACCATGGGGCCAATACCCGTATAAAGGGTGAATATATCTACGTGTTCCTCAAAGTCGCTATTGTCTTTTGTTGTGAAAGCAGTGTGGGCTGTCTTGGGTGTTGTAGTGACAGATCATGATTACTTCTCAACGTCAATAAAACGTGGTAAAGTAAAATATTCAGAATTGAGCATAGGGTCCTGCTTTTTGCTCTAGGCATACGGCATAATGTGGTAGTGTGCCATTGCTTTCTAGGCACACGGCATAATGTGGTAGTTTGCCATTGCTTTCTAGGCACACGGCATAATGTGGTAGTTTGCCATTGCTTTCTAGGCACACGGCATAATGTGGTAGTTTGTCATTGCTTTCTAGGCACAGGACATAATGTGGTAGTTTGCCATTGCTTTCTAGGCACACGGCATAATGTGGTAGTTTGCCATTGCTTTCTAGGCACACGGACATAATGTGGTAGTGTGCCATTGCTTTCTGGGCACACGGCATAATGTGGTAGTTTGCCATTGCTTTCTAGGCACACGGCATAATGTGGTAGTTTGTCATTGCTTTCTAGGCACACGGCATGATGTGGTAGTTTGCCATTGCTTTCTAGGCATACGGCATAATGTGGTAGTGTGCCATTGCTTTCTAGGCACACGGTACAATGTGGTAGTTTGCCATTGCTTTCTAGGCACAGGACATAATGTGGTAGTTTGCCATTGCTTTCTAGGCAAATGTGGTAGTTTGTCATTGCTTTCTAGGCACACGGGCACAATGTGGTAGTTTGCCATTGCTTTCTAGGCACACGGCATAATGTGGTAGTTTGTCATTGCTTTCTAGGCACAGGACATTGCCATTGCTCTAGGCACACGGCATAATGTCGTAGTTTGCCATTGCTTTCTAGGCACACGGCATAATGTGGTAGTTTGCCATTGCTTTCTAGGCACACGGCATAATGTGGTAGTTTGTCATTGCTTTCTAGGCACACGGCATAATGTGGTAGTTTGCCATTGCTTTCTAGGCACACGGCATAATGTGGTAGTTTGCCATTGCTTTCTAGGCACACGGCATAATGTGGTAGTTTGCCATTGCTTTCTAGGCACACGGCATAATGTGGTAGTTTGCCATTGCTTTCTAGGCACACGATATAATGTGGTAGTTTGCCATTGCTTTCTAGGCACACGGCATAATGTGGTAGTTTGCCATTGCTTTCTAGGCACACGGACATAATGTGGTAGTTTGCCATTGCTTTCTAGGCACACGGCATAATGTGGTAGTTTGCCATTGCTTTCTAGGCACACGGCATAATGTGGTAGTTTGCCATTGCTTTCTACGGCAAACGGCATAGTGTGGTAGTTTGTCATTGGCATAGTGTGGTAGTTTGTCACACGGCATAGTGTGGTAGTTTGTCATTGCTTTCTAGACGGCATAGTGTGGTAGTTTGTCACACACGGCATAGTGTGGTAGTTTGTCCATTGCTAATGTCTAGTTTGTACGGCATAGTGTGGTAGTTTGTCTCACACACGGCATAGTGTGGTAGTTTGTCTCAGACACGGCATAGTGTGGTAGTTTGTCTCACACGGCATAGTGTGTGGTAGTTTGCCATTGTGTCTAGTTTGTCAACGGCATAGTGTGGTAGTTTGTCTCACACGGCATAGTGTGGTAGTTTGTCACACACGGCATAGTGTGGTAGTTTGTCATTGACTTAGTGTGGTAGGTCACACGGCATAGTGTGGTAGTTTGTCATTGCATTCTGACATAGTGTGGTAGTTTGTCTATACGGCATAGTGTGGTAGTTTGTCATTGGCATAGTGTGGTAGTTTGTCATACACGGCATAGTGTAGTTTGTTTGTTTCAGGCACGGCATAGTGTGGTAGTTTGTCTTTCACACACGGCATAGTGTGGTAGTTTGTTGCTTTCAGACGGCATAGTGTGGTAGTTTGTTGCTTTCAGGCATACGGCATAGTGTGGTAGTTTGTCTCACACGGCATAGTGTGGTAGTTTGTCACACTTCTTGGCATAGTGTGGTAGTTTGTCTCACACGGCATAGTGTGGTAGTTTGTTGCTTTCTTGGCACGGCATAGTGTGGTAGTTTGTCATTGCTTTCTAGGCACACGGCATAGTGTGGTAGTTTGTATAATATAGTGTGGTAGTTTGCCATTGCTTTCTAGACGGCATAGTGTAGTTTGTCTCATAATACGGTAGTTTGTCATTGGCATAGTGTGGTAGTTTGTCACACGGCATAGTGTGGTAGTTTGTCTTTCAGGCACGGCATAGTGTGGTAGTTTGTCATTGCTTTCTCACACGGCATAGTGTGGTAGTTTGTCATTGCTTTCTAGACGGCATAGTGTGGTAGTTTGTCATAGTGTGGTAGTTTGTCTTTTCTAGGCACACGGCATAGTGTGGTAGTTTGTCTCAGACGGCTAGTGTCTAGTTTGTCACACGGCATAGTGTGGTTGTTTGTCTCAGTAGTGTGGTAGTTTGTCTTTCAGGCACACGGCATAGTGTGGTAGTTTGTCCATTGCTTAGTGTCTAGGCACACGGCATAGTGTGGTAGTTTGTCACATTGGCATAGTTCTAGTTTGTCACACACGGCATAGTGTGGTAGTAGTTGGTTGTTTCTAGTGTGGTAGTTTGTCTACACACGGCATAGTGTGGTAGTTTGTCATTGCTAGTGTGGTAGTTTGTCACAGACGGCATAGTGTGGTAGTTTGTTTCTCACACGGCATAGTGTGGTAGTTTGTCTCACACGGCATAGTGTGGTAGTTTGTCACACACGGCTTTGTAGGCACACGGCATAGTGTGGTAGTTTGTCACACACGGCATAGTGTGGTAGTTTGTTGCTTTCTACATAGTGTGGTAGTTTGTCGGCATATAGTGTGGTAGTTTGTCTATACACGGCATAGTGTGGTAGTTTGTTGGTAGTTTGCCATAGCTTTCTCACACGGCATAGTGTGGTAGTTTGTTTCTAGGCACACGGCATAGTGTGGTAGTTTGTCATACACGGCATAGTTTGGTAGGTCACACACGGCATAGTGTGGTAGTTTGCCATTGCTTAGTGTGGTAGTTTGTCTTGGCACACGGCATAGTGTGGGTTTGTCATTGCTTTCTAGGCACACGGCATAGTGTGGTAGTTTGTCATTGGCTTTCTAGTTTTTCACACACGGCATAGTGTGGTAGTTTGTTGCTTTCTAGGCACACGGCATAGTGTGGTAGTTTGTCATTGGCATAGTGTGGTAGTTTGTCACACACGGCATAGTGTTTTGTCACACACGGCATAGTTTGCCATTGTTTCACACACGGCATAGTGTGGTAGTTTGTCATAGTGTGGTAGTTTGTCACACACGGCATAGTGTGGTAGTTTGTCATAGTGTGGTAGTTTTCTTGGTACACGGCATAGTGTGGTAGTTTGTCATTGCTTTCTACACGGCATAGTGTGGTAGTTTGTCACACACGGCATAGTGTGGTAGTTTGCCATTGCTTTCTAGGCATATAGTGTGGTAGTTTGTCCACGGCTTTGGTAGTTTGCACACGGCATAGTGTGGTAGTTTGTCTCACACGGCATAGTGTGGTAGTTTGTCATAGTGTGGTAGTTTGTCTAGGCACACGGCATAGTGTGGTAGTTTGTCCATTGGCATAGTGTCTAGTTTGTCACACACGGCATAGTGTAGTAGCTTTCTAGGCACGGCATAGTGTAGTTTGTTTGTCTAGGCACACGGCATAGTGTGGTAGTTTGCCATTGCTTTCTAGACACGGCATAGTGTGGTAGTTTGTCATTGCTTTCTAGGTCACACGGCATAGTGTGGTAGTTTGTCAACACGGCATAGTGTGGTAGTTTGTCACACGGCATAGTGTGGTAGTTTGTCATTGCTTTCTAGGCACACGGCATAGTGTGGTAGTTTGTCACACACGGCATAGTGTGGTAGTTTGTCATAGTGTGGTAGTTTACATAAAATCAAAGATACAGAGTTCGAAAAACACGTCTGCCTGTTAGGCGGTCTACATACATGATCAAAGGCCATAGTGAATCTGATCCTAGTTCCATCTGCTAGTAAATCTGATTACAATCAATAGTAATTATGATCATACTCCATCGAAAGTCGGATCATAGCCTATGATAAGGCATTGTAAATCTGATCATAGTCTAACCATAGTCTATTGCAAATCATAGTAAGTCTAATCGTTGCCTATTACAAAAAATAGTAAATATAATCATAGTCTATTGCAAATCGTAGTCAGTTTGATGATAGTCCATATTAAGCCATACTTAATTGTACATAAAGGATGTGTACAATCAAAATAATAAAACGTGTTTGTGCATCAGCTGAAAAGCAAAACAAAGAAACTAAATGGAGTTTGATTCTATGTTTCTTATTGTGGCAATATCTTTGTGGCCAATCATTATTAAGGAATATACATAATTAAGATCTTTGAAGCGTTCCTTTATAATGCTTTTACATTCCAGACTTTCTGTGAAGTCGAAAAGGCTTATGCAAGCAATTGACGGCCTGGTAGCTGGTGCTGAGAGTAACAATGCCACAAAAATTTATAGCCATAAATAATTCTTACAGTAACACAGAATATGTGACCCTTTAGGAGTGGCTTTCGGGAACATATAAAAGATTGATATAGCTTTCTAAGATGTCAGTGAACGTTTTGCTTACCTTGCTTTAGGACCAGCATACGATGGAACACAACAAACAACTGTTCATCACACTGGCGTCCCAAAGCTTCCTGGCCAACAAACAAAATCATCAAACCTTAATATAACAATCACTTAATCATTGTACCAAGCTAAACGTAATCTTATCGGACTAATATCGAATGCCAATTCGACAACGCCTACCCTTCTTCTAAAACAACAACAAACAAGACATCCAAATAACCCCCCCCAGCAATAACAACAATATATGCAATTAGATACATCAAAAGCAGTAGCAAAACACATCTGTTAATCGTAGATTAAAACCAAACTGAATGACTGTTCAACTGATTAAATATATTATATGTAATGAATATAATAAAGTGACAGACTGTCAGAGGTCATGACATTAACTAATTGAAATTGTGACTAGGCAATTAACTACGAGCCAGCGCTATTTATGTAACAGCATGTCTATTTAATTGTTAGCGAAATGTTTACAGACATGTAAACATGAATCAAACAAAGCCTTTCTGGAAAAAAAAACCCAGAAAAAACAACCCCAAGAAAGAAGAATATCAAGAAAAAAACCCTCCAAAAAACAAATACTTATGGCCAGGCTAAAACGAACGCCCAACAATCATCTTTCTGTTCCGTTAGCGAAAACAATTCATACAAGATCTCTTTCTGCTGAAGAAAGGTAGTGAGACATTAAATTGTTCCAACCAAATAATATCTGCATAACCAAAATGAAATTCAAAAGCAACGCTTACGACTTGTATATCTCAGCATAACCATCGATCCTCACAAATTATTTTCAAACATGGGATCAAAGTCAAACAATGCGTAGTTATGAAACCCTTGATGTAAAAGCTGCCAATCAATTTGAAGAAAAAAATAAGAACGACGCTAGTTGCCTTTGATTTACTGGTTTCCGATCCATGTCAATGAATGGCATAAAGTAACAATAAATACTACTGTCATACATTGATAAGAAAATGATCATGTTCCATTGATAAAATTGGCACTACGAATATGTATTGACAAGATAGAATATCATTAAAGATAATCGTGATTTTTACTTGTTAAAGAGAACTTTAATATCTAAGGCAACTCGTCTATAACCTGACATTTCAACTATTAGGTTTGCATATTCAAAGAAGTTGTTTTCTGATCTCTACGATGTTACAGTGGCTTTAAATTATATTTGAAGGCGTTATGCAGAAATTCGGTTTATAGAGTCTAAATTTTCTCAAATTCACCCCCTCGTGTCTGCTGCTCGATCACGTTGTTTCATGTAACCACGTAACTCAAAGTTTAAAATATTTGACAAATGAAATAGAAGAACATGGTAGTAGACAGGTCTCTCTGACTCTGTCTCTGCATCTATCTCTGTCTCTGTCTCTGTCTCTGTCTCTGTCTCTGTCTCTGTTTCTCTCTCTCTCTCTCTCTCTCTCTCTCTCTCTCTCTCTCTCTCTCTCTCTCTCTCTCTCTCTCTCTCTCTCTCTCTCTCTCTCTCTCTCTCTCTCTCTCTCTCTCTCTCTCTCTCTCTCTCGTTGTCACGTTCTTTCCCTCGATCTCAAAACAACCGTCTGCCAAATGAAAGTGCCAAAGGAAGAATAACGAAGTGTGACTCGGAATACTATGTTGGCCTATAACGTCATTCCCATCAGTTTGACTAGAAACACAAACAGCGAAAGAGAGAACACAGTCTTCTTTTGAACACAATAACCAGACAAAAAGCGAGATGCACTGTTTTGGT
>JAXRKP010000027.1:690631-695631 GCA_037039925.1 Doris montereyensis | reverse complement strand
GTTGTCTGGAACTCTCTCCTGTTTGACCTCACATACGAATTTTCAAATCACTCAACTCCTTTCAAAAGATCGTTGAAATGATCTTTAATCCGCAATAATTCGATATTCTAAGTTGAATACGTGATTATATGTTATAGCTTAAGTGAATGAATTTATTTTTCATTGATTATCAATTATCTTTTATTATCTAGGTATGTACTATTTAATTATCATTGTTGTCCTGTTTGTGTCATAATATTCCATATCCAATTATCATTGCAAAGCTTATTTTGAGTATTTTGTTATGGATATAGGTAGTAGTAGTAGTAGTAGTAGTAGTAGTAGTATAAGTCGTAGTAGTAGTAGTAGTTACTTGCTAGTGGAGTAAATCTCGCATCATCATCATCGTCATCACCGTCATCATTATCATCATCATCATTATTATCAAGTATTATTATTATTATTATTATTATTATTATTATTATCATTATTATTATTATTAAACCATTTGTATTATAATATTATTATCATCATCCTTTATTATTGAATTACTATTATTATTAAAATTATTATTATTATTATTATTATTAGTCGATAGTTAAAAATTATTATGATTATATCATAGGTATATTCCACAAGATCAGACACATTCATTGCACCAAGGAGTCAGATTATCAGAAAGAGGCAAGACAAGAATCAGGTTTTTTTGATCTAAAAAGAAAAAACAAAAAAAAGCCAAAGCGATAACCAATAATGAAAGATGCAAACATTCATTTAATTGTGTATCACTTAGGGTTAATAAAACTATCATTATGCAAATGCAATTAAATATCAGCAGACGATCTTTCACTAAAGACAAAAGTTTTCAAAACAGTATAAAACGGTAAACGATCAACACCTACATTAATAGACATGTACATTCATCTGGAAAACCCCTTGTTATATGTACTATAGAAGATAAAGAATGTCTGAATGTGAATTAAATAAACTATTTTTCAGAGTAACGTGACAGTTACAACTGTCTACGATTGGAGTGATTTTTTTTTTCATTTGCTGTTCCCTTCTCTCTCTCTCTCTCTCTCTCTCTCTCTCTCTCTCTCTTTCTCTCTTTCTTAATCTTACTCTCTCTCTCTCTCTCTCTCTCTCTCTCTCTCTCTCTCTCTCTCTCTCTCTCTCTCTCTCTCTCTCTCTCTCTCTCTCTCTCTATATATATATATATATATATATATATATATATATATATATCTCTCTCTCTCTCTCTCGCTCTTGTCTGTCTGTACTGTCTGTTTCTCTGTCTGTGTTTCTCTCTCTCTTAATCTCTCTCTATCTCTCTATATATATTTCTCTCTCTCTCTCTCTCTCTCTCTCTCTCTCTCTCTCTCTCTCTCTCTCTCTCTCTCTCTCTCTCTCTATATATATATATATATATATATATATATATATATATATATATATATATATATATATATATATATATAGATAATGTCTACACACACGCACACACATACACACACATTTGTTTTGTGTAGTTGAGTCTGTATACACAGTCACTTACCTTCAGAACATTCTGTTATTGTGACATGCAATGAAAATGAACCAAAGTATGAAATCATCAGCAGACAGAACTGCAACACAAAACAAAAGTATGAAGAGAGAGAGAGAGAGAGAGAGAAGAAGAAAGAGAAGAAAGAAAGAGAGAGAGAGAGAAGAAGAAAGAAAGAAGAAAGAAGAAGAAAGAGAGGAAGAGAAGAGAAAATCGTGTTTCGTGCAACGAGTTGAGACCCGAATGGTATTTATTGTTCAATAAATCTCAACATCTTTGCATCTTATGAGTTTCATCTGGAGTACAATAAGGAACTGAGATATTGAGATGACTTATCAAGATATACCATATTAAATATATATACTCGCGGACAAAAGAACGTAAACACTGTTATTTTCGTAGGGTGCAGGCAAAGTCCTAAATCAATTATGCACAAAATTATATTTAATAATATTTGATTCATTTGCTAAACGTGTATGAAATTGCATTGTCATACGTCTTGCAAATATTGAGAAAAAGTGTTTAATTGTATTCATCCCATTTTTCAAAATTTGCACAGGAGCGCCAATGAGTACAATACAGCGTGTGTCCCCCAAGTTGCTAGATACGTTTGATTTTTGATTTTGATTTGATTTGATTGACTCACATCACAACTAAAAAAGGTGATGTAATTTTGCCCGGACTGCCCAGTAAAGGGATCTTTAACGTGCACAGAGTGTTGGGATCTGCACAAGGGATCTACTTTTATCGTCCGTCTCCGATGGGACTAGGTGTCGATCCACCTACCTGTATTAAGGGTAGAATTTGCTCGAAAAACCTCGAACATTTTTCAACCGTTGGTGGGACTCGAACCCACTACCTTTTGGTTGAGAGACCGACACCTTGCCCCTTTGCTGAATACGGGCAGGCATCTCCGTCGTATACTTGCAATAAGACACGTGATGTGTTTTTCAGTATTCTAAAGCGAGGCAAGGACAATATTGATGAAAAATTGAGCGATGACTTCTGAACGTATGGAACACGATGTGCAATGTTGTGTAGAATGGCTTTGTTCAAAATAATCACTAGTGAATATTCCAATATTTCCTTCAACAATATCAAAATTTTCTGTAATGATCTGCACAGTTGGATACAATCTTCACATTTCCATATATTCCACTTTTTTTCTCTCCAAAATGGTTGTTGGACAATATCAAAACTAGATCTGCACGTCAATACAATAACAAATCAAAATTGTACAAAAACAATATAAAAATGAAATCAAAGAACATTGAGAGGGGTGATATTAAGGCGTTTAGGCTGCACGCCACCTAGATAACAATACACACTAAAGACAACCTAACTGAAGAACACGCCAATACAAACAGAAATGTTACAAAATACAATATAAAAACTAGATCTGCACGCCAATACCATAATTTCAGACAAAAACTTAATATAAAAACTAGATCTGCACGCCAATACCATAACATCTTAAACTGACCAAAAACAATATAAAAAACTAGATCTGACAAATAAGCCAATACAATAACACACAAAAACAATATCAAAACTAGATCTGTAAATATGGCACAGTAAGAAAAGTGAAAATGCGTCAATACAATAACAGACGTTCCATTGCACTCTAAGTATTACTAAAGGAGCGTAGTTCGAGCTCGATTGGCATGGCGATGCTATGAAGGCTGAAGGTGGGTACAGGCACAGAGATTGCGGGTTCAAATGGACCTTGAAGGAAGGTCCATTAGTTTGTGGACTAACAATATTTATTCTGTCTAGTCCTTGTATTTGTCTTCCGAAAGCTCTTTGTTCCTATGGGGCTTTGGTATTATATAATGTTATTTGTCTCTCTACGGTGGGAAAGTGCTTCATAAGTATTATTGCGCAAAACGGCTATCAATTAGGCTCCTTAGTGTTCTTGTAAACAACAAAATACGAGAATGACGGTCACATGCTGTTATTACTCTCTGCACATTGTAACCAAATCTATTCTCTCACTGACTACGTTTTCCTCCCAGGGTTGACATTTTTAAGGAACTCGGTGTTGAATCTCAACAAAAAGTCGGCCATGTCGAAAGTTCGATGAATAATATTAAAGAATAAGAACAAACACAAGACAAATACAAGGAATCCACAAACTGATCCAAGTACCATCGCCTCGTGGATCGGCACTTCAGTCCCACCGGAGATGGACGATAAATACTCATCACTTGTACAGTCCGAATTAATTCGATGTGCACAGATCACAATACTCTATTCATGTTACTTTTTTTGAAAATACAAAGACAAGGAAAAAAACAGACACAAAAACACACAAAAACAATATAAAAACTAGCTGTTACCAAGGTCAAACGTCCGGACAACTTTTCTGCAAAAAAAATCTTGCAAAAAAACAGACCGAGTTTACATATCAAAACTAGATCTGCACGTGGCTGTCTATAATATCAAAATCAAAATTCAATCTGGTCAATACAATAACACACAAAAACAATATAAAAACTAGATTTGCAAAATCACCTTCCGAGCGATAACAAATGGTTCAATGTTCTTTACGCCAATTTAGTAGATTGATTTTTATAAAAACTAGATCTAAAAAATAATATACTTTGCATCAACCACATATCAAAACTAGATCTGGCTTTCGGCACGCCAATACAATACTATAAAAACTTCTGTCGAAAAAACAATATAAAAACTAGATGCAAACCATAACAGACAAAAACAATAAAAACCTAGATCTGCACGCATGACAAAAACAATGTTTCCACGGAAGTTATAAAATGCGCGTACACGACGTTCCTGCACTCTAAGTATTACTAAAGGGCGTAGTTAGCTCGATGCAAATGAACAGGCCGGGCGGAAGATCTGTCGATAACTAGTATTATTGCAGATCATAAGCACTTATAACAGACAACTTGCTACGTTTTTTTTGGGATGTGCATATATCAGAGAGAGTCCACCGGAGATGGACGATAAAGAAGAGAGAGGCTGTTAGAGAGACAACTTTTTAAAAAAAATCTTACCAAAAAAAAACCGAGTTTAGATGAGAGAAAATCACCTTCCGAGAGTTCAGTTCTTTAGAATTTAGTAGATTGATTTTTTATCTAAAATAATATACTTTGAGAGAGAGTATACCTATAACTTCTGTCGAGAGAGAGAAAATGCGCGTACACGACTGGTAACTTGAGATGCAAAGACCGGGCGGAGATCTGTCGATAACTAGCAGAATAAGCACTTGACAACTTGTAGTTTTATGTGCATATATCAGAGAGAGAGAGAGAGAGAGAGAGAGAGAGAGAGAGAGAGAGAGAGAGAGAGAGAGACAGAGACAGAGAGAGACAGAGACAGAGAGAGAGAGAGAGAGAGAGAGAGAGAGAGAGAGAGAGAGAGAAGAGAGGAGAGAGAGAGAGAGAGAGAGAGAGACAGAGACAGAGAGAGAGAGAGACAGAGAGAGAGAGGAGAGAGAGAGAGAGAGAGAGAG
>JAXRKP010000027.1:665631-683131 GCA_037039925.1 Doris montereyensis | reverse complement strand
TTAAGCATTGACTTTGGCTTTGAAAAGCATTCTCATCTGACTCCAGTGTCTGGTACAGGCTGACATGATAATAAAATGCTCAATAGCTACGCCATTCATTTTCTACATTCAATGTATTTCGGCGTAGTTTTCTGTCATTTTGCTTTTCCTCCTCCTCTCTCTCTCTCTCTCTCTCTCTCTCTCTCTCTCTCTCTCTCTCTCTCTCTCTCTCTCTCTCTCTCTCTCTCTCTCTCTCTCTCTCTCTCTCTCTCTCTCTCTCTTTCTCTCTCTCTCTCTCTCTCTCTCTCTCTCTCTCTCTCTCTCTCTCTCTCTCTCTCTCTCTCTCTCTCTCACACACACACACACACACACTCACAAATATGAAAAAAAATATCCTCAAATCCCAAGCAGAAACAAGAAGATAATACCAACAGAATAACTACTAGCAAAAACACAATAACAACAAAAACACTCCCACTCAGTTACAACCCCTCCTCCTCTCTTTCTCTCTTTCCTCACCACCAAATCAATAGAACTTCCTACCCCCTGCCCCCTACCAAACACCCAAGCAATTAATAGACACAGAGCCATCAAAACAAATCAAACCATAACAAGCCTTTATTGTATTTTTACTATATTTCTACACTTAACGTCTCTACTTCAAGGACAGTTGTATATTAAACATACAATCATGGCGTCAATCACTCGACATTGGTAGACAATTAGGATGTTTTCTCTAACATTGGCGCTGATTGCTGAGTGGTTAAGCCGCCGGACTTGAGGTTGTGTTCCTTGGGAAAGACAACACGCATTTTCCTCATTCTTTCCAGTTGCAAATGGGTACACGCGCTAGCTTGGGAGTAAAAACCTACGTCAGACTACCGTCCCATCTTCGAGGTAATTATTATCACCTTTTCTGCTTCACGCTATAGAAACTGGGAAAGCTGCGGCTCTATGGACCGTCATAGGCTTGTAGAAACTTTACTTTTTACTTGCATATTGAACATGAGCATCTGAGCTCAAGTGAGAAAAGAAAAAAGTAATCTAACATCTCCCGATATGATGCTGGAGATGATGCTTAGAACAACAAATGGTTCATAAATCAAACATGTTAAAAATATATTTTTCGAGTGATAGTGATATTATCAAGTACAATTATTATATTGAGTCAATAATCGATATTGAGGTTTTGCTGCTAGGTATGAACGATACTATTGGAACTTGAAACGTGTTGAAAATGGTACCTTAGGTGAATGATAGTTTTCTTCAAAGACAGAAAAACAATGAAGTTTCCATTAATTAAACGCCACTTCTGGTGAGACATTTCTGGAAATAAAAACGAACTTAGAGTCTATACGCAAAATATAGTTTTAAGTTGCCTGGCAACGAAGCCTTTGACGAACAAAGAAGAACCAATTGCATAATGTATAGAGAGATAACAAATACAAACAAAAAAACACATCAACAATCCGAGAGAAAAAAGAGAGAAAAAACCCGGGGGTCGCCATTTAAAAACTATCCAAACACCATTTAAACTGCTAAAATACACACGGAGGAACTAAACAAATAGTTTAACCATGCACATCTACACGAAAAGGCCGTTCCCGTACAATTCTGATGGCGAGAATTAACAAGTGGCAAGAATCAGTGGCGCTTTGCATAGAGAAACGAAACGATAGTTACACATGGCCTATCATGGTACGTTTAATTTCCGGTGGGGTGTTTGCCTTTACCAGGGACAGGGGAGGTCAATCAGCTTCAAATCTCATGATTTCTCACCCAGGACTAGCACGGGCAGTCTCGCATCATTCCAACACGCGACACAGCTCCACAAAATAAAATAAAAAAGACAACCGACCAAAAACAACGAATCAAAACAAAACAAAACTTGTCACCCATCGGTGTCTTCATTTATTTGGTTCTTAATCTTTTTTCTATACTGATGGTTTATTTATGAATGATCAATTCGATTATTGACGACATAAAATTGTAGAGCCAACATTGATAGACCTTATTGAAACGTGTTACAAAAGATCGAAGACTGGAGTCTTGGTTACCAAGAGGAAAGGTATTGGCCTTTCAACCAAAAAGTAAAACCCACCACCCCGCCCCTTGTCCAGATAGATGGATCGACATCTACTTCCAATAAAGATTGACGATAAAAGGAGGTCCTTGTGCATATCGGACACTCTGTGCACGTTAATCCTTTAGCGTTTACATTAAGCAGCGGCCATCTTGCTCTATACGTTCAACTTCCTCTCCGCTGTGGCAGTCCGGTTTGTTCACGTTTTCTGACTTCCTGCCAGCTGAGCTTCACAAAAAGAATGCGGATCGGTCTGCACTTTCACGCCGCTACCTTCACTTGGTCACGTGAAGCTGCTCTGACCTGTTATCTTGTATTCTATTCTAAATTTAGAACAATAGCATCATTTGCATGACCAATTAGAGCTAACAAAACAATAGGCGTGTCACGTGTCGGTTTCTGTCGGCTTGAACAATGTGGGCATAATATAGTGGCAGGTGTCGGTTTCTCTCGCTTTGAACTTTCAGTGCTGGTTTTGCACGTGTTGTTTTTTGTCGATTCAAACACTAAAATAAAGCTTGGCTGTTTACAGGGCAGTATGGGCACAATTTAAAAAAAAATCCTAGCAAACCCATGAGATCACGTGGATGTGGGTAAAAAATAAAATAAAATAAAATAAAATAAAATAAAATAAAAGTTAAATAAAATAAAATAAAAATAAAATGAAACAAAATAAAATTTTAAAAAAAAAAAATAAAATAAAATAAAATAGATCGAATGACTTGAGGGGGACTCGGTAGGTAGTGGGTTTGAGTCCCGCCAACGGTTGAAAAATGTTTCTCGATTTTTTTTCGAGCTAAATCTACCCCCTCACTTGGTCTAGGTAGGTGGATCGACACCTAGTCCCATCGGAGACGAACGATAAAAATGAGGTCCGTGTGCACATCACAAGACTGTGTCCACGTTAAAGATTCCTTGGCTGTTTACAGGGCAGTACGGGCAAATTCAAAATCGTACCAAAAACTCTCGAAATCACCTTAGTTGTGGATGTGGGTGGTAAATCAAATCAAATCAAATCAAATCAAATCAAATCAAATCGAATGACTTGGAATAACATTGTAGCCGGCACTCATTTAAGGGCGGCACATGTTTTACATCTTTCCATAATAAGCCCATCACAACTTGTATTCGGTCCCACATATCAATACGGTATCGCTGACGAGACCGAAATCCTGAAAAGACAACGTATGCTCATAAACAAAATGCTTACAGGACAGAGGAAGTTTGTTTTGTGAACAAAACAATATGCTATGTCTTGTGAGTATTTGTACTGCAAGCACGTATTGTCTTTTAACCACTTGTTGTCTTGTGAGCCCTTATTGTCTTTTAACCACTTGTTGTCTTGGGAGCACTTATTGTTTTGTGAGCACTTAATGCCTTATGAGCACATTATATACTCTCGTGAGCACGCATTGTCTTGTGCGCATTTATTGTTTGTGAGCACTTGGTTTTGTGGACATTTGTTTTGTGGGTATTTGCTTTGTAAGCACTTGTTTCAAGACATTTGTTTTGTGGGTATTTGCTTTGTAAGCACTTGTTTCAAGACATTTGTTTTGTGGGTATTTGCTTTGTAAGCACTTGTTTCAAGACATTTGTTTTGTGGGTATTTGCTTTGTAAGCACTTGTTTCAGGACATTTGTTTTGTGAGTATTTGCTTTGTAAGCACTTGTTTCAGGACATTTGTTTTGTGAGTATTTGCTTTGTAAGCACTTGTTTCAGGACATTTGTTTTGTGGGTATTGCTTTGTAAGCACTTGTTTCAGGACATTTGTTTGTGAGTATTTGCTTTGTAAGCACTTGTTTCAGGACATTTGTTTTGTGGGTATTTGCTTTGTAAGCACTTGTTTCAGGACATTTGTTTTGTGAGTATTTGCTTTGTAAGCACTTGTTTCAGGACATTTGTTTTGTGGGTATTTGCTTTGTAAGCACTTGTTTCAGGACATTTGTTTTGTGGGTATTTGCTTTGTAAGCACTTGTTTCAGGACATTTGTTTTGTGGGTATTTGCTTTGTAAGCACTTGTTTCAGGACATTTGTTTTGTGAGTATTTGCTTTGTAAGCACTTGTTTCAGGACATTTGTTTTGTGGGTATTTGCTTTGTAAGCACTTGTTTCAGGACATTTGTTTTGTGGGTATTTGCTTTGTAAGCACTTGTTTCAGGACATTTGTTTTGTGGGTATTTGCCTTTGTAAGCACTTGTTTCAGAACATTTGTTTGTGGGTATTTGCTTTGTAAGCACTTGTTTCAGGACATTTGTTTTGTGGGTATTTGCTTTGTAAGCACTTGTTTCCAGGACATTTGCCATGAGAGCACGACTTGTTTTATGAGCAATTTTTGTGGGCATTTCATTTCTATGCACTCTTTTCGTAGGCATTCGTTTTGTAAGCACTTGTTTTATGGGCATTAAAACAAAAAAATCCATTTAAATCGTGAACCTTTGTCTCGTGAGCTTTCATCTTGTATTCTTTTATTTCGTCAGCTCTTGCTTTGTGGAATTCGTATTTTTAACCATTTTGTTTATGGATATTTGTTTTGTGAGCACTCTTGTGAACATTTTGTGTTCTGCTTCGCGGACAGATACTTTGTATGTATTTATTTGTAGGTATTTGTGTTAAAAGAACAAAAAAGAAACCTGGCTGTCAGAGCCGAAAAAAACAATTAGACATAAGGAACAGACAGATAAGCGAGTTCAAGCCTTTCATGAGTGTAAGCAGAATCATGATAACTCTGGTTGTGATGATATGATTATGATTATGATGATGATGATGATGGTGATTAGGATGACGATGATACCGATAACTCACATTTGGTACTAATTTGGTACTACATTGTCATTTTACATTGGAGAAGCTCTTGGGGTATTTTGCTTGTTTAAGTCTGTTTGAATGATGAACAAATGAATTCTTTAATCTTTCAGTTCAACATTTGTATGAGAGAAGTCTACCACTGCGAGTGGATCTGTCGTATCAATTGTATAATGGGTGTCTAGTGTCTTCAAAGATGTCGTCTACTTTTAGCTGGCAATTTGTTTTGTTAATGTGGTGAAACAGTGGAAGTTCCCAATTAGTAATTTACATGGTTTTTTCTAATCACTCTCTCAATGTTTCCTGAGTCCTTCTTTGTTACGTTGCCTCCCCAACAAGAGATGTTATATGATAATATGCTCTCTATAATACCATTATATAAGACATACCTTAATTTTTTTTAAATTTTCAATTCTTTCAGTTTTTTCAAGAAAAAGAGTCTTTGGTTACATTCGTTGTAAACTTCTTTGACATGTCCATTGAGGGTAGGCTTATCATCAATCATAATACCGAGATATTGGAATGTAAAGACAATTTCAAAATTGGTATTATTGCTACTGAGTCTAAAATCAATACACATTTCTTTTGTCTTTTCAACATTCAAAATGAGAAGAAAAAAAAATGACCACCACGTTACAAATCTGTCTATACATATAGTCGTCGGTTGTTTGTCCAATTCCACCAATAACCAAAGCATCGTCAAGAAAACTTAACAAAGTTGACATATTTCTACTCGCTTCTATAATCGTTTGTATGCACAACCAGTGCAATAAAGGGCTAATGACACAACCTGGGGGGGGGGGGCTTCCGTGTTCAAAATGAATCAATTTGATGTGCAATTATTTAGTTGAACATACTGTAGACGATGTGAGGACAGCATTTCAGGTGTTACATTAAGGTTTCTTATTTAGTAACCAGGACGCGTGGTTCGATAGTATTCAAAGCGGAAGAGAAATCCACGAAGATCAATCTCATGTGTGACTTAGGGATGTCAGAGGGTCGTAATAGCGTGTCCAAAGGCAAGAGGAACGTGTCATCAGTACGGTTTTATTTTTGGTTTATAGGCAAATTGTAGGAGGCATTGGAAAATATACGTATGAATAGGGGACAGTTCATCGAAGCATACTTTTGAAATGTTACCATTTGTTTTTTGTCTGGGCCTGCTGCTTTGCATTCATTGACATGTTGAACACATTTTTGACATTTTCAACGCTTGCAATTTCATTTGTATTTGGTTTGACAACATTTGATTTCACCTATTGTTTTAAAATCCTTATCGTCCGACTGGAAAATGTTCCGTTCGAAACGACAGTAAAATTTGTTTAGATCATTTGCGTAGATCTCTTCGGTTGTGTTGCTAGATGTCTTCTCTCGAGTTTTGGAATTTCTGTGACCAGTTATTATAAATCATTCATTCACCATCCATCAATTTACATTTCTTAAACATTGTGAGGAAAACGCCATTGTGCTTTCAAAGTAAGGTATGGTCAAACTTTCGTTATGGCGCTTGGAAGAAAAGATCTAAAATATCTCTCAGTGCCGGATTAAATGCATAAATCGACCGCTTCTACTACTTGTTTTGGGTATGGATAAATGAGGGTGGATGTCTTTAAGTATACTCCTGAGTTTGATCTTGCATTGAATCTCATACAGATCTTGAAAGTTCTCCGGCTGTACATCATTTATGAGTTTCCCTATGTGTTTCAGTGTCCTATTAAATTTCTTCTTTTCTCTATCTCTTGTATTTCCTCCCCATGCAGTTATGCTGAAAATAATAATACTCTTTATGCAAGCTTGATGGGAAAATTTTATTACAGCGTTATCAATTTGAAACTTATAAAGCTTCCTCATAAAATACATTCTTTTGTTCACGTTCTTTAAAACTTTATTTAATTGTACCACAAACTTGACAAAAAACCCGTGGAGGAGGTATCTGTGCCTATATAAACAAACGATGGTGTCATGAACACACCATCCATATTTTGAAAAGAACACTGTACTGCTGATTGTGAGATCATTAGCCTATTTTTAAGACCATATTATATGCTAAGAGAATTTCAAAAGATAATAGTAAATGTAGTATAGATCCCATGCGACGCTAACACAGCAACAACAACAATGGAAATTACAGACATACTTAAAGAACAATTAATGTCATCCCCGGATTCTGTGATAGTTACAACTGGGGATTTCAATCAAAGGAACCTTGACCCTTCCCTTCCATTCTATCAACATGTGACATGTCCAACACGTCAAGACAAAATACTTGACCTATTTTATTCTAATGTGGCAAATGGATATAAAAGCAAGGCTCATCCACAACGCGGCGCATCAGACCACAACATGATAGGCCTACTAATGATGCCCAAGTACAAGACCAAACTGATTGAGGAAAAGCCAGTTAAGAAAACTAAGTTTGTCTGGAATGATGATGCATGTGAAAGGTTGAAAGGTTGTTTTGTTTGCATTGGTTGGAGTGTGTTTTGCGACTCATGTGAGAGACTTGAGGAAATGAATGATGTTGTGAGCTCTTATGTTAATTTTTGTCAAGAAACTGTCCTAGAAAAGACAACCACAAAATTTTTTCCAAATAATAAACCATGGGTGACACGCGAATTCAAACTTTTACTCAATAATAAAAAAAACGCGCATTCATGGAGAAACATGACGAAAAGAAAAAAACCCAGTTCAGAAAGAATTAAAAAAGAAAATTAAAGAATGCGAAAAGAAATACAAAAACAACATTGAAGAAAAATATAGATCAAATAACTTGAAATGTGTCTGGGATGGAATGAAAAACATGGTAGGCTATAGGAATAAAAGAAAAGCTGTATTTTAGAAAGAGGAAAAAGAAAAAGAGTATGTTGACGACCTGAACACTTTTTACGCTAGATTTGACCAACTTCTTTTCTGATCACATAAATGGTATGAGAAGCAGTCTAAAAAAATGGAGATACACCAATACATACACACATATACACATAATGCATGCATGCCACATACCTACACACATACTTATTTACCTACATACATACAAGCACACATGCATAACATACATACATAACAGAAATACATTCATATATACATACACACATACACATACATACATACATACGTACATACATACATACATACATACCTACTTACATACATACATACATACATACATACATACATACATACATACATACATACATACATACATACATACATACATGCATACATACATACATACATACATACATACATACATACATGCATGCATAATATACATTCATACATACTTACATACAATACATACATACATACATACATACATATATACATACATACATACATACATACATACATACATACATACATACATACATACATACATACATGCATACATACATACATACATGCATACACATATAAATATTACATACGTACATAATTATATTAATACACACATACATTTATATATACGTATACACACACACACATACATACATACATACATACATACATACATACATACATACACATACATACATACATACATACATACATACATACATACGTACATACATACATACATACATACATACATACATACATACATACATACATACATACATACATACATACATACATACATACACATACATACATACATAAGAAATAGTATACAAACTATATCATTGAGATTAACTATTATAGAGCCATTATAATATAACACGATAAAAAATCACTTTAATAACATTAAAGGATCAGAACGGAATGAAATATAATTCTTCTTAACTGAAAATGATAGCTAAAAATACTAAATGTTAGGCATGTTCCATCATGATCAGGTATTTTAATTATAGTCCCTCCTACAAAACAAAACACAACAAAAACATTAAAAAACAAAAGAAAGAAGAAAAAAGAAAAGAAAAGATTTGCATAAGTCTGAGCTGCCAAGCGTTCAATAACTGATGTGAAACAGACTGCGCAAGAGTTCACGCTTTACGAAACAAGGGTAAATCCAATCTTTTCAATTAGTGCGCATCCTTATCCATGTGAACGCGTTTTTGTCTTCATGCCAAGAGATTTCACAGTGACGAGAGACATTTTATGGAAAGCATTGTCCGTTGGGGATAATGCGTGCTATGGTGATTATCTTATATGTCATTTAATTCATTTTGGGAGGAAAAGCCGCATTGGATATAGAAAAGAAATTCAGAAGAAAACGAAAATATGAAGAAGGAAGCATTAGTACGTCTGGAGAGAAATTGTCGGCTCAAAATCATAATATAGTCCTAACTAAACCTTTGACGATTTTCGAGTTTTTATCATCAATATCAAATTCACCATCGTCAATATTAGGGACCTGGTTTAACAATAAATTGGAGCCAAATTTGGTCGACGCTTGTATTTTGTCCTAATTTTAGATTTTCTTTTCCATTTGAGAAGATGAGAACCTTTTTTCTCAAATGGGTTGACGTGTTGTTGGGACCACTCCATTCGTCGTGCGTATTCTTACCAAGATGAGTGGAGGTGCTTCTACAAAATGTAGCCGCCAGTTATCTAATTTCCCCATAAGAAACTGAAAGAGTGGCATTCTCAATGAAAGCCATTGTAGTGACGATTTTTTTCTCACTTTTTACACCTGACCACCATGGGAAGAGTTATCTTGAAGTTTCTGATGGCGGGGTTACAATGTAGTCCAAACGTAAGGTGTCGCCCTCTCAACCAAAAGATCGTAGGTTTATGCTCCGACAGGTTGAAAAAATGTTCTCGGGGTTTTTTTTTCGGGTGAGATAGACACATAGTCCTATCGGAGACGGACAATGAAAAGAATGGCCCGAGTGCAAGTTAAAGATCCATTGGCTGTTCACAGAGCAGTTTGGGCAAAACTAGAAATTCTACCATAAAATCCTACCAAAGATCCCAAGATTGCCTTAGTTGTAGATGTCGATAAAATCAAACCAAAACAAATTTCTGAATGCACATGTTAATGGCCTACGCTGTTGATCATGATAGAAAAGAGAGAAACCAGCATTTGCTTGAAGGTTATTGAGTACGAACACAAACGGAAGTGCCACAGCGGAATGAAGCCAAAATAATGATTAGCAACAAACTTGACGACTCCGCTTTAAGATAAAGGAAAAGCTCGTGTATTTCGGCTTTAACCCTTTGGCAGACATGATTCGAGTGAGGACCACGCACAGTGTTAGACATACTGCCCATACTGTAAAAGGATGTAAAAGGCAAGAAAAAGAGCTGGCAGAGTTCACAGAGATATTGTGGCGCAATGGGTAATGTTGCGAGTGTGTTATCACAAGCTTCAAACCCTGGCTGGCTCAGGTTATTATCAAGACCTTGTACTCCTCGGAAAGTTACTTCCATCTGCTTCGTGCGTTTAAAAAAGAAAGTATAGCAAATTTACCGAGGAAACTGATGACTAAAAATGCAATACCCGTTTGGGGAATTAGCAGGTAGGAACGAGCACCCAGCTATCGATAGAGAATAATCTTGTTAGAGTATAAGTATATTGCGCAAAATAGGTAGATGTACTGTATGCTCCCAAGAGAGTTAAGGAAAACTTTGAATGAAATTTCATACTGAGGATTAATGATATTAAGTTGGTACGGACTGTAATTACATCTTTATCTTTTAGACGCACCAAGAGTACTTTGTAATTGCCAAAACACCGAGATTGAGTATCGCTTTCAATTTAATAAAGGACACCTCTCTTTGTCTTATAATGCTTTCGTCATAACTACATATTTAACAATTGGGGAGTTATAATCATTTTCAGATTCACAGTTGTCTATTATATCTTTCTGTCTTGAAGAAAAAATGATTTTGTGACAAATTCCGCTTGCATTTGTGTCTTAATTTCAGACTTTCTTCTAGCCGAGATATTTCAAAACCATACCTCCCTCCCACAATAGGTTTATGTGTAGATGGGACAAAAAGGTAAATGTGTAGATATGACTAAATAGGTTAATGTGTAAATGGGACAAAATAGGTTTATGTGTAAATGGGACAAAATAGGTTCATATGTCCATGGGACAAAACAAGTGTATGTGTAGATGGCACAAAATAAGTTCATGTTTAGATGGGGCAAAATAGATTTATGTGTAAATGAGACAAAATAGGTTTGTGTCTAGATGGCACAAAACGTGTATGTGTTTATATGTAGATAGGACACAATAGATTAATTTGTAGAGGGCGACAAATATGATTGTGTGTAGATAGGATAAAACATGTTTATGTGTAGATGGAACTAAATAGGTTGATGTGTAAATGGGACCAAATTGGTTGATGTGTAGATGGAACTAAATAGGTTGATGTGTAAATGGAACTAAATAGGTTGATGTGTAAATGGAACTAAATAGGTTGATGTGTAGATGGAACTAAATAGGTTGATGTGTAAATGGGAAAAATTGGTTGATGTGTAGATGGAACTAAATAGGTTGATGTGTAAATGGGACAAAATATGTGTAGATTAACAGGTTGATGTGTAAAAATGGAACTAAATAGGTTGGATGTGTGGAACTAAATAGGTTGATGGAACTAAATAGGTTGATGTGCAGATGGACCTAAATAGGTTGATGTGTAAATGGGACAAAATTGGTTGATGTGAGATGGGTTGAAATAGGTTGATGTAGATAGAACTAAATAGATTCATTTGTAGATGGGACAAATTGGTTTATGTGTAGATGGGGCAACATAGGTTTATGTGTAGATGACAAATTGGTGTATGTGTAGATGGACAAATTAGTTTTTATGTGTAGATGGGACAACATAGGTTTATGTGTAGATGAGACAAAAGAGGTTGATGGATAGATTGGACAAAACAGTTTATGTGTAGATGGACTAAATAGGCATATGTGTAAATGGAACAAAAATTGGTTGATGTGGAGATAGGACAAAAATAGGTTTATGTAAATTAGACAAAATAGGTTGATGTGTAGATAGAACAAAATAGATGTATGTGTAGATGAGACAAAAACTGGTTTATGTGTAGATGGGACAAAATAGGTTTCAGTGTAGAATGAACAAAAAGGTTTATGTGTAGATTGAACAAAAAGGTTTATGTGTAGATTGAACAAAAAGGTTTATGTAGAGTGAACAAAAAGGTTATGTGTAGATTGAACAAAAAGGTTTATGTGTAGATTAAACAAAAGGTTTATGTGTAGATTGAACAAAAAAAGGTTTATGTAAGTATTTGAAGAGATATCAAAATTTGCTACTGGATGAGTTGTTTTTTTATTGCTTTATAGATGCTATATACCAAAATGGGTCATTTGGACAATAAATAAAACGAAGTAGATAGTAATTCACTATCAAACGTAACATTTTGAGAAAATTGCATTAAAAAATAATCCGTTATTTGAATGTTTTTCAGAAAAGAATTGTGGAATACCTTGAAACGTCATACAATCTTGAGAGGGTTCTCAAATACTTCATGTTGACCCTATTTCAACTGCTGTGGGTTCCTTTACTCTTGTCAGATGGCAATTTTCTTATAACAGGTGTGCGGAATGTCTCTCCTTATTTGCAGCCGATCTTAGCTAATATTGAAAATAACTCTTTAAAAACTACATTTTTCCTGACAGAGTACTTTGTGATTATTAAGATGAGTATCTGACTTTTATGATACAACCGATGTGTTAGGCCAGTATCGTTTCTAAAAATCGTATAGTATGAAAGAATCGATACTGAGCTTCTTTATGGTATCAATGTGATGTAATGAAATGCTCCATCCAGTACCCTCAATAAACGAGATTTGTCCATTTGTGGTAAAACCCACCTTCCTCAGAATAAGATTCAACAAAATAGTAGGAAAAATCCCCAACATAAAATTATAAACAGCACCATTAAAAAAGACAAACTATAGAAATGAAAAACGAAATAAATGGAATAAAACAGCCCGCAAATGAGCCGCAATGTGATTATGGCACCAATGACACCCCTGATGTGATTCCGACCAAAACATAATGAAAGTTACACAACGCTGTCTTCCTGATGATGGGGGTTGTGCAACCTTTTCGCTGTCCCGACTCTTCGATCGATTTTTTCCCTTAAAGATTTCACAGCCAGAAACGAAGCTTGGTTAATTGAATGGAAGTAGCAACGAGAAAAGAAGAAAAGAAAGAAACCCATCAGCCATGTGAACTTCGTTAACGCAACAATGAAATGTGGGAGCAATACAAGCTTATTATCTTTTTACACTTATTTGGCTGTCAGAAACAATGATTTTGCCAGTTTAGATTAAGATAAGATAAACATACAATTTTTGGCGTTAAACCCTATCCATTTTTTCCCATTCTTGAATTCTTCCCTCTCTTTCCTGATGACATTATTCTTTTACACGTGTCACATTGCCTTTGTCACTTTCATAAAAGATAAATCATGAATAATTTACTGAACACTCATTTAAAATCACATGACAACCATGTCAAACAACTGCGGTGGTAAAACATCTCAAAGGAAGGCGTAGATTTAGGTCCAGACATAACATTTGGTTTTTCGAAATAACTTCTTGTTTGTGAAACTTGATATCAAACTAGATCTGGTTAGAAACTTCTAAAATGGATCGACACTCTCTTCTCGCTAACGTCTTTATGTTTCGCCTAATTTTTTATGTTCTCTGTGATCGTGACTCAAAGTTTTTCTACTTGTTCTGCTGTTGTGATTTATTTACTTACATTTAAAAAAAACACTCTCTTTTCAAACGGCAACATTCCTGCGTTTCAAGATCATTGGACACAGAGTCGAGGGGTAAATATTCCAGAATATTCTTCACGCAGATACGATCAATTAATTGATAGACGATCGTGCTGGCACGTGAACAGAGAAAATCAGCGCCAACCCATTCACCTGCTAAAACAAGCAGAGACAAAGTAAACGCAAATAAATGCGCGATGAAGAATTCGGATTACGAATACAGAGGGAAAATAAAATCATTCAGAGAAAAATATAACGAAGGAACTAAAGATATTCCCCTAAACATGTTCTCTTACTTAATCCACCATTCTAAACAGCAAGAACATGCGTTGTCTTTTATGCTCACACATCAGTAAAGCTCGCCATCTATAACCATGTAGCGCAGATTGCTTGTCTGTTAAATGGCATAATAATTATTATCGGCGCAGAATGGCCACAATATTGGATCCACTCACCGACTCATGTAGGCGTGAAAACGTTCACGTCCGAATGTGGCTTCACTAAGTTCCCACAGTTCATAATGCAAAATTGTTACGTTGATTTTCTCACGCAAGCGAAAGGATTCACTTAGTAACGTAATATTCCTGTAATGGCAAGCATTTATTGAAATCTGGATACATATCAAAGACCAAAATGAATTTTGGAAAAATGAGATGAGATAAGATAGTAATAGACAATAATATTTAATTCATATCATCCATGGAATTCTTTTTACAGACGTGCAATGCATGGCATGCTAAGATACTGAAATGTGACCAAGGAAGAGGAGAGGTATCAAGAAAAAGAAGATTTAATATTATTATTATTATTATTATTATTATTATTATTATTATTATTATTATTATTATTATTATTATTATTATTATTATTATTATTATTATTATTATTATTATTATTATTATTATTATTATTATTATTATCATTATTATTATTATTATTATTATTATTATTATTATTATTATTATTATTATTATTATTATTATTATTATTATTATTATTATTATTATTATTATTATTATTATTATTATTATTTATTATTATTACTACTACTACTATTATTATTATTATTATTATTATTATTATTATTATTATTATTATTATTATTATTATTATTATTATTATTATTATTATTATTATTATTATTAGTAGTAGTAGTAGTAGTAGTAGTAGTAGTAGTAGTAGTAGTAGTAGTAGTAGTAGTAGTAGTATTAGTAGTAGTAGTAAGTAGTAGTAGTAGTAGTATTACTACTACTACTACTAGTAGTAGTAGTAGTAGTAGTAGTAGTAGTAGTAGTAGTAGTAGTAGTAGTAGTAGTAGTAGTATCAGTAGTAGTAGTAATATTATCATTATTATCATTATCATTATTATTATATTATTATTATTATTATTATTATTATTATTATTATTATTATTACTATTATTTTTATTCTTATTATTTTCATTTTTATTTTTCTTATTCTTATTCTTATTCTTATTCTTATTCTTATTATCGTTGTTATTGTTATTGTTATTATTATTATTATTATTATATTATTAGCATTATTATTAATTTTATTATTATTATTATCATTATTGTTATTATTAATTTTATTATTATTATCATTATTGTTATATCATTATTATTATTTTTATCATTATTATTATCATTGTTATTATTATTATTATTAGTATTATTATTATTATTATTATTATTATTATTATTATTATTATTATTATTATTATTATTATTATTATTATTATTATTATCATTATTATTATGTAAATCTACCAGAACCGGGGAAATTTAATCCTGACGGCAGAACAATTGCACGTTAAGAGGGTACTATTGTCGTCAAGTGTAATACAATACAGTAGCTAAGGCCTGACAATACACTACACATTACACATCTGTCTGAGTTCCAATGGACGATGATTATTAAGTAGAGTGAGAGAGGTTAAGAATTAAGTGCGCATGAAAATTTAGAATCAATGCAGGAAGTAGTGACATAGTATGCTAGGTAGACATCTATATTTCTACATAGTCGCATCCAAAGAAATACACTAAATTCTATATATTATATCTACAAGTGTTGGATTAATTTACATTAAACATACAAAAAATAGTTTGTATATATTGTATCCTACTAGATAATAAATATAATGTTATACTATGCGATATCATGACCATGTAGCGGTATATATTATGTTTTCAATCTGAGAAGCCTTTAAATTGTAAATGTTCAAATAACTGGAGTATTCTGTAAAATAATAATAAAAGTTTGCATGTGAATATATCATAGGTTAATAACAGCAATAATGGTGTGTACATATATTTTGAGGTTTATAAAAGGCATGTTCAAACAGACAAAATTACCTTTAATTAAACACATGTCCTTTTATTATTATGACTATGCATTTCGTTACATACTTTAAGATACTCTACGACACAACCACGTGACTTAACGATGTACATGCCCATTTAATAGTCAGTTTCCATACAAAACGTCGTTCTTTCTGGCGGAAAGAAGCTAGATTATATCTAGATCTGGTTTTGTTAGATCTAGATTCTCAATCTAAATTCTAGATCGAGATTCTAGATTTAACTCTACAATTTTAGGTAGATGTGTTGACCTGACTCAATTTCATTAATTTGTTAAATTAGTCATCAACATAACGCCGGAACAATAAAAGAACAGTAATGAGCTAAACAAATGGAGAAAAAAAAACAATTAACAACAAGAAAAACAAAAACAAAGAAAACAAATCTCGAAACAACAGGCAACCCTAGACAAAATGTCAAAAGTGATAGGAAAACAAAGACGACACGAGATAACAACTCACCCCCTCCCTTCCTCCCAAATGGCGACAAAAGCAACCAAATAAAAATCATGCAATTAATGGATTTAGATGCCCTATTAGTAAACTAGCAGTTCATGGCCCAGACATTGAAATGATACAAAGCAAGACAATGGCATTGAGACCAGGAGAGGAAAAAGAAGAGAACAAATAATCGATAATGTTTTTTTATTACTTGCACATGTAACATTAGTATAATGTATCTCCAAGTGCACCTAGGCCAACAACAACTCCAGCAGGTCATGGCTTTTCCAAAGTATGTTCTTTCACCTTACCGGCGATGTTAGTGGATGTTTTTTTGTCATATATAGTTGAGTCACATTAGACACAACGCGTAAATGAGATCCATAAAGTTAAAGATCTAACAAGATAATGGCGCATTGGGAAAAAAAATATCATGTTCTCCTGCACCATCCATCCCCTGCCATCTAAATCATACTAAGAAATATTATAACATTAACTTTGAATGGAACAAAGTCCGCCAATGACAGGTACCACCCGACAGCATAATATTATCTTGTCGACGTGCCATACTACTTTCACTCTTTTTCCTTTGAGGCTGTGGAAAATAGCTGTTCGGGTTTTTTTTAATCATTTTTGAACAATGTGTAATATAGTTACTTGTACTTTTGAAGGGGATTTCCCCTAGAAGAGAAAGCCTATGACGTAATTTATCTTAGCGTGTGGAGGGCCATAGCGAGCATGTGACGTAATCGTTTTGGTGTACCCTAGAATCGACTCGTTTACATCTAGAAAGAAAGACTTTTGTCTACAATTGTGTAGTATTGTATCTTCTCGGACTATCTTTAATGTAATAGAAATTTCCGCTTCTGGATGAGTCTTAGTTTTGAGTATAAATAGGGTAGTTATCTATGATTGAGAGGAGTGCGAGAAAAGAAAGAGGCAGACATACGTTCAAGAACGCTGTGTATTGATTCTGCTTTCGTGTTATGCTAGCATTATGGATTTGCTTCACCTCATTGACTGATTGTCGACTGGGAGTATAATAAATAGCCTTGTTGTAATTATTAATCGAGCATTTGTTTTACTAGATTGTGTCTATGCCAATTCAAACAACAAGATCTAGAGTGCATTGAC
>JAXRKP010000027.1:648131-655631 GCA_037039925.1 Doris montereyensis | reverse complement strand
CTAGATCTAGTTCAAACTTTAAAATAAATGGCAAGATAAAAATAGCGTACATATCATAGGCGCCCATTGGGTCACGGCTGGCGGTCATGGCGCTTCTGTCACTTCCGGTTACATTTTCAAGGCGCCATACTTTTCCTGACCATGTTTTGATCACACATGTTCAACGTTCAATAGTTTTGGCAATGTACTAGCCGAAAGAAAGAGAACTAGATAAAGGGAAATTTTCTCATGTAGAATCCACCTCCAATGTGCTTATTGTTTTAATTGCTGACTTAAAAATGATGTCCTGCTATTGTGCATTCAGCCTTTGTTGTAACACTCGATACCGCGGACAAATCCCATTGTTATAGTATTTATACTTTCTAGCATTCTCCATCCAAATTTATATTCTGCCCTTAGCTAGATATTATAGTCTTCTGGGTTCTTTTTTTGGTTGTTGTTATCATTGCTTTAAATTATATTTGAACTCATTTTACAATAAAAAACATTTTATGGAAAGGGTGTCTTGTGTTCATTTGTTATGATGTAGTATACGGATAGATGCTAATCTCAATAACGTATCAAGAAAGAGAATCTGTTTCGGTGCAGTTTGGAAGCAGTTTGAAATGCATTTTACTTTCATTATGTTGTCATTGACATTGTACCAATGGCAGCTTAAATATATAAGTATATCATATATTATGATAGTCTACATAGATCTTTGCAATATTTGATTAACCGACACTGTCATTGCAATTGATTTATTTATGGTAACGTACAGTCGCTGTTTCACGAATGCCCGATTTCTGTAATAATTCATTTGGTACCTCAATACAATCAAATAAAAGAAGAAGATGCTTTGCTTGTCTTCACTGATGCGTTTGTTAGCTTTTTTATTTTGTAGTTTATCATAGCTCCTCCTTTGATCCCCTGTTTTCTCCTCAACCACTTCAATGAGAAAAATAATGTAGTCAAAGACACCCTTTACAACACATATCCAGCCACAGTAGGACATGGTGGAATACCAGCAGTAAATCTCCAAAACAAAAACTACGAACAACAGATATTGAATTGGAAAGAACTTTCCCTGAATGGAGCAATAGACACAATTGAAACGAAGTAAAAAAGGAAATCAGACTCCATATCGTCTACCCGGGCTTATCTGAGTTCGGGGGAAAAGTTAAAACCACTTTCTCGTCCCTTAACCGTTTTATATTGATTGTTCACCAAGGAAATGGCGTAAAATGTTACGGTTCTAATGGTGGGGCAGTCATGCTCGACTCAGTTTTTTCTTGGACGTTGAATGGGAAGGCCCTTATTTCCGGCTCTGGAACGAGGACCCGGATGTCGTCTTTCTTCTACGCATGCGCTCACGATGGGCAGGAAAATAAGGGGCATCTCGAGTCTAGCAGACGTCAATTGCTCTATCGTCTGGTCAGGCAAGAATGAAAGGTTTTGACAAGAAAGATTTAAGGGGGGAGGGGTAGTCTTCTTCTTGTCGTAGGGAAGGATAGAAGAAGTCAAAGTCAGATAAGACTCATAGAAAATGGAAATCGACAAAGCAACGACGTACATATGAAACGTCTTGACAGGGAAAGAGGAAAATAACATAGCCGAGACCATCAGGGATCTTAACTCTTGTCGTGCGAAGCTCGCGGGACTCATTGAATAGGGGACGAATGGAGATGTTGTGAAAAGAGCAGATAATAAAGCCAGAATTTTACTTTTATTTGGGGTTTTTTTCTTTTTGCCTTTTGTATTTGATTTTGTTTTCTCTTTGCCCTTTTGTATTGTTTTTTTTTCTTTTGCCCTGCGTATACAGATTCACTGTAATGTTGTTTTTGTGTCTGTTTGATTCTAACAAAATAATACAGAAGCACCCACCCAAGAACACAACAGAACTAAAAAAGATAATCAAACTGCATTTTAGAAAATAAAATAAATAGATGGAGCAACCATATCAAACGCATAGCATAAATTATGTATTGGCATGACTCTCATGCTCAAGTATGAGTTCATCTTTGATAACGAGGGCTTTGTGACAAGACGGCATACCATGTTTGTATCTTTACAAAATTGTTAATTTCATAAACAATGCAATGATATAAGTCTGCTATAAAGTATCGTTCCAGCTAATGGTTTGCAATGTGTACACACTATCAATAAATTGAACAATAGTATTTATAAAAGATCAAATGTACAGAAAATAGGGATAAAATTTCAAGAAAATAATGTATCATTTGCAGGATTTGATTTATTTGTTCTTACATTTAGCATCACTCTATAAGAAATAACACGATATAGAGGTCAAAGTAGTTAACCAGAACATTTTGAAAATTTCGTTAGTATAATATTGTTGGTATGCCTCTTCATGTATTTCTGTCTGCCATGCAATTTCTAATCTACAGTATATTTTCTTTGTAAACAGAGGCATCTGTGTAGGTGTTGATGTATGAAATCATCCGATTCCACAGCTAAATTATAATCTTGCGTTGTTTATAGTTTTGTTTTCACGTCAATCACAAATTGTGATCTGTAAATTGTCTGTGGGGGTGTCTTTTATTTCATTTGACAAGCCAGCCAATGAACCTACCCAGTTGTGATCTTATACATGTGAACGAAAGTGAACGTGCATGATGATTTCCAGTGTAAATGGATTGATCCTTACATTCAGCCTTCCTTATGTCAGTGGGCGAAATAAGACGCATAGTGGTAAACAGCCACATTAGAGATCGTGTACGTATGATTTCGAATCCTGGTTTGCTAAGCATAAGACTGTGTCTTTCACCAAACATTTGGGAGTATAATTTCACACGAATGCAATCGGCTCCCAATACTATTTGTATGAAAACGCATACGATACACACATGTTTCGTCCAGTTAAGGTTCTAGTATCAAGGTTTTACGGATAACGCAAGTAAAAAAGATTCAGCACTCCATATCCACCTCTTCCCCATTCCTTACCCTTGACATACTTTAGTTAGTTTTCCGAAATGACTAAAACAGCGCAAATTCTGGTTTACCCATTCCATCCACTTTTGCAGTTTCAAAAACAGACTTGACATAAATCAACTGCTAGCCAAATTTTCTGGTCGCAATCACTACGGATGACAGGCAGGCAGGCAGTCACTAGATGAGCAAGCGAACAAAGTGTCATAGAGAGTTTTAAATACCAGGCGTCTATGGAATGGCCACAACCGAGAGACACTCCCTGAAATGAGGTCATTGACAGGTTGACATCGTTTTCAATATTGTCCTGGCCACATAGTCATACAAATCACAAGCGGACGGACTGTGGTGAGTGACTTTATTCCTGAGAGGCAGTAGTGGTGGGGCTTTTTTAATGGTGTTGGAGGAGAAAATCAATACATCGTATAAATTGTAGAAATAAATGGTGCCAGAAATTGAAGGAGAAAAAATGAAAATCAAGAAACCAATAAGAAAACAACAAACACGAAATGTTACCACAGCTGGTGGTCTGATTTCGCACGAAACAATAAATTTGACCTGGACCAACAATCAACCATCGGGAGGCTTCACTAATTCAATTATCTTGTGAGAGGGTTGCTATCAAAAGTGTTAGAAACTATACCAAGAAACAGTTCAGCTATAAAAGACAATCTCTAACATCCGTTGTCATCATCTTCCTCCTCCTTCACCTCCTCATCAACATCATCATCATCATCATCATCATCATCATCATCATTATTATTATCTTATTCACCAGCATCATCATAAGCATTCTCTTCATTACCATCACTACACCACCATCATCCTGACATCTTCATAATGATCATAATAATGCATTTGTTGAGCGCCCCTCATCCCCAAAAATTCTCGATGGCGCTATACAATCACATATTATTGACACAATTACAGATCATATAGAATGAATAGTAACAAACAATAAATGTTATGTAAAACAGTTTTTAAGCTGAGAGGAACAAAATGATCTCATAAAAAGTTCGGTCTTAAGATTCTTTCTAAAGATTTGAAATGAAGGGCTGCTTCTTGTTTTGAAAGAGATATTATTCGATCAAGAGGGGCAACCTGACTGAGAGACGTTTCAATAGAACGATCTTTTAGTTGGCATGGTGGTCAAGTGTGAATTTGATTATCTTAATACTTCAGTGGTTTGGTAAAAACTGACAAGCTCTTGTAAATAGAATGGTGAAAGGTCGTTTCAACACTTGCAACAATAACGAAAGATTTTAAAATCTATCCTGTAACTAACTGGGAGCTAATGTAATTCTTTTAATACTGGCATGATTGGATGGCTTTGTTTAGTTAAACTAATTCGCATAGCAGCATTTTTCTACAGACTTTAAAAGTGCATTTCAAAGTTCTTAGGACTTATAGTAAATGATGTAATAAGCATTGCTGTTGTTGCTTGGTCTAGAATACATTCTATATTGCTAATATGCTTCGAAAGAAAATTGCATATCTGAAGTGTTTTAGTATTATATTCTATCATCAAAAATTCATGATCTAGACAACATCAAAGACTTTGAACAAATTTACATGTAACGTCAATAATTAATTCTGATATTAATCCTCTCTCTCTCTGTCTGTCTGTCTGTCTGTCTGTCTGTCTGTCTGTCTGTCTGTCTGCTCTCTGTCTGTCTGTCTCTCTCTCTCTCTCTCTCTCTCTCTCTCTCTCTCTCTCTCTCTCTCTCTCTCTCTCTCTTCTCTCTCTCTCTCTCTCTCTCTCTCTCTCTCTCTCTCTCTCTCTCTCTCTCTCTCCTTCTCTCTCTCTCTCTTCTCTCTCTCTCTCTCTCTCTCTCTCTCTATGTCTGTCTGTCTGTCTGTCTGTCTGTCTCTCTGTCTGTCTGTCTGTCTGTCTGTCTGTCTCTCTCTCTCTCTCTCTCTCTCTCTCTCTCTCTCTCTCTCTCTCTCTCTCTCTCTCTCTCTCTCCCTTCTCTCTTCCTCCTTCCTAATGTCTATCAACCTTTCCTCCTGAAGCAGTGGCGTGTTTTCGTGAAGTTATCTTCTTTTCTTCCAGCTCATTTCCTTGATGTGATCCATCCCCTGCACTTCTTTGTTCCTCCACTGTTCTTCGTCCAGGCGGCATTGGAATGTGCGAATCTCAACCATTTTGTTTTATCACAATTCCTTCTACTGTCTCGAAAATCAAACATATTATTATTTTTGTATTTACAACACTGTAATCAGGATGATAGCAATTCTAAAGCGTAGCCAAACTATAGAAAATATATACGTTGAGGGAAAGGCCTATGAAGTCCTTGACCCGTATATCCTTCGTCCTCAGTTGCTAATAAACATAATACCACGGATCATCATCATCATCATCATCATCATCATCACAACCAATGCCTCTCATCTCTGTCAGGGTATATAGGCCAAGTACAAGCGAATTCCATATTGCCCGGTCTTGGGCTTTCCTCCCTAGCTCGACCCACGTGTGTCCCATCTCTCGCACCTCATAGGCACAAAGACGAGACAAATACAAGGAAAACTCATTAAAAAAAAACTTGGCCACCATCGCCTTGCCATGAAAAAGAAAGTGCTACCAACTGAGTTAACTACGCTCTTTAACGTGTTAACTTGCTTTTGTTTTCCACACCACCACCTAGTAGAGTTAGCTGATCATTTGCTGACAAGAGGGTAAAAAACAAAGCAACAAAAACAAAAACAAACGACCATGTATGAACTGGGGATTGAACCAATATCTATAGAATCAAACCTTTAAAAGAAGCGAATAAAGGGAATAGATAAGACAAACAGTCTACAAGAAGACAATTAACACACATAAACAAAGCTATATATGGAACACGGCGAGACAGTTATATCTTTGAGTGGTACTCTCTTGTCAGCAAAGGAAAAACAACAACTCCAGAACACGCAGAATAGTAAGAAGGAGAATAATGAGGAGAGTATCAGTGGTGCAGTGAGATACTAAAAAAGTATGTAATCGGCAACGTACGAAATCATGCATTCTATATAATGCCTAAACATTCTATAAATGCAGAAAGAAGACTTCAAAGTATAACGTATTCAATGATATACACATTGCCAAGGCATTCTATAAATGCTAAAAGAGAGCGGCAGAGTCCACAGTATTTGATATTTTATTCATTGTCTGAGCATTCTATAGAATACCAAAAGATAATCTATTTCTAAAGGCTACCTCTAACCCTACCTCTTACCCTACCTCTTACCCTACCTCTTACCCTAAACCTAACTCATGGCCCCAATACTTTTTATGGTTGTTCTTTAATACTTTGCCTAGACGATGCTTTTCATTTTGTATAAGGCATAGGCAATGTCATTACAATGCCTAGGTATTTCATGTAACAAATCAAAACAACGGCTCTATTTTATACTTAGCCTATTCTATCTCGTCATTTCATAGAATGCCTGAACTTAATATGTCGCCGGATATATCATAATAAATCAGAAAAATTGAAAAGAGCGATGTGAACGATTTTACAATTATATAATACATCGGCCAAATAGGATAAATGATAAATAAAAAGAACGACGACCATGTAGGCCAGATGCCATTGTTCGATTTTTCAGCTGAATAGTCCTACATGTAGAAATTGGAGGGCAGATACGGATATTTGCTTGCTTTTACATTGTGGTGTACATTTACTGTAGTAATGGAGGTTCTAGTGTGCTGGGAAGATGATAATTTATTCTCGCTGCGTCGTGGAGAAAATTGTCAGAGCCAGTGTAGACCAATGATTTCATTTCGATCTTAGGATCAAATAAAGCAGGATCAAGGGGACACGACCAAAAGAGGAATAGACGCGATTGCCATGAGAAGTGCTCTACGTTACCCAGAATGCTAATTTATACATCCATCGTTATTTGAATGCACGAGACTAACAGATTCAGATTTACCACCGAGACCCCACATGGTGATGGGCACATGGACACCTTTGTAAATCGTTATCCATCTCGTCCTCCTTCTTCACTACAACTACTACAACTACAACTACTACTACTACTACTACTACTACTACTACTACTACTACTACTACTACTACTACTACTACTACTACTACTGCTACTACTACTACTACTACTACTACTACTACTACTACTACTACTACTACTACTACTACTACTACTACTACTACTACAACTACTACTACTACTACTACCAACACCACCTACCACCACAATCCCCACCACTACTACTACTACTACTACTACTACTACTACTACTACTACTACTACTACTACTACTACAGCTACTACCACTACTGCTACTACTACTACTACTACTACCACTACTACTAATACTACTACTACTACTACTACTACTACTACTGCTACTACTGCTACTACTGACTACTACTACTACTACTACTACTACTACTACTACTACTACTACTACTACTACCACTACTGGACCTAGCTGCTGCTACAGCTAGTACTACTACTAGACCTACTACTACTACTACTACTACTACTACTACTACTACTACTACTACTACTACCACTACTACTACATATCCTACTATTACTACTATTACTACTATTATTACTACT
>JAXRKP010000027.1:630631-640631 GCA_037039925.1 Doris montereyensis | reverse complement strand
TATATCGATGAAATGTTCGAGCCAGAGACAAACGAGAACCCAAAAGGGTGAAATAATGAACCGCTTTTGGAAATACGGACGGTCCAAAAGCAAAGACAGCATCATAGTCCCCGACAACCTCATGGAACTGAAGCAACAGATACTATAGACAAGATAAACATTCTAAAAGACCATACGAACACGTCCTTACCGAGAAGAAGTCGGCACTATCAATATTAGAAGTAGGTAGTACACCTCCTGTGCCAAAAATCAATATAACAAGGAACGGCATCATAAAGCAACTTTTGTCTTTACATAAAGCAACCGCAGAAGCTTAGCACTTCCAAGGAAGCAGGGCCAGACCAAGTTTCAGCTGTTGAAGTAATGCGCTAATGAGATCGTCCAATCTCTAACCATCCTTTTCCAGCAATCAATTGACACGGGTCGAGTTCCACAAGATAGGAAGCATGCACATAAGTTACATACAGTCAATCTATAAAAAGTGTGAAAGAGAATTGGCGTCAAATTATCGGCCTCTCTCCCTTACTTCGGTCACATGCAAAACCCTTGAGCATATAATGTTTCCTCCATAGTGGACCACCACGAAATGCATAATAACATCCTCGTGGATGACCACCACGAAATACATAATAACATCCTCGTGGATGACCAACACGAGTTTAGGAAATATCGATCAATTGAAACACAGCTGGTCAGCACAATTGATACAATTACTAAAGCTATGGACAATCGAAAACCAACAGACCTACATATATTGGATTTTTCAAAAGTATGTGATACCATGCCACACAGAAGATTTTTCCAAAAACTAGAACACAATGGAGTAAGAACACAAACCCTTTACCATCACATGACCTCCACGTAGGTAAAGATGAAGAAAACAATGCCCAGCAAAGACAGAAACTACTCCACTGAGATTGGTTATGACTCAAGAAGTGATTCTTGACGGACAAGCGAGTGAAAAAAATAAAGTTCTCAGAGGAGGTTCGGAAGGGACATTCCTCGGTCCATTTTATGTTTGTATCTTTATCAACGACCCAGAGAACAACACATCCGACTAAACTTAATTGAAATTATTCACCGGTGCAAGCCTGTTATTTAGAACAATAGAAAATCTAAGTGATGGAGAAACATTGCAGACAGACCTATATTCTTTATTCTTATGAGCAAAAATCTGGTAAATGAACTTCCATGCAGACATTTTTAAAAAATTATTTGTAAGAAAAAGTACAACCCCTATCAAAGACGACGACGAGATACTACGATATTCATTGGAACATACGGACACAATACCCTATCTTGGTGTCCAACTTAACAAATCTTGAAAATGGAAGCATCATATTGAAAGCAGACTAAGGCAAATAGTTCATATGATTTTGAATAGTACCAGAATTGTGCCCGGAGAAAGTAAAAGAACAGGCTTGCATCGCCTTGGGTAGACGTATTTTGGAGAACATGTATGTGTGTGCCACGTGACACCCTTACTACCAATCTCACATAAAAAGAACAGTAGTCAGGTTTGTCACCAACTGTCGCTTTAAGCGGGAGAAGGGGGGGTGGGGCGGCATCTGAACTAGCGAGTTTTGGACCAAAAGGTTGATTTTCTGTTCTTTGCATATTCGGGTAGAACGATCATTATGTACAAGTTCATGGCAGAAAAATATTCATATGACGTATGATTTTTTTTTATAAAATATTTTGTAGACAAAATTTGGACGTAAATTACCCTAAAGCTGACTGAGAAAATGGCAGTAAAAACCCGTATATTGGCGGTTAATCGCCAAATGTGGCAGCACACGATATTTGACCTCGTTTGCCAACGACGATCTGCGCGTCTCCCATCGATGTGTGATATGAGAGGCGTTGCGCGTCAGTGTGTATGTAAACACGCCCACAAGCATAGGATATAGAGGAAAGAAACAAAAAACTGGTCATTTCGACGTCTGTTTTCACAACAGTGCACGTCGAAATCTAGATTAATAATTCTATTTACATAAGTAACAATGCCAGAGACTGTCGAAAGAGTAAGGGGGCTGCTATAACAAGGAAACCCGTCTGAAACGTTTGTTTTGTGTTATTTTCTGTTAATTTTTCTCGAAATGTAGTTTTCCCACACTAAAATTCTATCTTCTCCGCCATTTACCGAACGATTTGTATTATATATGCACATTTGTTCCTCTTGTCAATGTTAATAGAATGACGTCGGTTTTTTTTTAAATATTGTAAAAAAAATTAGAATTTTTTTGTTGTAATAAAAATGCCGTTTTTTGTACATTCATGATATATAGTATTTACAAAAATTCATTAAAAATTTATTTATCCAAAATATCAAAAAAAGCCGATGTCACTCTTTCGACATTGAATGGAAAATACGACCTGCACAGGTTTTGAGTGATTTTATTTATGACTAATGGAGGAGATAGATTTCGAAAATTGAGTCAAAATCCAAGATGGCGGCCGTTTCTATTGCAACCAAGGATGCTACACATTTTTCAATGATATAGGATGACTGTATTTTGACAGTTACCCATGTACAAACTAACAACAAAAAACTTAACTCAAATGCAAAAAAAATCACCCCAGGCGCCACCTCCCTCCCCCCCCCCCACCCCCACCCCCCTAGGGGGGGGAGAGAGAGAGAGAGAGAGAGAGAGAGAGAGAGAGAGAGAGAGAGAGAGAGACAGACAGACAGACAGAGAGAGAGAGAGAGAGAGAGACAGAGACAGACAGAGAGAGACAGACAGACAGACAGACAGAGACAGACAGACAGACAGACAGACAGAGACAGACAGACAGAGAGACACATATAGACAGACAAACAGACAAAGAGAGACAGAGAGACGGGTAGAGACAGACAGAAGACAGAGGTAGATACAGACAGAGAAAAAGAGAAAGAGAGAAGAGAGAGAGAGAGACAGACAAAGAGAGAGAGACAGACAGAGAGAAGAGAGAGAGGAGAGAGAGAAGGAGAGAGAGAGAGAGAGAGAGAGAGAGAGAGAGAGAGAGAGAGAGAGAGAGAGAGAGAGAGAGAGAGAGAGAGAGAGAGAGAGAGAGAGAGAGAGAGAGAGAGAGGAGACAGACAGAGACAGAGATAGAGACAGACAGACAGACACAGAGATAGAGACAGACAGACAGACAAACGGACACACAGACATACACACAAACAAACAGACTGACAGACAGACAGAAAGAGAGCGACGGACCAACAGACCGACAAACAAAAAGAAACAGAAGGAGAGGGAGTGAATACACTGAAACCTCATTAAAGGGAATGGCAATGTAATGTATGTACATTTACATAAAACCGGAGGAAAGTTAAATTTGATAACACAATGTACACTCAAACCTCGTATTACCGTCAACTGTTGTGTCAATGGTAAGTTGGTGTAATAAAGGAGTGGCGTTATTAGAATAACACCCTTTTTTCAGTATTACAATGAGGAGATAATCAATATTTGACTAATCAAGATGAAAAATACTATCACTGACAAGACAATGCAGGCTTGTTCTATGTGAAAAGACGATGGTAGTATTATACATGTACAGTAATAGTAGGATCGTTCGGTCTCTTATGTAGTCTTAACATCGACATAAACATTTTTTTTCATTTAAAATGGAAAAGTCTATATTATGACACTGCTGTGAATCCTAATCCTCGCCACTCAATTGAATCCAATCATAACCATGCCTACCCCGCCAATCTATAGTCAGGATGACACGATCTGGGCCTATGCCGATGCCACTCTTCATTCGGCTGACCTAGACCTGAGCAGTGGACGACAAACGTCTCTAAAACTTCAGTATTCTCATTTTAATAAAGAAGAGGCCTTGTGTCACTAGTGTCAGTATCATTTTTAAAAATGTAAGAATACCAAGACACACATGTCAGTGATGCTTGTGTATGTGTGTAGTGTGTGTTTGACCCCGTCATCTGTGACCAAAAGAACTTAGATGCTACCCGCTTGCATCACTTCGGGGAAGGAGGTGGTGATGCAGGCTAGTGGTATAACAAGTTGTATTTTACTATAGTTATTAAGGAATGTTTGTGCTAAATTAGTGGTGACCGGCGGCATAACAAGTTATTTCATTATTTTTGTATTGTGGCAGATCTGTACAAATTTGAACAGTTGGCGATAAGCGAGAATGGCGATATAACAGTGGGGGTGGGCGGGGGGGGCGTATAACGAAGTTTGAGTATATGCCCACTGTATGGGAAAATGCTACTGAAGTACAATGTAGATATTGACAAACAGTGAGGCAAAGGAGACATCGAAAGGACAGGAAATGATATTAAATAATATGAAATCCTCATAGGAACAAAGACGAGACAAATGCAAGGAATAGACAGACAAAACTCATGGCCACCATGGGGATCGAGTCCGCGATCTCTGCGTCGGTACTCATCTCGTCGTCATGACCAAAAAAGCGTGCTACCAACCGAGCTAACTACGCTCCCGGTGCTTTCTTTATTATTTAATGATATTTCCTTCACTGAAGTACAATGTAGTAGTGGTATTATTAGATGTAGTTGTACTGGCAGTAGAAGTAGTAATGATATAGGTTGATGTCGGGAGTTACTGGTAGGTCCTACTTCTTTCCCTTCCCTCTTCCGCTTACCTCGCCATTTCCTCTGAAACCACCCTGATATCACTGCATATGGTGGACGGAGAACGTTCAATGAAAAACAAAGTTACTATAAGAACAAAATGCACACTACACAACAATCTTGCTTCGGTTAGCCCAAGATTACGTAGAGTGAGAGAGGAGGGGCATGAGGATGAAACATAGCAACACACAGATTCATGCTTTTGTATCTGTTTTTGCTGTCAAGCTGCTCGCATCAGTTCAGGGAGCAAGGTGGTGATGCACGATGGCGGTATAGCGAATTCTATTTTACGATAGTTGTGAAGGAAAGTTAATGACATATCATTGACGGCTGGCGGTTAAATACTTTGCTTGTACACTATCTACTTCTCACAAAGTTGAACAATTGACAGTAAACGATAATGGCGGCATAGTGAGAGACGGAATAAGGAGTAAGGATCGAGTGTATGTCTAATAGAATACATGGATGTTACTTTTAAGCAAGTACATTTTTTTAACGGCACTCAATCTGAAATGAATCAAAAAGTACTTCATCCATGTATATAACTACAAATAATAAGAGTTTGATATGCTGGCCGTAAAACATCGAATACCAACACTTACCGCTGTTCTAAATCAAATAATGCTATTTTAAAGCATCTATTCTCTTTTTTTTTTTTTTAAAGAAGTATCTATAGTGTTTTATTTAAATGCAGAAATGGATATTTGAAAGTCTTTTTACTTTTACCAACCAGTGCCTTGGAAATATAATGTTTAATGACATTTCCCCTCTTGAGTCAAAAAGACTGGAAACCCATGAATGATTGCCTTACACCCTAATGCAGAAACATAATTATAATTAAATGGTGCATTTTATATTTTTCCGACTTTATACTTGTTATATAAGTCAATATGAATACCGTGGAACAAAGGATTTACATATTTTGTCAGATACGACATTTGTAGAAATTTTTAGAAATTGTGTTTATTTTTTAATGAACCAAAATGTGTATACCTTGATAACTTCCTGCACTTTTATTTCTTAGAATATTGTTGGTTTATGTGTCATAATCATAGTCAAGAGCTTTGTATGATCTTTAGTTTGATGTCAATATCTTAAAAAACAGATCACAAAAAACATGTTTGTGATTTTTTTAAATCCTACTTTTTTGAAAATGTAACACCTTGTTCCAAAATACTCATGTGCTTATTAGTTCCAAACAAAGAAATTGACATTTCTAAAAACATTAGGCTACGTCAATATCAAATTGTGTATAACGTCAGCAATTTTCAAATTTCTGACAATAATGTTTTCAAAAAAAATGAAATTATCAGGTTTTGGGGACAACCTGGTCATGTCCCCAAAACCTGATAATTTCACTTTTTTGGAAATTACAAAAAAAAAATGTCACTTTTAAATCCCTGGAACTCTATTGCAAATTGTCGTATAAACTGATGTTGGTATGAATGTACTCACACATTAAATTCTTTCAAATGGTGTATTATATAGCATACAATTTAAATTTGGGTTTTGACAACCTACTGTTAAGGACCCTGTTGCTAATGAAATATGTCGCGCCAAGTGCCATACTATTGATAAGCTGCAGTGACAGAGATGTCCAAGATACCATGGTGATCACTTACTTTAAATGGGGGAGGGGGCAGGTTTGGGGTAACAGTTTCTGATTTCATTAAAATGTTGGGTAAACCGATCGGCTAAGAGAGGGCCAGTTTCCCCAATACATTTCATTGGACATCGCAACAAGAGATGGTGTAAACGACGTTCCTGTTCGTACAGGTGAAGCTTGAATTGACTCTAAGTTCATAGTTGATGAAGGATAATATGGAGATCACTTCGTCAACATACACATGGGCAGGTATCACAACGTGTCATACCACAACTAAACTGAAAGGTGCCTGTGTGGGAAGGGGTACGTATCCTGCTGTGAACTAGCTGCTGATAGCGAAGATTCCTGCCTCGCATGTAAACAGAAAGAGGCGGACCAGAGAATACATTGTGATATGATCATTCTGTAGGATGTATTAATGTTCCCAAACCAAATACTTGACATGTTTATTGTGTGGTGGGTATGTCAGATGGTATGTCATGCTACTATCTAAGACAGGGTCACGAGAAAAGAAAGATAAAGACATGGTGATGATTATGGGATCATAAGAGAATATGAAACAGCGAACTGGTTTCTTTGACACATTCATGATTATGTCCCAGACAGGCGAATGTACACATATTTAGTTAAAATCAATATATCATGATCAATATGCCCTAAACAGTAACACAGATCTTACGTTATAATATGTCAGACATAATAAACACGCAAAAAACTTTAAACGCGTTTTTTCTTGAAACACAATTTAACCGATTCGTTAGATTGTCAGACAGGGATTCTAAATATTCGTCTCTTTGTCAGACAGATAACGATATAGTTTTTAATTCATTTTGTTTTCACCTAGTTATAGAATGTCATTTTCAAACTGAGTAATAATTATAATATTTACCACGGTGTGTTACTCTCAATGGCACTGGCTTTGCCTTCTTTTGTTAACAAAGTTCACCTCTGATTACTTAGGACTTTCATTTAAATGGCATTCCAAATGTAGCACAGAACGATGAATTGAGAAGTAGACATGCTTTCCACGATGGCTCCTGCATATTATTATCATATAGACGGCATACGTTTTAAATAAATCAAATGAACCCCAGTGTTTTCATGGGTGGTTGGCGGGCGACTCTGTTTGGTCTTACTTCTTTCCTTTCAATTTTTCACCAATCTTTCATCTTGCTGTTTCCTCTTAATACACCCTGTGATCACCACATATAGTGGACAGGGTAAATTTCAATGAATCAAACAAAGAAATTACAATGTTTACTGTTGCCTTAAAACTCCAGACACTTGATTCATACGTTGTTCACACAATAAAAGAAGACAAACAGTGTTGAAAGTAAAGAATGATGACATGATATAATATTGAATAAGGAGCGTAGTCAGCTTGGTAGGTAATGCGCTCTCTTTTCATGGTGACTCAATGGGTGACGACGCGGAGGTCACGGGTTCGATTTTATCAGTGATCAAAGATTTTTTCTGTCTATTCATTTGTATTTGTATCATCGGCTTTGTTCCTACCGAGGAGTGGGGGTGGACTCGGTCGTCAAGAGAGAAGGTGTCGGCCTCTCAACCCAAAGGTCGTGGCTTCAAGTATTGTTAAGTATTTGCTTAGCTGTTTATAAAAAAAGCAGCGGTTTTACAGCCATACTTGTATTATATTCAAATTGCTGCATGTCTTGTCCATCACGAGCCAGAGGTACACAAATGGCCACCATCGTGAGGTTTTGCAAGTCGACTACATCACTACGATTCTATCTTTATTTAAGTCCCCTTCCACAGCCCAATTTCCGCGGATTAGACTCTCCGATTCACAGGTTGGACCTGGCAGGGAGATAATAGTAGTGGCCATAAAATGACGTGGATAATGACAATGGCGATAATGATAGAGCGAATACCAGGCCGAATTTATATACGCTGGTATCAAATCCATTCTCTGGTCGATGGATAGTCATCAATGGAGGCTAAAGGTAATGTTGGGGTCAGAACAGCTTGGATAGATCATTATGCGGGCAACAGACTGACTGGCTGAATACACAATATTGAAAGGAATCGTTATTTTAAAACAAACAAACAATCAACACAAGTTCAGAAACACACCATGAAATAAAACAATAACAAGGGAGCATGCAAACAAGGCAAAACTTGATTAGTGAAGAATGATTGTAATTACGGTAGACGTTTACTACAAAAGACAGTTGTTTAAAGACTAATGTAGCACAAAAAAGAAGTTTAGCAGTGTGGCAGGGATATATATGTAAAAGAAAGAATTAAAAGATAATCAAGCACAACACAATATAAGAGGTAACGTATATACACGCACATCGAATTTCCGTCACAACTCCCTAGACACTTACATTCATGTATGCAAATTTATTTGTAAACAATTACGTTATTTAATGGTTTGTTATCTCATTGCATGTCAATCTACACCTTCGCTTTTCTGCATAATAGATACAGCTTATTCCCATGAGCCCAGTCGTTATTAATGTGCTGTTTCACGAACCCTGTTGGAAGCTTCGAAGCAGCAACTTAATGCCACGTGGATTCGCGCGCACGAATCTCTTGTCAAGGGAACCTGATGATCTGAAGCTATTTGCATGGTTGCACATCCATCATACTTCTGCTCTTTATGTCCTTATTTTTGTTCGGTTTTGTTTTTCGTCCTTTATGCCAATTCTGAGGGAGTTACTTGTCTTCAATATTCTTTATTTTCAATCTCTCTCTCTTTGCTCTCTCTCTCTCTCAATATTCTTTCTCTCTTTCAATCTCTCTCTCTCTCTCTCTCTCTCTCTCTCTCTCTCTCTCTCTCTCTCTCTCTCTCTCTCTCTCTCAGACTCTCTCTCTCTCTTCTCTCTCTCTCTCTCTCTCTCTCTCTCTCTCTCTCTCTCTCTCTCTCTCTCTCTCTCTCTCTCTTTCTCTCTCTCTCTCTTCTACGGTTTCTTCTAGACGGAAACAGATAATCCCAGAGGTGACATTGGATTTCTCTATAAGCCAATCGAGGAACTAGGACGAATCTTTTCTGATTGGTCTATACGTTTGGCAACGGAAGTCAAAGCGACATGGGGTAGGGGATTTTGTATCGATGTTTTACTATTTCTAAGACATAAATAACCGGACTAAAGAACACTATGGCCTCATCAAATCGAAATGGGTTTCAAGTGAACGCCGACGAAAGAGAATATTTAACGTTTGAACGATATCACCTTAAATGTATCCCTCTTGATTCTAGGAATATAACGGAAAAAATTATCTCTGCGGGCAATTGTTGACACAGTTTAGTTTTTTTTTTCCTTTTTCTCCGCCAAACCATCGGGGTGATTCAATCATACAAAGGCAGGTCCCACGTAAATCACATCATTTCTATACCTCACATACTTGTAACCAAGCAATATTATACAAAACTTCACGAGGTCCGGATAATACAGTAAAAATTGCGATTCCTTTCTATCGTAACATGAGTGGTTTTATAATGAATTTACGTCCACAGATGTACCGTGTTATTATTGTCTCGGGGTCTGCAGACGTCAGTGAGTATGGCTCGTCGCTTCCTGAGACAGACCAAAGTTTTGTTTCAAGAATTATTTATTCTACTTCGCGAAAAAGAAACCGAGAACAGGCTTCGGTTTTATGGGTCTCAGGCCTGAAGGATTTTTTTTTTAATTTTACCCAGTTATTTATTCTTGATTTAACTACTTCATTTGGAAACCTAAGCGGCAGGAGAAATTATAAAACATTGACACGTATCTTGAGAGAAATGAGCTTTCCTTTTCAATCGTAATAACTAGGGACAT
>JAXRKP010000027.1:615631-625631 GCA_037039925.1 Doris montereyensis | reverse complement strand
AAGAAACTGCTTTAAAAGGGAGTTTAAAAATTCCAACAAATTGGGCATTTAGGTAAAGGTTTGGGGTTGTGATGAATAAATAAGTGTATGTACATAGACATGTATTAAATGTTGTCCAGGCAAGTGGAAGTGACGGGATGTGCATAAGTGGGCAATAATACCACTAACTCTCGCTCGTCGTTGAGTAGGGCGGGCTTCGGATGAAAGTGGGGAATGGGGGCTATTGTAGTAGGGGGAATTAGAGACACAAAACCCTCGAATTGTGCAAAATGGGAGTGAAAACATGAAACTTGCACAGTTGATAGAGCATCTCATGGGCTACAATTTGTGATATAGAACCACTCTGTCGCATCTTTATTAGTTGAGTTTTAGGCTTTAAAGTTTTGATATTTATTTTCTGGTCTGACAAATTTCCTACCCACCGTAAGACTTTTCCCGTGTAGAGTCATAAATCACTGGAAAGGAAATGTAACAATAGGCCCGGTGAAGTATTAGATCTATGCTGTTTACTTTTGTATCATTCACTTTCTACGATTTTCTTTCCTTGTACAAGAGGCCTGTATGGATTTTTTACTCTATACCGACGTTCCTAAATTAGGTAAGTACACTTAGAATTTAGATCTAGTAGTCTAGAATCGTGATCGAGATTTCTAGATCTAGATAGAAATCTAGGGTCTAGATCTAGATTCTATATCTAGAGATCTATTCTAGATATAATCTAATCTAGATTCTAGATCTAGCTTAGTATTATTCTAGATCTAGAATCTTATCTTATATTAGGCTATATAGAATCTAAAATATAAAAATAGATAATCTAGATCTAGAGAATGGTGATCTAGATTTAGGAAAAGGAGACTGATATCAGATATAGATCTAGATTTAGATCTATGTTAGATCTAAACATATCACGGCATGGTAAATCTACATTAATAATAAAGCAAGTCTAGTTTTCTCATGATCAATAATTAATTATAATTTGTACTTAGATCTAGATCTAGATCTAGGTTATAGATCTAAGATATAGTCTAGATCTAGAATCTAGATCTACACGTATTTCAAAATGTCCAATCAAATTGCTACTAGACTAGTGACATAAATAAATTGAAATTGTAATTTCAGCCAATATGACCAAAATCTGATCACAAAGGACTGGGATAAATGTTTGATATGTCATTGTCAGTTGGATACTCCTGAAAAGTTAGAATGCCCTGCCAATTCTAAGCAAAAAGTCACCGGTCAAGGCTATGTAACGTTTGTTGACAATATCAATCAGTACAATGCAGTAGCACAGGATGATGATAAACTGGATTTGTCAGATATTGCATGTGAAAGTGAGGACATTCTTGAACTTATTAAATCGAACCGCGAAAATGGCATAAATCTTGCCGAGTAAAGTTCAATTCTGATAAAATTCGGAGGCTAGAGACAAAAAAAGTTCAAAGCAATAGCGCAAGAAGCACCGTCAGCCTCAACATCATGTGCTACATCGGAGGGCCCACCTTGGGATGAACGAATGGAACTAAAACGTAGACGAAGCGACAGACGGCCATATCAAAATAAGTTACAACATAACAGAGAAACAAGCTTTTTTTTGTAAAAATTTGGAAACGGGTGCATACTGCATGCAGTTATGACTAAGGAAATGGAGAGCTAAGGTTTGTGCAAGTGCAACAGCAACTACAGTGAAGGATACGGATATGTTAGCACTTCTTGCAGAGGGAGATCTGGTTACGCAAGAGGCTCATTATCATAGAATTTGCCATGTCCGCTACTTGCGCAAAACAATGAAAGAATATAATGAGTCCGATGAGGCCATGAAGCCAGAATCCAGTCTAGCCTTTGCGGAAGTGGTCTTTTATATGGAATTAAATAGCACAGTGTCACACCGTCTGACTGCATCTCAAATGTTGTAAGGAGATACAAAACGTGAGTGTGCAAGAATAGGATAACAATCAGGATATGTACACCCTTCCAGGTTTAAGGAGAGACTCCTCAGGGTCATGCCAAATCTGGAAACATATTTCAAGGGTCGGGAAACACTTATGGCTTTTAATTTAAATATTGCAGCCTTGTTAGTCAAAAACGAATGTGAAAGAGATTGGATGATGATGATGCAGTGTCATTGTGGCCAGCTAAAGTCATACGGGAGGATTTGAGGAAGAATACTATACCAGAAATGACTGCATTTGATCTCCGTACAAGCGACATCAAGAAAGCTCCGTCCCAAAATCACTTTTTGGCTCTTATTAAAAATGATTTTAGTTGGATCATCAACAGTAGAAGGTGTAGAACTACGACATCAAGAAAGTTTATCAATCTCTCAACTCATTGTGTCCAATATGTTAAATCGAAAAAACATGGAACAATGAACGTTATAAGTCTGATGGAAACTCATAAGACGTCAGCATACATAAGGTGGATTGTTATGCTTGCAGCTCCTCGTTTTTCCACTGTTCTTTCACATTTTGAGTCTAATATGACAGGATTTAAAGTGAGGAAAGCCAACACCACGCTGATGACTCTTCAGCTAAGGAAAAGATATTCTCTAAAGATGTGAGAAAGTATGGTTACTGCTTTTAATTCTGTAGGAAATCCGTTCTTAGAGGCAAGTGGCATAGCTATTGTGAATTTGGAAACAGGAGAAGTAGCCGATATTGACGTCGTTGAAAACGTTGCATAATCGCAGCCTGGAAGACAAAGGAAACGGTTGTACAGTGAATTTGTGGAAAGGAGATTGAATGAAAGAACCAAGAAGATCACCGATCCAATGACGCTGAACAAACTTAGACTCTTGTCATCTGGGGATACAAAAACGAAGAACACGTCCAAAACAAAATTGAAAGAATTGAAGAGCGTATGCAATTTATTTTCTCAGCTTTTTATTGCCTGCAATAGAAGAGTAGGAGGAGACTTGGATGCATTTTTTGCCCATGAAAATTCCAGCCACCCACCTGCATTGACAACCCTCGGACGTCTCCGTTTCGTCACAAGCGACAACAAGTCAGAACTAACACACTGTCTGCTGTCTGGTATAGTGGCCAATGATACATTCATGCCACCATCAACGTGCATCATATTTGACGGGGCAGTTATGGTACATCTGAACAGTCCAAGGGGAATTATGACATATTTTCAATACGCTATCAATATCTTCCTGCAGAGGGTTGTGTCATTTTCACAAGGAGCAAGACGAATTGATGTTGTATTTGATGAATACCACCAAAACAGCCTGAAATTGAGCACACGGACGAAAAGAGGCCAGTCAGGAGTACGAAGAGTTACCACTGATACTGTAATGCCCAGAGATTGGAAATAATTTCTAAGAAATGATGAGAATAAAAGTTCCTTGTTTAAACTGCTGGCAAATGCAATAGTAGAAAATGTTAGTTCTGATTCAAAAAAGAAATGACATGTTTTTGCAACGGATAAATAGAGTGCAGTGGACTTCATGTTCTAAGCATGGCCAAGGATCTGAGGCATTTCCCCTTGCTCATTTGAAGAAGCTGACAGCAGAATAATATTACACACTGCTGATGCAGCAAGACATGGTCACCTCAGCATCACTATAAGGTCAGTTGATACGGTTGTTATAGTATTGGCAACGACTTTCTTCTCTTTGCAATTCTACACGTTCAACATCTGTCTCAAAAGGGTTGCTTATGGAACAGGGCGTAATTTCAAATCAGTTCATGTCCCTTTCTCATTCTTTGTATGAAATTGCTCAATCCTGTCAAATATCTATATGACGGTAGGTCCAGAGAAGGCAATCTGTGACGGCACTTTTATTTGATTCCATGCTTTTAACGGTTGCGATGTCTGTTCGTTGCAAATTGGCATTCTCATGGAATTTGGGAAGAAGACAGCATGGGCGTCATGGAATGCATTGCCACATGCCACAGAGACATTTGACCCACCTTGGTTTTTTTCTTAAGTGGAAACTTCTCCAAACTTTGAATAAACTCCAAGCATCATTACAGATAATATGTAAAGAACTGGGTAGGACAGTTTTTGGTATGTGCTCAGAGCGCTTCGTCAATTTATATCACCAGTGTAACAAAACCTGCAATTGCACTCGTGCCAATGATGCAAGAAAGATTCTTTCTTGTCATAAAGGACGAGCAATAGAAAGAATACAAAGCCCACATTATCTCTGGTTTGCATTGCTGTTTGTCAGTACATAAAGACTGTCTGTCTGTCTGTCTGTCTGTCTGTCTGGCTGTCTGTCTGTCTGTCTGGTATTCCTCTTTCTCAAAAGGTCTCTGTCTCTGTCTCTCCGTCTCACCTTCTCTCTCTGTCTCTCTCTGACTCTGTCTCTGTCTCTCCGTTCTCTCTCTCTCTCTCTCTCTCTCTCTCTCTCTCTCTCTCTCTCTCTCTCTCTCTCTCTCTCTCTCTCTCTCTCTCTCTCTCTCTCTCTCTCTCTCTCTCTCCCTCTCTCTCTCTCTCTCTTTCTCTCTCTCTCTCTCTCTCTCTCTCTCTCTCTCTCTCTCTATCTCTCTCTCTCTCTCTCTCTCTCTCTCTCTCTCTCTCTCTCTCTCTCTCTCTCTCTCTCTCTCTCTCTCTCTCTCTCTCTCTCTCTCTCTCTCTCTCTCTCTCTCTCTCTCTTTCTCTGTCTCTGTCTCTAGTCTAGTCTATCTGTTGTACTCTGTCTGTCTGTCTGTCTGTTTGGACAGTCTGTCTGTCTCCCTCTCTCCCCTTTCGAAATCTCCAAAGTAAGTCTCTGAACTCTGTCTCTCCGTGCTTCTGCTCTCTCTGTCTGTTTGTCTGCTGTCTGTCTGACTGTCTGTCTGTCTGTCTGTCTGTCTGTCTGTCTCTCTCTCTCTCTCTCTCTCTCTCTCTCTCTCTCTCTCTCTCTCTCTCTCTCTCTCTCTCTCTCTCTCTCTCTCTCTCTCTCCCTGTTTACGTCTGTCTGTGTCTGTCTTCTGTCTTTCTGTCTGTCTGTCTGTCTCTCTCTCTCTCTCTCTCTCTCTCTCTCTCTCTCTCTCTCTCTCTCTCTCTCTATGTGTCTGTCTGTGGAGGATGTCAAATGTAAATGATTTTCATTTCTATATTTCTATTTCCTTTATCTATTGTCTGTCTGAGAATCTATCTATCTACATCTATATATCTGTCTGTCTGTCTACAGATCTGTCTATCTTGGCAGAGACAGAGTCCGAGAGTGCCTTTGATCAGATGCTAGTTCCTTGTTTGTTTATCCATGGACAGGGTCAGAGATAATAGATGTCTGTCTCTCAATCAAGAGTCGTGATTCGAGCTCTGAGAAAGTTGAGACGAGAAAACCCACCCCTCCCCAGGTCGAGAGGCCACGGATCGACATCTATTCTATCAGACACATGTCCCGTGTGAGAGAGAGTGCATGTTAAGATTCAGGATATTTAGAGGGCAGTCCGAGAGCTCATCAGAAACCCCAAGATCTCTTTAGAGTTGAGAGAGAGAGAAATCAAATCTTGAATATGAGATCGATAGAGGTCTCGCATTGTACGTTTGTCTAAAAAAGAGAGAATGAAAAGAAGGTGGGCGATGGAAGTATGAGATCGGAAAGGGGTGCTTTTTTAGAGGAAACAAGAGCCTTGTGTGGTTTTAGTGTCATGGTTTAAGTAAACGATAACCGATATCTCATTTCTCCCAAGACAGATTCAAGTCCCTCTCAGCTCCCTGGGTAGCAGACAGTTCAATTGCCTGTTAGACGCTTCCTATTATCACCTGAAAGATGACTCTTCTGCTGGGTTATATTTTCTCGAGAGAGAGAGAACCAGTGTTGTCGTCATTACACACTCACAACACTAACCATTGAGCCACAAGGCATTTCTCTATTGTAGATATTGACCAATTGTCAATGTGAGTTCTTGAAATGAAGTGTTTGTATAACCGATTATGTGCTATGTAAAATCAATAACTTTTATGCTTTTCAACGAAAACAGACTTAGAGAGATGTGTCAATGGATAAGTCGATTAGAAAGATGAGTTTCAGAAAACAAGGTTAAATTTATCTAAATATTCTAAGTAAATCTATCAATATCTCTCTGACCTTTAGAAAATCTTACTCTGTTTTAAGTCGTTTATAAAATGCTTTAAATTTGCGAATGAGGAGAAATATAGTACATAATCGTTGGCTTTGTCATAAAATCAACAAAAGGATGTCAATAAACGTAATACCTACAAACATTACCCTCGGAGTGCTATGGATTATAATCTACAAATCAGACATCTGGCATCTCAAACAATTTAAACATTTATTCTAAACATGAAGAGAGGGGGAGGGAGGAAAGACACAGGAGGAAAAGGAAAAGATATAAATGTAAATATGGAATGTATATGAAAATAATAGGACACAGGCACAGATAAAGCAGACACACAAAGACAAAGACAGACAAATATGTAACTACACAGCTATTTCCTCTGTATCGTCTTCTTTTCGTTTGATTTTCTTCTACTCTTCCAAGCTCTAATGTACTCGTAGCTTTACAAAGCATATTCATAGGAACGCAGGAACGCGAATCAATATATAAAAGTGTCCAAAATTATTGTTGTGGTCAATTGCCAGTGTGGTTCTATATCAGGTTGTCTTTCATAATTTCTCTCTATCTCTCTCTCTCTCTCTGACACTGTCTCTGTTTCTGTCTCTGTCTCTGTCTGTCTGTCTGTGTATTTGTCTTTCTCTCCCTCCCTCTCTCTCTCTCTCTCTCTCTCTCTCTCTCTCTCTCTCTCTCTCTCTCTCTCTCTCTCTCTCTCTCTCTCTCTCTCTCTCTCTCTCTCTCTCTCTCTCTCTCTCTCTCTCTCTCTCTCTCTCTCTCTCTCTCTCTCTCTCTCTCTGTCTCTCTGTCTCTGTCTCTGTCTCTGTCTCTCTCTCTCTCTCTCTCTCTCTCTCTCTCTCTCTCTCTCTCTCTCTCTCTCTCTCTCTCTCTCTCTCTCTCTCTCTCTCTCTCTCGCTCTCTCTCTCTCTCTCTCTCTCTCTCTCTCTCTCTCTCTCTCTCTCTCTCTCTCTCTCTCTCTCTCTCTCTCTCTCTCTCTCTCTCTCTCTCTCTCTCTCTCTCTCTCTCTCTCTCTCTCTCTCTCTCTCTCTCTGGATATCTCTATAACTCACGAACTATATTTTGCATGTAGCTTTCAAATAACCTGCTTTAAGTACTTCGCAAAAAAAAAATCGTAACAAATCAGTATTTTGGGAACACCATTGTTTTCCATAAAGTGACCATCAACTCTAAAATGTTCAGGTATATAAAGACACACAGTGAGGCAAGGGGGAATGTCGGAAGTGAAGGCAATGACACAAGATAATGTGAAAGCCCCATATGAACAAAGACGAGACAAATACAAGAAATAGACAGAAACAAATCCTGGCCACCATTGGGATCGAATCCGCGACCTCTGCCCCTTCGACACCCCTCGCCTTGCCATGAAAAAGAAAGCGTGCTACCAACCGAGCTAACTGTCTGTAGGGCACTGTAGCGATATAAAAACCAGTTATTAAACAATTCCACACTATTGTATTTCCAAGTGTAGAGTAAATTGCTGTTAAATATGCGTAAATATGGCTACTTAAATATGGTTTCATGTAGTTACAATACTTGGCAGTCAAGTTTATGAAAATTGTTACCTGACAGAGGGCAATTTATTGTATCTTTTTCTATTTACAATACTTGAGTTGCCAACATAAGGCCCAAACGAGAGCAAAATCTACTGAGTTTATAAGCAATTTGGACAGTTGTGTATTTTCTTTAATGAATAGGAAATCTGGTCCCTCTGGTCAGTATTGCTTATTTGTATGGTTCTTTGATGTCGGCCAAACGTGAGGATGGGCAACGTTGGCTATGGAGTAGTTGACCGATTGTTTGGGCTTTTTCTCCTATCCAGTACAACTTTGAATTGCGCAACGCAATGACATTATTTTTGCAGTATTGTAAATGGTATTGCTTTTTTTAAAGGGATGTTAAGTCCAAAATGAGAGCATTAAATTGGATTCAGTATTGTTGATGAGCTGTGAGTACGATATTTACTTTTCGTTTAAGTGTGAATGTCAGTCTTTTTATTTCCGCTATTGTCCCTAAAATGGACTCACGGTAGACATTTCCTTAGACTGATATTTATGTTTCAATATTTCTAAATGTATTGTATAAAATGCAATGTTGAGTAAAGTAATGCAAAGCTTTAAAATTATGGGCAGCTTTTAAAATATCCCAACTCACCGAAGCCAAATCATTGGCTTGCCAATGTCTTCTTGCTTTTCAATGAAGTTGATAAAGTTTCTGGAGGGATAACAGGTTGGTTCAAGTTTAGCTTCATGTCTGGATGTGCAGAAATGTAATAATTAAATCAAACCACTCACTTATCATTACAAATGAGATCATCTCTTTAATCTAGTTTTCTCTTGTGCTCAATGCGCAAACGACATTCGTTGTTATTTTGAGACACAGAGTGTTGCATGAGTATAAGTGCCATAACAGATCTGGTTTTCATCTCAGGGTTTTCCTTTGAGCGCACTTCACTTGTACATCATTTGTACAGGCCGCATGGTGAAGTTTTCTGGGAAATCGGCACTCTGTCTGCATCTCTCATTTGGTTGATGCCCCAGCAAGTCCTACATCTTCGGTTCCTATACTGAGTATTTTCGAATTAGGGAAGAAGATAGTTATTCCTCTGATTCAAGTTCTCATTCAAGTCAAAGATATCGCTCAAAGTGAAGACTATTTTGATTCAGAAGCATGTGTGCCATTAGCCAAGCTAATACATATACCATCAATGCAGGATGTTGATCCCCTTTCTCCAATCACTTTTCAATTTCAAGTCTGATATCAGGATTAATTGATAATTCATCAATGTCGTCATCCGTCGAGGCAGATATTCAAAACGTCCAAACTGACCACGAAGTACCCTTGTACAGGCAAATATAAAAGTGTTGGGGAAAAGGAAAAGAAATGAAGCCACTGAAATATAATTTTTTAAAGACGACCAAGACAAGTGGCCTTGCACATCAGACAAGGAAAGGCGTATGAAAAGAGGGCAAAAAGTATGAAGTAGTTTTGTGGACAGTCATGTCGACTCAACTGTTAACAGAAATTTACAAGGAAAGAACACCTGGAGAACTTCTATGAGTTTTGGAGACTTTCATGACCTCACAATGACCTGTCAACGGGATTTTTGTTGAAAGTTGTTGGCTGCAGAGAAAAGAAGCAAAGGACAATGAAAGTGCTACTACGAATTCTCTTTGACTTACACTCTCCTCAAGCTATTGAGAACTTGACTTTGTCAAGAACAAATTGTACATATAGCTTCTCGTAAGGTGTTAGATGCCAACACTGAATTGGAAAGAACTAGGAAAAAGATATTATGGACCGAGCTTACAGAAGTTTGAGGTTGAAAAGGAAGCAATCAATCAGTTTATTGACTCATTCCCCAAGATAGATGGACGTTACACGAGACATGACACAAATAAATAGCTGATCAAAAGCAATTTGATATAAACGAAAACTAAATTGTATTCTGAATGTTTAAAATACCCTGTTTTTGTTGTAGTTGAGTTGCTTCACTTCAATCCTTTTTAAATTTTTTAATTTTAAAAATATACAAAATATCCCTGTTGACCTGCATTAAAAAGTTAATTATCATTTAATATATCACACATTAACCATATTCGATACACGGATAGGAATACAAATTGAAGCACTATTTTATATTGTCATTGCAATAAATGAGATATGGTGATTGCGTCTTATATTAATGTGATTACATATCGCTGTGGTGTAGTGGCTTTGGAATACCTGAGGTCATTATGTCCCTTAAATTGATGTTATTAGAAAGAACGGGGAAGTTCAACCTCATGAAATAAAATTCTTATATGGATGGAGTTCAGGAGCAGATGAATATCTTCAGTATATTTAGATGATGCACCTCTCGATAGCTTTTCTCCTTAAGAGAAATCATTTGGATCGAAGACCCCCTCCTCCCTCACCAAGAAACCCAGGTACTCACATAAAGCACAAGGAAACATAATATGGATGCAATG
>JAXRKP010000027.1:560631-605631 GCA_037039925.1 Doris montereyensis | reverse complement strand
ACGAACACGTGCAATGATAATAAAACAAGTAAAGAAACGAAACAACCCCCCCCCAAAAAAAAAAAAATGCAAAACATACGACTTCCCCCCCCCTCCATGCCGCCATCATTAACCTTTGCCCCCGACTACCCTACACATACACACACAAAACATAGACATAGCAACAATAACAAAAACCAACAAAAGAAATCAGAACAAAGAAAAACAATCAACCACAAAATATGACAAACCTAGTTTCATCTTTTCTGTGAATAACGTGTTTTAGATTTGAAAAGATAGGAAAACGTCTTTTAAATCATTGTTTATTCGTCATTCTTGTTCAGAATCCTTATTTGTAGTCGTTTTTAAATCATTTATTGGTTTGCCAAATATCTCCAGGCGATTAAAATTCCATATTATCAAACAGTAAAAAAAAGTATAGAACAGAAGTAAGAGAGATATTCAATGAAATTATAACGAGTCATCATCCTTATTGTCATTAATCTTTTTGTCCTTTAGACCATAGACGTTTCTAAGTTGGTTTCTGATGCTGCTATTGGTCACACGAAGATTATCGAAATCAGCAATGCCGTAGACATCCGTGCCAAGTCCAACGAAACCATAGGCGGGAGATGAAGGGACGTGCACATTGAATAGCGTGACTCCGTTGCAGGTTCCTACTGCCGTTTGACCCTAAAAAAAAAAAGGCAAATTGAGAAGATGTTATCTGGTTGATCAATACCAAGCATTCATAGCACCATACGGGTGTAATGACTCAAACATTGACAATTTTCAGTTTATCCGATTTCTTGCTGCTGGATCATGTCCTTATAGATGTATTTTTGAGTTATTTATCGTTTGAAGTTTCTCTTAATTGACTACTTTAACAATGCATAGAAGAGATTTGAAGAAATCATTTAACAAAAAAATGGGTTTTCTTTGGGTCCCCCCAACCCCCTGAAAATCCACATACCCGTCATCCCCAGCCCTTTTAAACAGATGAAGACATTCGTGCACTCAAATAGAACTATAAAGTTAAGCACTAAATCTGAGTTGAAATATGACAGGAAAGATTGAGAAATAAGAATAACCAGAAGCAAAAAACTTTTTTTCATTTTACAATTTGTTATGAATGCTTAAATTACTGTGTAACCTATAATGCAAAATTTCATATCAACGTTGTTTGATATATTCTTAGGGTTATTAAACGATATATTAAATTTTATGGAAACATTATATAAAAGTATAAGACAATATTTATTAAATTTTATTGCAATATTATATAAAAGTTATAAGACAATATTTATTAAATTTTATTGCAATATTATATAAAAGTTATAAGACAATATTTATTAAATTTTATTGCAATATTATATAAAAGTTATAAGACAATATTTATTAAATTTTATTGCAATATTATATAAAAGTTATAAGACAATATTTATTGAATTTTATTGCAATACGATGTCACCGTTGCAAAAAAAGAAAATTGTAAGCATATTTAGATAATATATTGCGTCTCATTGCAAAATGATATCAAAGGTTGCTGACAAAAATTGTGAGCACTATGAAACAACGTTTTGCTAGTTTCTTGCTTACCTGAACAGACAATGTGAGTTTATTCCAGCCCTGTACGATAGCAGACTTTTCTCTACCAGATGTGATTGGTTTGTTTCCCTCTGGAATAGAATAGAAACACCGATATGCATGTAGTTGAAAACTATGAATTTTATTTATCATTATTATTTAGGAAAGATTAAGAAACCATTCCAAGTGATTATTACATACAGTTTTATCAAGGCTGTTTGAGTTAGGCCCCACTTAGTGGCAAATGCTTTAACTTACGTATATCATTTGTGAGTAGATAAACATTATCATTGGGAAAAAGGAAGAAGAAAATTCCGTTCGCTCCATATGTTGAACAGCCAGCATTGTCCATCCTCACACCAAGGAATATGCCGTTAGAACCATTGATTTGTCCAACCTTAATGTCAACTTCCACTTCCACATCGGTCCTATTTGAGAAAAATCAGAGCTCACTATTGGAATTCATTGTAATGAGATTTAAACATTGAAACATATGACATTCATTTTAGTACAAATAATATTTGTACGCCATATCATGGCATCAAGATGATGCTTACTAGGGCTTTTTTGTTATACATATACACCAACAACAACAAAAAAACAAGTAAAAAGAATTTATAATGAATAAAGACGCCTTAAACAGTTGTATAGCAATGTTATCAAAAGCCCTTTAATATCTTGTTTCTTTTTCCTTCAAAAAGCCCCATTGATTCAATGTTTTTTAAATAATCAGGATGTTTACAAACATTAATCTATGAAAGACAAAAAAATAGAGGTCGGGATCTGACCATATAGAGAACATTGTGGAATACAAAACTGTGAAGTGTACCAACTGCGTGCGAGCTAGAATAAGAAGTCAAAAGCAACATAACGCAGAGGTACCATATACTGCATTTAAAGGGAGGGAGAGGGGTGTTACAATTTTCTATATCAAATAAAGAAAATCCAACATGCTTTCACATCATACGGATTCAAGAATCGTTTAGTTACTTAAAGAGATAAGGACATGTTTACAGTTCATATCCCCGAACATATACAGACTCATCGATTTTACATCATGTATCCTCCATCAGGCTTTATCACTTACATTCCTTTTCAATTCCTGGGTTTTTTTAATTTTGATTTGATTTACCCACATCAACAACTAAGATGATCTCAGGGTTTTTGGTAGGATTTTCAATTTTACCTGGACTGCCCTATCAACAGTCAAGCGATCTTTAACGTGCACATAGTGTTGTGATCTGCACACAAGACCTCTTTTTTTATCGCCCGTCTAAGATGGGACAAGGGGTCATTCCACCTACCTGCCCGAGGGGTAGATTTTGCTCCAAGAAGCTCGAGAAAATGGTTCATTATCTTTTGGTTGAGAAGCCGACACCTTGTCTTTAATAGGCTACCGAGCCCCTCAACTCCCTGGGGAGCATACAGCACAGCTGCTTGTTAATCGCTTCATACTGACATTCCGAAGAGATCTTTTCTTGGCTGTAGTTCGGTATATATTTTGTCCTGAGTCAAATAAGGGAAGCAAAGAGAGAAACTTCTACTAAGAGTACAAAGTCGTTTTTGTTTTGTTTTGAACCAGTGTCCTTGTGATTACAAACTCACAACAGTACCGTTTGTGCCTCAACATCTTTGTGTATTGTTACTGTAACCATATATCTGATTGTTTCAATATTATATCTGATCAGAGAAATGTGTATTTACCAGTTCATTCGTCCGAGAAGAATGAGTGAAGAATTCCAAAGCAAAGTCTGAGGACACCAGGCTATCGGAGGCTGTAGAACCATCTGGCGCATGACGTGACCATACTGGCCACCAACGTCAACCACTTCGTACGAACCTTGCTGTGGTGCCAGAATGTAAGGCTCAGCACTGATGGGATAAGCTGTAACACAATATTATTGATGGATTTGAATTAATTTGATTTGATTTGATTTGTTTTCATCTACATTCACAAGTAGAGGATGATTTTGATGTGATCTGATTCATCCATGTCCACAACTAAGGCGATCTGGAGGTGTTTGGTAGGATGTATCAATCTGGCTCGTGCACAGAGGGTTGCGATATGCATACGGTACTTCCTTTTTATCAGCCTTTCCCGATGGGACGAGTTGTCAAATTCACCTACCTTGACTAGAGGGGTGGGTTGTACCCAAAAAAAACTCGAGAAATATTTTAACCTGTGGCGGCACGACCCAACACCTTACCTCTGGACCACATTGCCCTTTTGAATGGAAGAATATAATTCAATTCAAATCAATTCAATCATCTTTATTAATCCTTTAAAATTATTTTTGTGTTATCACAATTTCCGTTTGAATAATAAATAAATACATCAATTTAACTGAAGTTAATCATTAAATGTATCGATTTTAAGAGATGTATAAAGATACAAAGATGAGTAAATAGATTGTGTGATGAAACAATATACATAAACAATAATTAAAGACAAATCAGCTTAGCTTTTTACACATTCATTAACTTATCATAATTCATTAATTCTCCATCCATCAATTTCGATTTCTTAAACATTGTAAATAAAAGACCATTATGATTTCATGTTAAGTATGGTCCAAATTTCGTATGGAACTTGGGAGGAAAGTTCTAACATATCTCTCAATGCGGGATTTTAGCTGTATAATGCGACCGCTTCTACTACTTGTTTTGGGTATAGGGAAAAGAGGATGGGTGTTGTCTCTGAGTATACTCATGAGTTTGATCTTGCATTGATTCTCATACAGATCTTCAAAGCTCTCCTGTTTTTAAAAAAAAATTATTTATCACTTTCCCTATGTGTTTCAGTATTCTATCAAATTTCTTCTTTTCTCTATCCCTTGATTGTCTACCCATGTTGTTATACTAAAAAATAATAAAGAAAAGAAAAGTCTTCTTAGAATATTGTCAATTTGAAACTTATGAAACTTCCTCATAAAACACATTCATTTGTTTATGTTCTTTAAAACTCTATTTGATTGTTTTTACCATTCTATCTTCTCGTCAAAAAATATATCAATATATTTATATTCATTAACTCTCTAAAACGTTTCAACTTTTATAACAATATTATTATGGGTATTATTTGTCTTCCTAAAATCAAAAATCATTTCCTTTGTTTTCTTAACATTAAGTTGTAGATAATTTTCATCACACCATTTTGCAAACATTTTCGTTTCTTGAGCATAATTGATAAGGTCTATTTTTGATTTGATAACAGCTTGGATAGATATGTCACCTGCACATTTTATTATTGGCATGTTTTTACAAACAGTTCTTATAATCCCATTTCTTCTGTGACATTGATAGACAGGTTCGTGTGGAATCATTCACTTGTATAAATATTCCAAATATTCTTTTAGAGATATCAACTCTTTTCGCCACAATATTAGTTATGTTGATGGCTTTTGCATTCCTTTTGTGATGATGAGAGAACTCCTATAAAGACTTTTTAAACATAAACATGAAAAAAAAATCAAATAACATCTTTCTTAACATGTCCTGCTTAGAATGGCTGCGTCAGTGCTCTTTTGATGTTCGTGGTGAAAGGAAACCAGATAAGTAAACAAAAACAGTAGTTAATGTCTATTCTATGCAATAAAACGAAATGTCTTACACTCAAAGTCGTCAAAGAAAGGTAGAGGGAAGGTGGTAGATTGAGGTGGTGGTAGAAAGTCGCCATGATACCCGTCATTCAAGGTTGTTAATGAATAAACTTCATCAACTCCGACATTCACAGATACTGTCCCATTTACGACCTAAATATGAAAGTTTGCCATCAGCTTTTTTGGAACGATCAAAAGGATTAAAATGCCTGAAATATTATGTATATTTCATAAGCATCAATATCAGTTTAAACAATGCCAATGTTTTTAAGTTATATCAAGACAGTAGTTCTTTTTTAACGAAGTTGGATGAGTGACTTAAAACCGTTCTGCTCTCCTATAAAGGTGGGTCAACTATCTGAAAATAATATAACTATCAAGTGCACCTATAAAATATCGACAACTTAATTCAAATTATTGTAAGCAAAGAATCCAACCCAGATAGGTCAAGAATTCAAAATATAATTTACCTAATGAAACCGCGGCGAGTTACTGATTCAATGGAAAAGGAAAAGAAAAATAATAATGAAGGTTACTCAAAGACAACAAATACGATGGGTGGAAGGAATAGGAGAATGAGTCTATAATGATTTAACGATCGTTTAAATAGATATATAATTAGAAATTATCCTAAATCATAGAATGGGTGCAAAATGAGACAACGAAACGTGCTTAGTAAAAACCAATATTGGTTCTGTAAGTGAAATAAACACCACATGTACAGAAATGAAAAATTAAAAACACCATCCACGTTCACTGATCAAGTCACCGATGTAAATGTAAATGAAAGAAATATCATTGTTATACAACCGATGGCTGCATGCATATTAACATATGAAATTATATATTTTCTCGACATACAAAGTTAAAACATGATCCTACGACACAAAAGAGTATTGCTATGTCTGAGTGACCCGAGCAAAAAACAATAACGACATCAAAATTTCAGCACGTTTTGGTTTGTTTTGGTTCGTCTAGATAAAAAAATGTATTACTTTTTTTAGGGTGTGAGGGGGGGGAGAGATAGATAGATAGATAGATAGATAGATAGATAGATAGATAGATAGATAGATACATAGATAGATAGAGAGACAGACAGAGAGAGAGAGAGAGAGAGAGAGAGAGAGAGAGAGAGAGAGAGAGAGAGAGAGAGAGAGAGAGAGAGAGAGAGAGAGAGAGACAGAGAGAGAGAGAGAGAGAGACAGACAGAAAGAAAGAGATGGAGAGAGAGAGAGAGAGAGAGAGAGAGAGAGAGAGAGAGAGAGAGAGAGAGAGAGACAGAGAGACAGACAGAGAGACAGACAGACAGACAGACAGACTGACAGACAGAGAGAGAGAGAGAGAGAGAGAGAGAGAGAGAGAGAGAGAGAGAGAGAGAGAGAGAGAGTGGGGGAGAGAGAGAGAGAAGAGAGAGAGAGAGACAGACAGACAGACAGACAGACAGACAGACAGACAGACAGACAGATACAGAGGGAGAGAGAGAGAGAGAGAGAGAGAGAGAGAGAGAGAGAGAGAGAGAGAGAGAGAGAGAGAGAGAGAGAGAGAGAGAGAGAGAGAGAGAGAGGGAGAGAGAGAGAGACAGACAGACAGACAGACAGACAGACAGATACAGAGAGAGAGAGAGAGAGAGAGAGAGAGAGAGAGAGAGAGAGAGAGAGGAGAGAGAGTTGGTTTTTTTAAATATTTTTACTGTTGTCTTTTTTTTTTTTTTTTTGTAAAATACAATCATGTATATATATATTGTCACCATCAGATTGAATAGCTTTTTGAATTATTATTTTTTTGAACAGTTACATGCATGAATTTGATAGGTAAATGGATATACAGTAATGTAAAAGAACAAAACTGATTTTATACGACATGTGTACCCGTAAAGGCTCCAATTGTTTGAAGTAGGTTGATTTTTCTGTCTCATCGAAGCGGAGAGCGCTACGCCATACATACAAACGAGTGACTCCCTTCTGTAAAAAAATTTTTAGGCAAATAATTGGTTAATATCGGAGTTTTGTAGATAAAGCCAATTTTAAATATAAAAGCAAAACCATTAAAAAAGCAGACGAACAACAATGAAAAGGAAGAACTAAAACATTACCATTTGAATATCAACATAAAAACATAGATAATCAGGTAACCCTGATAGAATCACAGATACAGACAAGTTAAGTATTTTTCATGCCTGCTATCGTCATTATCTAATTTTGATTATTTTACTCTTTAGCCCAAGAACATACGTTGACTGTGACGTAATACTACATCTTTGAACTACCCGAGGTACACAATCATAGATACATCTTATTCTCTTTGTCTTTGTTCCTAATCAAGGCTTAAAGTTGCAAACCGAAACGGGTCTCATTAAAAGCAGTGGCAAAACGTACAAATGAACCATTCAAAGTAAATGACACATTCTGGGGTTTCACAGTGTAGGGTGCGAGAGCTGGTCGAATGCAGGCTGAATGGTTTGCACTCTGTAAAAGAAAAGATGATAAGTAATGAAAGGATTCGGAAAATCTGATAATTTAACAGATAAATGTTCGTGTTTTCTCACGTAAACGCTAGTTTTAGAAGATTGGTATCTGAACTCATCAGTTTTATGACTATACGCTTTTAACCTAATTCACATATTTCAATTAGATGAGCTGCAATAACACGTTGTAATCTGAGACAGAATTGATAACAAACTGGGCATCAAGGGGTCGGATTGCAGCTTGAGGATAAATATTTTTGTGTGTGAAAAGTTGAAGCATATATTTTCTATGTTTTGTTTTTAGATGTCTGTAGTAATTTTCTTATCTTTGCGACTCGATATACGACTAACGTAGAAACGAAATACTAAATGTGATTACCATTGTTTCGATAACAATTGTCAGATCTTTAAGATCAGGACTGACTAGAGAGACATAGCTGCCACCTTGTTGAAGCATTCCAACACCATGACTGTGAGCTAAGTAATGCCAGCCGATTTCGGTCAGCTGAGTTGTGTGGGCTGTGAATACAAACGCATTAATTAAATATCCATATTATATTGAGTCATCTCCTGTTATAAGGTAACATTCATTGACACTAGGGAAAGAGGTCTTTGTACTAATCGTAGAGACAACCAGTGAGCCAAGGGGCATGTCGAAAGCGATACATAATGACATGAAATAATATTGAAGTGTCACAAGAACCTCGCTCACCCTTCAATCACACATCTATACGACGACAGTGATGAAAGCAGATGACGTGTCATAAAGTTCGAGTGTCAACAATGATTTATGATTTATTATCACTGTCTCCCGTAAAAATAAACGAATATAACAACCGCCCCCCCCCTCCCACTTCGCCAAACAATTACATTTCGAAATACAACATAAAAACAAAGCATTGAGTAAAATCAGCAAAGATCTAACAATGGGTTGGAATCTAATCAAACGTGAACAATAAAGGAATAAACACGACTATTTTATGGACAGGGCAATGATTAAGGGCAAGCGTATTATAACAGATTCAGATTCAGATTATTCTGTAAAGAGAAACATACCATGCCAATAAAAAAGACAAATAACACACACACACACACACACACACACACACACACACACAAAAATAGAGATCAGACTTCTTTCGTTCCCGGAACGGATCAAAATAACTTTGACTATCATATAAGTCTAGTCGACTTATCCATTTAACTTACAAGCCTTTAAGGAGGGGACCAATTACATGTTTGAAGACGGGGAGTTTTTCGAAGACCTGAACACACTTCATGGACACTATCGTGTTAAAGCGCTTGAGATAAGTTCCAGCAATTTACGTGATAATGTCTTATTGCTAAATAATAATTGTGTTCTGTGGATAGCAATGAAACAATGGAGGAAGTAATCCCATTAAAGGCTAAGTAGTCAAGTGAATAATACAAGAGGTTCAAATAAATTCAAAAGTATAATGAAAGAAATATTGAGGGGCTTTTCGTGAATGGAAAATATGTACGGGAAATTACTAATGCGTAGTCCGGATTATTTAAATAAAAATGTACAGGCCATCAAGATGACTATAACAAAGAGAAAATGTATATTTTCAGGGATTCTATATTATATGGCATAAATAGCTATAGTCCGTTTCAAAACTCATGTGCACAGATATCAACTTATATCTCATCAACCATAGTACACAGTGTCAAACTTGCATGCAATCTTATACCGTTATTACACAATCGCAAATTCCTTTGATGTTCCGCTGCATTTTCATTTAAGTAGCCACACGTATTAGAATATTTACGGTAACAGCATATAACATAACGTTATGGGGGTTGTTTTCATGGGTGTATCATGTACTAATACTTATACAGAAAACTCCCCCCTTCTGTGTCCTCGATTAATGATATCAAGTAAGACATAGTCAACAATGATATGACATGATCAGAATCCGATGAAGCGAAATAAATTACTGTCCTTTGCTAATGAATTTACGTCCTTTATTTTATCAGTAATCTTTTTCTTTTTCTCAAAACACGATCCTCACATTTGGCGTACAATTTACTTATCAACTTTTTTAAAGCAGCGAGTGTTATTACTTCAATATTTGACAATTTGAAGGTTTTGTTTTCCATCGCCGCTTTGCTTTTTGCCTTGGCCCGAACAAGCTCAATAGGATGCAGGTGAGAATAGTAGGGTGAAAATCTAAGCCTCATGTGTCCAAACTGTTGAATAGTTTTATCAATTCTGAAGATCTCTTTCTTATTTTTACGCCGCACAAAGAACATCAGCTTTAGTTTTAGACAGAAGTTGTCAAATCGATGTTTTCCTTTTTTCAACCATGCCTTTATTTCGTTGTTTTGTGTTTGATGATGTAGGAATGCTGTCTTCTTGGCAAACGACCTGGTGGTACCATGCGTTGTCCATCACCAAAGACGATGGTCCGTTCAGTGAAGGGAGAAGATTGTGTTTTAACCATTCCTTGAAAATTGTCCCGTTCATCTCTTTTTTGTTACTCTCTGTTGTCTGTGAAATGTGACTGTAGGTGAAAGACAAAATCTACATCGGCAAGCAGTCCTTCATTTGTACTTCCAGCGCGTACCAAAATTATCCTCCTCCCTTTACTTGTCGGAATCTGCCTCTTTTGCATCCCGTCTATAGACTACCACTCCTTTCCATACATGTGATGAGCATTTACCCACGACTAATTCAGGTAGCCGATGGCGTAGCCTTCGTCTCTCTTTTACTTCACTTGTCCAAGATACATACTCCTTGCTGCCACCAAGTGAGGTATTTCACAAAGAAGATTTCTTGCAGACGTTGATTTCCTGAAAGTAAACCCAGCACCTCAAACAATTCTTCATAAAGTAGATTAAGACACAAAAATCTCATTTTTTCGTATGAAATTTCAATCTACGTTTCTGTAGAGTAACCAAATTTTGCTCTTGAAACATCTTCTTTATTTCTCTCTGTACAACATCTTTATCAAAATCGTCTACTTCTCCTTTCTGTATTCCTTGTCCACCTTTGCCTTAACACTTTGAACATTCGAATTTTTCAGCAATCTTACTAAAAACACTTCTGCCTATTCTCCGTTTACAATCATTCCTAATATTGACATGGATACTACTGGACAGCAGAGAATAATACACATTAGAGGAAAACAGTACGAAGAAAAAAATGAAAAGGAAGAGGCTCTAGTTGATTACTCTAAAAAAGTCATAAATCAGAAACGATACCGGGAAAGAAATGAGTTTGAAATAAAATACTATGAACAACATAAATATTAAAAGGGATTAATGCAGGAGACAGTGTAAGGCAGACAAACACGCTCAAACGTACACACAGTTCAAGACTGAAAATTACTCACATCTCAGACCTCACAGTGTCACAGAAGCTTAGTAGGAGCAAACACGAGACAGAAAAAAAATCCCTGGGCCCCAATAGAATCGAACCTGTGACTTCCGTGTCGGCACCCATCACCTCACCGTGAAAAGAGAGCGCACTACCAAGCATACTACCTACGTTCCTTAAACGATTTCTCGCCTATTCCTTTATATTTGCCTCGTCTTTGTTCCTACGGGGCTTCAACAATATTATGTCATGTCGTTATTCATTGCATTATTCATTCACTGATGAAAATGTCAGAGCTCACGGACCTTGAGATGTACAGGCTGACTGAATACAAGGGATCAATTCAAGAGCGTTCTGGAATTAACCGTAGACAACGCAAAGCAAGAGTTATATTACATGCAAATAATCTCTATATTGAGTTCGCTTACGGCTGGCAATAATTTAAAGACAAAAAAAAAAAGAAAAGTATGCAATGAAGTAGACTACATTTGTGCCAGTTAGAATACTTTTCCCCCTCGCCTGAAAAGATATCAGTGGAAATTAAAAGATATGGCATCAACCTCATATAAATTATAATCATGCAAGCATTACTTGCATAATATGCATTGTATTGACAGCTTTGCACACTCAAAAGTTCAACATGTTCTTGCTTTCTTCAAATCTCTTGCACATAAGAACTGTACTCGTTATCAGAGAAAGGACAGAAATTCCTGTCAATTTGTTCGACAAAATTTATACGTCACATTCTTTGGAGTTTTACTAATTTGTTGAAATAGTTTTTGTTTGATATGTGTTGTGACTTTGATGGTAAACGTCTTTAAACATTGAATATGAAAAATACAAGGAACACTAAAATTGCAATTGTATAATTATTATTTGTAAAATTGTATTGATAGTGAATGCTGTAGGATAATTATAACCTGTGCTGGACATCAACGTTAAGTAAGTAAGTAAGAAAAAGAAGCTACACCTGATATCCATATAGGGCTTTCTACTATGTAGTTTCCACTCCATGGCTCTCTGGCTGTCATAAGTGAATCTCTGTCCCATGGAAGACCTTCAAAAAAACTGTCTATCAGATTCCAAGCTATGGTGCTGGTAGAGAAAAGAAATAGGCCACAACAATTTGAGACAAGAAAAAATAACCCCTCAAATGAGCTTGTTACCATTTGTTTTATTGAAATCTACCCCGTCCACCATTGCTGTGATCTAAGGGTGAATTAAGATAAAACAGCAAGATAAACGATATATGAAAGAAGGAAAGGAAAGAAGGAGGACCTACCAGTACCTTCCGCCAACCACCCGCGCTTGTTACCAAAACAAATGTTTACTCAACAAAAAGCAGTTTTATCTCATAGTATGTTTTTATCTCCATTTATGTTAAAAAGAATCATTTTGATTATTGGTGTTGTAAAACTAATACTCCTCTCAAATTAATGTAATAGTATGTTGAATTCACCTGGTCATGAGCCCAATCACATAATTTTGGTTGAGTATCTGTGGAAACATTCATAACAAAGAAATTTGATCTAAGACTTTCAATTTAAAAAAGAACAATTAAAAAAGCAATAAAAACAACAGTAAAAAGAAACAAACAAAAAGAAAAACACCCGACAAACCAACAACAACAACAAAAAACAACAACCCCAACCAAACTTGTACATGTATTTAACTAAACGATTTTGGGGATCAAATTTACATTTTCATAGACTATAAACTATTTAAAGTCACGATTGATATCCAAATGAAACAGAATAGAAATTATGTCATTGTCATCTCATTGTGCGTGTTTCGTCTTCCACAAATTAATTCAGAACTGCAAAATATGTCAACAATCTTACCTTAATGACCACCTCAAATCAAACACATTTCCTGAGACCATTTTACTTGTATCGATAACGAAATTCAAAGATTATATGTACCCTAGCCCAGCATCCGCCTCCTATATCATCATTAAATGAACTGTAGTCTTCTGATGACCACAACGGTATACCCAGATCCATGACTTCTTTGGGAGATATCGTTCCAGGGTAGTGAGTACTGGAAGAGAAAAAGGAATAGGCCCATAGAAAAGCATGTGCTTGATTTATATATCACATACGCTTTTACTGCTATTAGTCGTATTACTCACTTCTGACGTCTTATCAATGGGCTGAACTTAATTCATTTCTGAAACAACTACAAGAGCGACAGCTTTACTGTTTCAGATGTATTATTTTGTATGATTTTATTAGCACTTCTGTCAGACAACACATGAATAGAAATGTATCAAAGATCTTGAAGAATGACATATTTATCTGTATTTCTTACCTACCCTAAAACGTCAACCTGAGCAATGGCAGATGGATTAGTGTAAATATTTGAAAACTCGACCACCAGGTGTCACCAGCTACAATTCGTGTGTTGGTGTGACTCCGGGCATCCAACATTTGCCGTAAAGTCTGAAATTATAAATTTAGTGATGGTTTTCATTTATTACTATTTCCTTTTGTGAATTTTACTTCGCTACTATGTTAATGGATGTTTTGTTGTATTTGAATATGAAAATGAAAGGATATTTTGCAATGCGGTCATTTCCATAATAAGAGTGATATAAAATTAATGTTTCGATCAGGATCAAAGATTCTGGGACAGTATGTTAGAATAACACATCAGGCATTACAGAAGACACATTTAGAACTGAACAGATCAGAAATGTTTGTGTTTGAGAGGATCACATGCATTTTGTACGTTCATCCATTGAATTAATCAGTGTTCCATACTCATCTCAACTCATCTACACGAAATAGTTCTATGTTAGATGTGCTTTGAAAGGCAATAACACTTCGTCCAATGGTAAATTGAGTCGATTTCTCAAGTTGGAAATATAACTGTGAGTTTTTGTTACACACCCTGAAATCCAAAATTAACTTCCTCTTACTACAATGTCATTTTTTTCTGATGTGGGAGATAGTATAATGGTCTTAATTAACACACACTATTAGGAAGACCGAAACTGTGAGTCTACAGTATTGTTAACATTTCCAAAATTAACACACACCATTACATAGAGTAAACAGCGAGCAGTAAACTAACGGTAGATAATAAATGGCCATGTCAAAACAATGGACTGGCCCATCTAGAGACAAAATAGCTGTTCTCAGTTTTGTTCATCAAAGGGCGCAAAAATTCATTTTCTGTGATTTGTGAAAGGCCAAATGATTGTACTAAAGCATACATTAAACAATAATACTTATGGTTTTAAGAGAAGGCTTTCAGTAGTAATTATGACACAAAACCGATGATGAGTGATACTCCCTTGAGTTGAAGTAACACATTATTATATAATTGACTCAGATGTCTACATAATTATGTTACGTACTGACAATAAAAGAGAGAGAGAGACAGTTCAGACTAAATTAAAAGACTTTACCACAAACTTGGAGATGACCGTAGTGGTGCATATGGATAAATTAAAATGAAATTAAAATCTAGAAACATAAAGATATGAAAGACAATGGGCTATGGACGCGAAACTATCATCTCCTTGAATACCTTCTCTTAGCTTCTTTCATCAGCTACCATTCATAGCCTCTGTTGTACTTTCTCCCATATATGATATGGATGATCTAGTTAGAAAGAAAATATAATACTTACTACACCACACCCGTATGGATTATTTAAAACTACATCACTTGGGATAGACTGTTATGTTGATATTGAATATTATTCTTGTATCAAGTTCTTATACACAAAGAAACTAATTCTCTATCATATGCAGTTGGTTACTACTCAAGAGCGAGAGAGAGACAGAGAGAGAGAGAGAGAGAGAGAGAGAGAGAGAGAGAGAGAGAGAGAGAGAGAGAGAGAGAGAGAGAGAGAGAGAGAGAGAGAGAGAGAGAGAGAAAGAGAGAGAGAAAGAGAGAGAGAGAGAAAGAGAGAGAGAGAGAGAGAGAGAGAGAGAGAGAGAGAGAGAGAGAGAGAGAGAGAGAGAGAGAGAGAGAGAGAGAGAGAGAGAGAGACAGACAGAGAGAGAGACAGAGAGAGAGAGAGAGACATATAGCTGGTATCACTGCCTCTTTCATTCCAAATCTGAGAGTAAAGAAAATTACGAGGAATACATGAAAACAGTGTATCATCTTCACCATCAAATGCATTTTATTATTGCAACTTAATTCATAGTTAAAGACAGGAGCCACAGTGGAGTGAAGTCAAAGGCGAAATTCAACTCTCGCTCTTTTTTCACACCCCCCTCCTTTTTTATTACTTACTTATTTTCAGAGAGAGATTTCCTCCACTGCTAACGTTTCTTAACATCACTGTCTTTTTCTTTCTTTCTTTCTCCTTTATGTTTTTTATTCTGACATCACATTGTGTGATGCCGGGAGGATAACTTAGATCTAGATTCTAAATATTTCTCGTTTGTTGTCTGACGAAGGGTTATACCGAAACGTCACGTGTTTGCTCTGTCTTTATTAGTGGAGTTGTCACTTATTGTCATATTTCGCTTATGTACAGTTAACTCTTTAGGATCGGAAGGTGTATCCATCAATCTCAATTGAAAGAAAGACTTTAACATTATGATTTCTTCTTTCTTTCTTCTCTTTCTCTTCTTCTTCTTCTTCTTTCTTCTCTCTTCTTCTTCTTCTTCTCTTCTTCTTCTTCTTCTTCTTCTTCTTCTTCTTCTTCTTCTTCTTCTTCTTCTTCTTCTTCTTCTTCTTCTTCCTCTTCTTCTTCTTCTTTCTGTCTTCTTCTTCTCTTCTCTTCTTCTTCTTCTCTTCTTCTTCTTCTTCTTCTTCTTCTTCTTCTTCTTCTTCTTCTTCTTCTTCTTCTTCTTCTTCTTCTTCTTCCTCTTTCTTCTCTTCTCTCTCTCTTTCTAATAATACAATCCATTAAAAACTTTTGAAAAGCAAGGAAAAAGATTAAAAATAACATTTAAAATCAAAGCTATTTCCATTTATTTGGGCAAACTAATATACAAACTGCGTTAAAGTTACCAGAAACATTCCACAGGCAATAGGCCTACCTTGAATAAAAAGTCAAAATCTCATCCCTTTGAACACCTGGGTAGCCAATCAATAATTTGGATGTTGCCTACAAGGAAAGAATAAGAAGAGTATAATATTTCCTTGTATTTACGCTCAAAATATTATTAATCCCAAGGGGGGGGGGGGTAGTCACAGCAGATGAGACTTTTCCAATTCATCCTATCTGTTGCACCCCCCCCCACTACCAACCATGACTTTCATACTTTCATATATCCTTTAATGGAATCAGTGTATCTTTTCTCGGGTCTTCCATATTTTCCCCTTCCCCCAGTATATCCATCTTCAGTTTGTTGCATTCACTCTGTTCAATTTCGTAGTCGTTAAAAAATTAAAAAGCGTGTAGGACACATGGGTAACTATAATATACATAATTATGTTATACACGTAATGTCCCTACTGCAATAATTGGCATGTTTCAAATCGCAGTTTTTTCTCTCTCTGTGTAACAGTCTTAGAATTAGTATTATGTTTGCCCCCTTTGAATGTCAACGTGCTCTTTCAGTAACGCTAATCATAACACCGTGACACCACTATTGAGTTATACCCATGATGATAATATAATGGTAAAATGCTCTATTCGTGTGTCTGTAACCCCAGAAATTCTCGTAAGATGAGATTGATGCTCTAAAGTATTACCTCCATCCAGAGAGAACGGTCATGAATTTGGTCGTCCTCTTTTCTGTTCTCCGATAGATCACGAGTCAGGTAGCTCACGCGAGATATTGGAGCCCTGTCTGTTTGTGGCTTAAACTCTGTCTTCATTCTCCTAGACGGGTTACCTTTTAAAACTTACAAGCTTCATGTGGCGGAAAAAAACCCTTTTTGAGGCACTTCGGATTCTTTACTTCTTTAGTTTTTTCTACAAGGGCTGGGTTCTCATTTACCATTCCCACCTCGCCTTCAGCAACAGGCACCAGTTTGTTCGCAACTGCCTCTCGCTATTCACAGCTACCCTTTATATCTAACGGCCGTTCCTCCATCCACGGCCTGGAGACACGCCTGGCAGGAAATGGTTGCCTCCACGTTCAACAACTGGCCTTGCAAAACTAACACAATCCATTCTTCAAAAATTCTACACAGCTAAATCAAATGTATGACATGAAAATGTAACAGCACAGAAGCAAAACTCATCTCAGTAACTCATGTTTTATTAGAATAAATTAACTGTTTCTGCAGCATAGGTAGCCTCATCGACGATAAGAAAGTAGGAGGATGCACAGAAGTAGACATCAAGCAGGGGATTGGCAAGCTACACGCAGCATTCAATAAAATTAAGAAAAAAATTGGAAACGATAGAAAACCCTCAATCAAAACAAAGATAGCAATATTTTAATTCCACCATAAAAGCAGCCTCCGATATGCAATTGAAAGATGGAATATGTACAAAATTTGCAGCAATAATTTAAAAACACTTATAAATAGATGTCTGAGAAAGATTCTGAGAACCAGATAAGAAGCAATCAGAAACGAAAATCGTTAACAGAGAACATGGCAGAAGAAAGTAGAAATAGAAATCAGTCAACAGAGATGGAGACGGCACGCCATCCGAAAACCAGACTCCGACGTTGCTAACAAGGATTGCAGTGGAACCTCTAAAGAGCGAGGAGGAAGGGAATGTACGAGCAATATGAAGACAAAGGTCGGCAAGGACATTCAAAGACGCGGACAAATCTTTAAAAAATGACCAAATACGAGGAATGAGGGTGACTACTCGTTCGTGACTTCGTGGCCTATGCCTTGACATGGATGATGTATTTTGCATGTATAATCCACAGATGAACCACACAAAACTGTGAACATTAGGTGTTATGCACTTTGCCTTCAAGAGCGAAAAAATAGCATAAGAAGACAAGACAACAAAAGAAAAGATTAATCAACAGCAGGAACAACAACAACGAAAACCCGGAGCACAGTTCCACATAATAGAAAGTGGCAACAACAAAACAGATGTTGAGACGGAGAGTCGAAAGAGGTTTGAAGTTGGGGTTTGTTTTCAATCTTAAAACTGGACATTGTCCAACACACATTTTTTATTTTTTTAAAAACATGAACTGATAGATAATAGTCCGTTCACCCAAGTATGGTGGCGGTCTAGTTACATTTTCTCAGCTATCATGAACAATAGCTTCCCGAATGTGTGCATGTAGCCTTACGTTTGTAATGACCCGACAAATCTTGAATTTAAAGTTTGTGCTTAGTACTGTTCTCTCAAAGCTGGTCATAATAAATTCTTATTTTATACGAAAGATGGAGTTTTTACAGTAAGTAGTTTTCCAATCTGGAATAAGTTATAAGAAATGTGGATATTCATGTCACAACCTTTTCCTCTCTGAGTACAGAGATAGGTACAAGCCTCAAGCTCATAAGAAAAGTTAGCCCCTAAAGAGGATTTCGATCTTTTGTTTTTGTTGTTGCAAAGAGGCGAAATAATAGTGCAGTTTGGCGCCAATAAAAAAGTATAATGCGTTAGGTTATTACAGTAAATCACCTAAATGTTTATATAGCATAAAGGATCAAATTCGAAAACTACGTGGCTATAAATTATTATAGGTTTTTTTTGTTATTTGTTGTTTTGGTTTGTGTGTTTTTGGGTTTTTTTTATAGTTCTGAAGGAGCAAAATGGCTTAGATTCATCACAAAACTAAGTTTTCTTGCAAAATTTCAATCAAATACCTTTGACGTTTGCAACGCTACGAGCAGTTTTATGTGATCAAACCTCAGTGAAGGTATTATAATTCATTTTCACATAAGGCAATAAGGAAATGCCCTGTCCCAAAAGAAAACAAAACTTAATTGTTGAAATCTTTTTAATCTCTTCTGTCTGATAAATGAAATACCCAAATATTAATCATTTATATAATCATGAACAGTAAAAGTAATAAAATAAATAAATGACACCAACTGATCCACCACTGAGACCTCCAATGCCATCAAATCGTCTGCCAAGTCCAAATGTGTCATCGATGGAGTAAGATAGTCCATCCACAGAGAAAGCAAGGGATCCAAGTAAGACCACATACGCTGCAAGTTTCATTCTTAAACGTTTGTAACTATGACACAATAGAATGCATGTGAAATTGTGAAAACTCGTTGTAAAATTGTAGTGAAGATAAAATTCCTTACAACAAAAAAAACAGTTTTTCTTTTATTAAACTTTTTATCTACAGGTTGTCTTTTTTTTCTAGATTGAATAACAATGACAAAATCGATATCAAGATTTAGAAGACCTGTATCCAACGAATTCCCTGTGCCCCCTTTTGTTGAGTTATGAGTAATAAAATAGAACGGCTGTCACACAGTGGTATCTCGAATACTATAATGGTGTCCAAACTAAACCGTAACAGCAATATGATATGTACAGATGTAGCCATCCGAGCAGAAAGCTTATATAACTTGAAAGATAAAGGCTCGTTTTCACGTTAATTTAACAGATATCAGACCAACAGTAAAATTAGGTCAAGATGTGTGTTCTGTATATTAACAATTTACTATTGATCTTATGGCATCCTTATATTCTGGTATTATATACATATATATATATATATATATATATATATATATATATATATATATATATATATATATATATATATATATATATATATATATATACAATGTATATAGTTTTATACGCTGTGATATATACAATATATATATATATATATATATATATATATATATATATATATATATATATATATATATATATATATATATATATATTGTATATATCACAGCGTACAAAACTCGTCCTCTTAGTTGGCCGACGCGGTGCACCTGGGTCACAGCAAAGGGCCGCCAGGTAGCGTTCGCAGCTTGTATCTGGCTAAGATAGCTATCGACAACAAAATGTGGACGGTCGACACGCAGGGAAAACAATGTGCTTCATCGGATCGTCTCGGGAAAAATGTGTTTCATCAAATCACATTGAAAATAAATGCATTTTAACAAATCTAAAATGTTAATTTATTCAAAAGCTAGTCACAGTTTGGCTTTCATATTGACAACTCAAGATGGTTTTTCGACACGTAGAATCCATTGGTGAAATAATAAAGATTGCCGTCAAAGAGAGTGTTGCGATAGACTGATGAAAGAAATGTATCAAGAAGTGCTTCATTTCCACACAATTAAGGCCTCAATTAGGTCCATCATTTCAGTACACTAACAGACATAGGGTATTAATTATGCATGTTCCAAAAATCAACATTCGTCTTTTTTTTTTTAGGTCAACCCGGTAATTATGTCTTTGTTTCTCTGAATCAGTTGGATTTTAAGCAGATGATTAGCTCACTGTACCCTATATAGGTGGTGGGGCTGCTCCCTCGAGACCCCCTACCGCCAGTACCGGGCCTTGGTTGTGATTTTCTGTCAAAGTTAACTCCCTTAGCCTTTGGTTAGCAAGACCGGCCTGCAAGGGAACAGGTTGTGATTTTCTGTCAGGGTGAACTAATTCCCTTGACCTTTGATCAGCCAAGACCCGCCTGCAACTTGCAATGGAGCAGGAAACTCATGGAGGGCGAAGTCACCTAATCCCTGTACAGGGTACAAAAATCAACAACATACAACAGATATACAAACCAAAAACAGAGAAAACAAAAAACAAAACAAAAAAACGAACAATAAAACCTCTTGTCATCTTATTGCTGTGGTGAAAAAGTTAATACGCACTCATAGTTTTTAGGCTTATTGTTGTTGGTTTTATTCTTTTCCATTTTCTAAACTAGGCCCCTCCACTCCTTGTTCATTTTTTGTTTCAAGGTATCATTGGAACCTTTTGGACTGACCTTAAGAGAGAGAAGAGAGAGAGAGAGAGAGAGAGAGAGAGAGAGAGAGAGAGAGAGAGAGAGAGAGAGAGAGAGAGAGAGAGAGAGAGAGAGAGAGAGAGAGAAAGAGAAAGAGAGAGAGAGAGAGAGAGAGAGAGTGGGAGAGAGAGAGAGAGAGAGAGAGAGAGAGAGAGAGAGAGAGAGAGAGAGCAGAGAGAGACAGAGAGAGACAGAGAGAGAGAGAGAGAGAGAGAGAGAGAGAGAGAGAGAGAGAGAGAGAGAGAGAGAGAGAGAGAGAGAGAGACAGAGAGAGAGAGAGACAGACAGACAGAGTGAGACAGACAGAGTGAGAGAGAGAGAGAGAGAGAGAGAGAGAGAGAGAGAGATAGAGAGAGAGACAGACAGACAGACATACAGACAGACAGAGACAGAGACAGAAACCGAGACAGAGACAGAGACAGAGAGGGGGGGGGAATCTAGTCTATCATACTACGAGATAGAGCTGTTCGTTCCCGTCACACCGATATCATAAAAGAAGCTCAGTATCGATTCTTTGATTTTTTAAGAAGCGATACAGGCGTATTTTTCAACACAGCTATTATACGATAAAAGTCAGAATTATTATCTAAAATATGGCAAGTTAGTGCTCATTTTTGATCGTCACAATATACGCTATCCCAGAAAAAAACTTTTTAATAATTTATGAGTATGGTCTTACGTCATCCGGAAAATACTGGACATATTACGTGCACCTATTACCAAAAGACATCATCTCAAAATGAGTAAAAAGGTGCTAGTGCACTTGAAACAGTGTCGATAACAAGTAGTTGAGAACCTCTCAAAGTTTTATGATGTTTCAAAATCTTATCCTTCCCGTTTCCGAGGTTCATGGGAGAAAAATATATTCAAATAACAGAGAAAAAACAAAACAAAACTACGATTTTCCCAAAATGTCGTGTTTGTTCATTATTTCCTATCTACTTATTTTTTTTTAGTGCTCAACGTATCTTCATGAAATTTGATGTGAGTGTGACTGGTAAGTGGAGGAAAACAAAACAAAATGATCAGATGCTTATTTCGATATGTATTACAGTTTTATAAAACTTGAATTTTTTTTACAATATTTTGTGTATTTTTGGGCTGTTATCATATGCTTTCTTTCTTTCTTTATCAGTTCCATTCTACCTTTCGGTGTATGGGTTCAGATGTCCGAGATGATCTTTCTCCAAGATGCTCTGTCCTGGTATTTTCTGTTTCCTTCAAAAATGTTAAATTTATATTCTTCAATGCCTCTTTTATATCTTCTTCCCACTTTCTCCGAGGTCTGCCTTTTGGTCTTTTACCTTGGGCTTTAGCACTGTATACTGATTTAGCTATTCTATTGTCATTTACTCTTAGTTTTCCGTCAGAGTTAATCATTACTCCTAAGTAATTGTAGCTGTGAACTTGTTCTAGATTCTCCCTGCCCAATTTAAGATTTCGTGTTTTAGCTACCCTAGTCACTAGCATTGTTTTGGTTTTCTTTGCATTTACTCTCATTCGTCTTTTATTTAGTTCATTGTTCATAATGTTGATATTTGACTGAACGTCACTTTCTGATTTTCCAAACAGAACTAAATCATGGGCAAATGAAAGCATTGATACATTTACTGTTGGTTTTAGCTTCCACATACATACATTCATTTTCTTCATTTTTGAGGATGCCTTTGCGACTGAAACCATAAATGTGATAAACAAAAGAGGACTTAGGAAACACTGTCTTAGTCTTACCCCTATATCTACACATCAATTTCTGCAGATATGTTACCAGCTACTCTCACTGCACATGTTGGTTTATAGTAAAAACTTTTAATGGCTTCTATTAAGTTTTGCTCTACATTGTGTTCTTTTAAGGAATGTCATAGTTCGTCCCTCCTCACTGTGTCAAATGCCTTTTCTAGATCTATAAAATACAGGTGCAAATCAATTTTTCTCTCAAGGAATGTTTAAATTATTTGTCTAATTGTAAATATGTGGTCTTGTACATTTCTTCCTGGTCTAAATCCACTCTGATGTTCTTCAATCTGACCCTCTACTCTTTTCCTTAGTTTCATTTCCAGTATCCTGGCATACACTTTTCTTGATGTGATGTCATATATTTTTAGCATTCGCTAAGAATAGCAACCATCTGAGTACAATTACCATGAAAAAAATATTGTTTTTCATTTTTCAACATCTTTTTTTCTCTACTGGGATAAACTACGATGTCAGATGCCTTCATTTACTCCGAGGATCAGCAATTAAGTAAAACAAACATAATTTCTAAATCAACTTTAATTGATATCAACTAACAAAAAAACAAGAATGATGTTAGTAAAAAAAAGCCATTAAAATTAAAAGCATTAAATTTATCAGTTCATGTGTAGCTCAAATAAAACTTGCCACTGTAATGTCTCAGGCAAGATGATGTTATCTTTGAATGTCTAAACTAATATAATGATCTTTCTAAAATTGGAAATAATATTTGAAGGATATAGCGGCATAAATTGTCCGACTTTACTTAGCTTTTATATTGCACTTATAATACTCCCCCTTACAACAAATAACCAATAGATTAACATTGATTTCTTTGTCCTCAACAAGAGAAGTGACAATGCAAGAATATGGCACAGAAAGTTTATGAGGCATTGGCAGGAAATCAAAGGTTCCTTTTCCTTAAAATTACCATTTTTATTCTCAAAGACAAGTTAAAATTTAATACCTCACCTCAAGAACCTCTATACCAAAAGGTCATGGGCTCAAGCACTGATAGTTGAAACATTTTCTCAAGCTTCGAGTAAACGCCCCCCCCCCCCCCCCCCCGCACAGTGGTTCACCACCTAGTCCAATCATTTGGCTTATAACTACTTATTGTTGCTTTGTCTTCATGTCACTGATGAAGAGCACTATGCTTGAAAAATTATTGTCTTATCTCGTTTTATATATGTAATATGTCTATTATTCTTATTTCATGTTCCTCAACTAGGTGTAGTACCATTCCTCTTTATCCATGGGGCCAAAGGTAGGGGCTTGACAATTTAAAAGTTGCTAGCATAATGCTTACACTATTTCGTCGTTATCCTCCCATGGGAAAACTGATTTCCCAAATCCAAAAGTTTCTGTTTGATAAGTGTGACTATTTATAGAGAATATTAAGCAAAACAAGCTGGCAGTTTGATCTTTGAGATAGTTTGTGATTCTAAATTTCAAATATCTGAGTGTATCAGGATCTTACAACACTCATGTCTTTTCTTAACACACAACTATATGTACATTTTTAAGCTTAAATTGGCAATAAGATTAAAAACAATAGCATCAACAGCATTAAAACAAAACAAAACAAAAAGTTATAAGATCCAATATAATAGTCTCTAACTATCATTTAGCTTACCGCACAACATGTTTAGATTACGAACAAGTAAAGGAGACCCCAAAAAATTATGTGCATTATTCTCTTTTGTTTTCCCCATTATGCACTGTGTAATCTTACTACTAGTGGCATTGGTTGTTAGACTTCAGATTGTGAGATCCTGGGTTTGAATCCTTGCAATGCCAGGCTTGATGTTGTTCCTTGGAAATGACACTTAACATGTGTTTTGCCTTTCAACCCAGGTGTATATGAGTACAAGCCTCAGAAAAGTTAATTCAAGGCCATTTCGGCCCATGGAGCCAGAGCTTGTCCCATTTTCTATAGCATGGAATGAACAGATGATATTAATCACCTCCTGGAAAGGATACTAGTCTACGGCAGTTTTTGCTGCCAAATTGGTGCTGGTTTTGCCAAAGAAACACAATGTCGGACCAAGCATTGCTAGGATTTAAACCCGGGAACTCATGATCTCAAGTCCGGCAGCCTAACCAATAGGTGATTTTTTTTTTGCTTTTGAGTTTAGGTTTTTCCTTTTTAGTATATATATAAATAAGTGTCATAATGTAGTCATTCTAAATCATTGAAAAGTTTGAAGTGTCCTTGGTTACCATGGAAACGCCCACCATCTTGAATTTCGATCCATTTTTAAAATCTATCTCCTCACTTAGTTATAAATAAAATCACTCAAAACCTTTACAGATCGTTTCATTCAATATCTAAAATTGGGGAAATTGAGATATTTTGGATTAATTTTGTTTATGTAATGATTTTTGAAGAAACAATTATTACAAAAAAAGATTTTCTCAAAAAATTTAAAAGATCTAAAATAAACGATGTCATCCAACTATTCTCATGTAAATTTTACTCGGAGAGATAGATTTAAGATACACATTACAGGAAGTTAGGTATACATTTTTTCATTATAAGAACAGTCAAAGCATGGAATAGTTTACAGTTCAAAACAAAAAATTCAAAAAGTATTAATGCTTTTAAAAATGCCCTTGATAAGGAACTCTATAATTTAAAATATTTGTTTGATGAATGAATGTGCATTTTCCTGATTGATTATTGCAGGTTTTTGAAATTCTATGATTATATTACGATTTATGGGGCATTTAAAGGTCAAACGACCTACCTAGCTTCTGACATGATATGATATGATATGATATGATATGATCATATTAATATTGACAAGAGGAACCTATTTGCCAAACATTATACAAATTGGTCTATAAATAATGGAGAAGATATAAAATTAGGGTGAAAAACTACATTTCGAGAAAAACGCAAATAAAGAAATCAAAAAGAAATAATACAAAACAAGATGCTTCAGACAGTTTGTCCTTTTTGTAGCAGCCACCTTCCTCTTTCGACAGTCTCTGGCATTGTTACTTATGTAAAGAGGATTGTAAATCTAGGTTTAGATGTGCACTGTTGTGAAAATAGACCTTCAAAACGACCAGTTATTTTGTTTTATTCCTATACTTGTGCACATGTTTACAAACACACAGACTGGCAACACTTGCTCTCCCTCCTCTTAGATACTCAGTGATCTGTCAAATTGGCGAGCATCTTCCTGACAGCCAGTTGAATACCATGTTGCCAGATTTGGCTACATAATGCCACAACATTAGGTTTTTAGTACCATCTTCTCAGTTATTATTAGGGTAATAGATGTCAAAATTTTTACTATCTATTTATACTTACCCTCGCTTACAAAATATTTTGTAATGAAAACAATTATGCTTCATGTGGATATTTCTCTGCCATAAACTGTAGACAAATGATCATTCTACCTGAATATGCAATGAACAAAAAATAAAAATTTTGGTCCAAAATTCGTTACTTTTATTGTAGACCTTTGTTTTAATGGAAAGTAAAAAAAACTGTTAAAAACACATAAAATAATTTGAACAATAACACAAATCAGCTGTAAAAATGGAATAAAGTATTTGTAATACTGAAACAGATTTTAAAAGTATTTGAAAGATGTAAAGATATGGCCTTGTAAGAAATTATATTGGTACATTCAGTAATTAAAATTTGTACATTTAGCAGTTGAAGTTTCTTCATTCAACAATGAAAAAAATTGGTTCATTCAGTCGGTATATTGAAGTTGGTATATTCAGCAATGAAAGTTATGCATTCAGAAATTGAAATTGGTACATTCAGCTATAAAAATTTGGTACATATATATTCAGCCATAAACAAACACTCATAACTTTGGGTATATAAAAATTTGAACAAATCATGAATAAAAATATGTAAAATTCATTTTTTTCAGACAAGTACATTAATGGTATTACAACCATACATTTTTATAGGCATGAGCTATCATGAAAATGATACATTCAGTCAGACATAAAGGTTTGTGAGCAATTTTTGTTTTATAATATAAAAAATATAGCTAACTTCCTAAAGTTACTTTGATGTTCTTTTTTAATTTTTAAATATCTCCATTTTTAAATGTAAGAAAAGTTAAAACTTTCTTTCTTTCTTTATCAGCTTCCATTTTACCTTCCGGTGTATGGGTTTTAGATGCCCGAAATGATCTTTCTCCAGGCTGCCCTGTCCTGACAGTTTCTGTTTCCTTCCGTGAAAGTTACATTTCTTTGCATTAATGCCTCTTTTATATCTTCTTCTCACTTTCTCTGAGGTCTGCCTTTGGTCTTTTACCTTGAGTTTTAGCACTGTATACTGATTTAGCTATTCTAAGGTCATTCATTCTGTTAACATGCCCAAACCATCTCAGTTGATTCATTTCTATCTTCGTTTTTATGCTATCTGCTTTGGTTTGATCTCTTATTGTTGTGTTTCTGATTTTGTCCCTTTTAGTTTTCCCTACTACTCTTCTTAGATATTTCATTTCGGCTACCTGCACTCTACTGTTTTCCCTACTGTTTAAGGTCCAGGTTTCACTGCCATAGAGGAGAGTAGGACAATAAACTGTGTTGTATACTGCCATTTTGGTTTTTGTTGACAATTCTTGTTTACCTACAAATGCCTTTTCTAGGTGGTTATATATTGCACTTGCATTTGGATTCTCTGGCTGATTTCTTCTCTTAGTTTTCCCTCTGAGTTGATCATTACTCCTAATTAATTGTAGCTTTGAACTTTTTCTAAATTCTTCTTGCCTAATTTAAGCTTTTGTGTTTTAGCTTGCCTTCTTACTAGCATTGTTTCGGTTTTCTTTGCATTTACTCTCATTCCTCTTTTATTTAATTCATTATCATGAATAAAAATGTGTTAACTCATTTTTTTCAGACAAGTACATTAATGGTATTATAACCATACATTTTTATAGGCATGAGCTATCATGAAAATGATACATTCAGTCAGACATAAAGGTTTGTGAGCAATTTTTGTTTTATAATATAAAAAATATAGCTAACTTCCTAAAGTTACTTTGATGTTCTTTTTTAATTTTAAATATGTCCATTTTCAAATGTAAGAAAAGTAAAACTATAAAATCTAATAATTTAAAAGCCACAACTGATCCAGACATTACATAGCGTAGAAAAAACCCAAAAGCTGTGTAAAGTAAAGAAAATACAGATAGCAACAACAATGCAAAAATGCATGTATTTATTCAAACAAAACTAGCCTTTTGAGTTCTCATGTCATTCACGATGCAGATTATTGAAACTTAAATGGCATGTGTCAACAACAAAAATAAAAGGAGCATTAGATATTAACAAAATATGGCATCTCTGCTGAAATATGTCTCAGATGTATGAGTTTCATTTTCAAATACCAAAGATGGAACTTCTCTAATTGGGAACCTGGGGAATAGGAAACTCAGCCAATTGAGAATAAATCCCATGCCCAGGGAACAGATGTTTTTCTCTATATTTTACCTCTCAAAACGGGAAAGGTCCCCGGCTAAGCGGTACAATTTTTCGCTGGCTTGCATTGATTATCACCACCATTTGCCCCATGATTATTTATTCAACACTCACTTGTTATCCAAAGTTGGTTTCCGTGTTACCAAAAACATCCACTACTACACTTACATTAGTGTTATACGTTACATGATATGTACAAGATGTTGCAAGTGCCATTTCACGAAGTCCATAAGCCAGACACACCAGACATCCATTACGAAGGTGTGAAATCGGGCATTGAGCCAGACCTTGCTCATCTATCAAACACTACAGTATGGTGTTGACACGGGTGGTGCTTAGAAAGCAGACTTGTGCACTGCAATAGTCTTTAATTGCCCACTTAATCTGTCAATTACAAGGGTGGACACACGAGGAGATATAGTGATCAACCATGCACTCTTGTCTTATCTATCTACCATCCTACGAAGCTCAACTGTGAGTGACATCATTGATGAATGCCATCTTTGTTTTGGTCAACTGATCCTGGGGCTACAATAAATTATTCGCTTCATTCTGTATTTTATCACTCACAAAAAGTCTTAGATATCTTTAATTGTTGAGGGAAACCAAAATCCCTAGGTTACAGCAAATCAGGAACCCGGCTAAACGGGACAATTTTACAATTACAGAGATTTCCCAATTAGAGGTTCCACTGTATTACATGAACACAGAAACCAATTGAACAATCATGAAAGATTTCCCTTTTCCTTGAAAATCGTCTGTTATTAAGCTGAGATTAAGCTGGGAAATGACCAATGAATTAAAAATTTGTAAATTACAGATAAAAATTGTTTTTTACTGTAAATAAGATGCTGTAAACAAATTAACAACATTACATTACATCAACACCTTGTATGCAGATTTGTTAATATTTCATATTCCATAAACTTCAGTTTTCAGGAGAAAAATACAATGACTTTGATTGTCTTCCATGGTGATATCTCTTCGGTGACTGACCATTATCTTTGCTGTTAGTGATCTGAAGATTGTCAAAATCAGCAATACCATAGATATCTGTGCCAAGTCCAACAAAGCCCGTAGAAGGGGTTGAAAGAACATTCAGATCAAACAAAGTCACTCCATTGCATGTTCCTTTGGCAGTTTGACCCTTTCAACAAGAGAGTAACATAAATATATATTGCAATGAAATATTAACGAAAGTATTTAATATCTTATCTTAAAAAAGCTTTCACATAACAGATTCTGTGTTATCCATTATCCATCTCTTTATCAATTAAGCGGATCAATTACAGATCATGTGACAATACTTGAATGGGAAAATAAAACGATCTATCGTCAAATCAGAAGACAATCCAAAAATAAATAGAGAAAATCAAAAAAACAAAAAAAGGTTTGCAACATCAACAACAGCAATAAAAGAACACTTCTACCCTAGTACTATACCTGTAATTGAATCACAAATACTCTACCCTAGTACTATACCTGTAATTGAATCACAAATACTCTACCCTAATACTATACCTGTAATTGAATCACAAATACTCTACACTAATATTATACCTGTAATTGAATCACAAATACTCTACCCTAGTACTATACCTGTAATTGAATCACAAATACTCTACCCTAATACTATACCTGTAATTGAGTCACAAATACTCTACACTAATACTATACCTGTAATTGAATCACAAATACTTTACCCTAATACTATACCTGTAATTGAGTCACAAATACTCTACACTAATATTATACCTGTAATTGAATCACAAATACTCTACACTAATATTATACCTGTAATTGAATCACAAATACTCTACCCTAATACTATACCTGTAATTGAATCACAAATACTTTACCCTAATACTATACCTGTAATTGAATCACAAATACTCTACACTAATATTATACCTGTAATTGAATCACAAATACTCTACCCTATTATTATACCTGTAATTGAATCACAAATACTCTACCCTAATACTATACCTGTAATTGAGTCACAAAATAACCCTCCCTTTCTATACATCTTAATTAAAAATAGAGAAATTGTTTGCTTGTTTCATTGAAATATTCACTGTGCACCATTGTGGTGATCTCAGGGATAATTTAGAGGAAACAGCAAGATGAAAGCGGGGTGACAGAGTGAAAGAAAGCAATGGAGCCTTCCGTTAACACCTGCCAACCGTATATAATTGAGAAAATAATGATATAACAAGAACAGTATTGCAACAACAACACAACAACGATGCTAACAGCAATACCAATAAAACAACCATCTGCCTTGCCCAAGCCCAGTTCCATCTCTCTATAATCTACTGGTTGTAGGTGGCCATAAAGACCTTGTGAACTAGCTGCAAGAGAATCTTCAGGTTAAGTGAAAAGTTTGTTCAATGTCACTCATTATAAAAAAATAAGAAGCTTTGTGTTAACGCTATATAACATTGCTAATATTTATCTCTATTTATTTCTTTTTAACTTCAAAACACTTGTGGGTAAATGTAGGTCCTTTTAATACATAAATTTGTGTGTTCTGTACAAATAGTTTAGTACCTCAATTGAAAGAGTCACATTGTTCCATCCCGGTAGAATAACTCTTTCTGCCTTTCCAAAAATGATTATTTCCTTCCGTCTAAAACGAAGCAAAGATTAATCAAATGACATGGGGAAAATCAACATCTTAACAAAGGAAATAAAAACAGAAAATGAAGAACACATTAAGAGTTAATATAATCTCTTTTTGTATTGCAAAGCAAAGCTGTCTGCTATTTGAGAGTGGGAAGGGGCAGGAAATGGGGTAACAAAAAAAAGGACTAAAAAATCCATAATCTTTGTGTGCATTATGAAGAAGAAAAATAAGAACTGACCAAATGTCTCAAACTTTTAAATAATAGTTTAGATAATTCTTTCTCTTGCCATAAATCAAAAATAATTTCAACTTACGTATATCATTTGTGAAAGAAAATATGCTTTCATTGGGAAAAATAAAAAGGAAGAGTCCCTTGGCTGCATACGTCTCACAACCACCTTTGTCTATCCTTACACCAAGGAATATGCCATTGGATCCATTCACATTTTCAACACTTGCTTCCACTTCAACTTTCACATCCGTCCTATTCAGAGGTAACACAGTTTGTAGGCATTTGAACAATGGTAGAGAAGATACAAAAGACCAAATGAAAATACAATGTTTGCATAATAATAAAACATTTTTTAAATTTTGCATAAGTTGCAAAGACATCGGGGAAAACTTCTATCCTTTCCCTCTTTTACTTATCTGTCAGTGCTGTGATTGCCTTTTAACCGTTAAACATGTTTTAAGAGGATATGGGGTCAAAATATCAAGAATTGAGGTGATTTCTTCATAGTTCCACTTTTAAACTTTACTTCTCAACCATCTTCAATGTTGAATTCCTTGTCTTTCGGTGAAAAAATGGTCTTTGAAAACAACAACCATCATCAAAGAAAGAAATAAAAAAACAAACACTTATCTTTTATCATGCTTTTTCTTCCTGAGATCACCCCATTTGATGGATGAGGTAAGATACAATAAAACAAAGGCAAATAGACAGTGTTTTAATAACAAGAGAAATCATTCATATGGTCATGAAATTTGAAGAAGAAACATTCACTTTATACCTTACCAGTTTATCTGTCCTATAATAGCAAGTGAAGAATTGTAGAGCAAAGTTTGAGAGCACCAGGCAACCGGAACTTCAATAACCATCTGTCTCATAATGTGGCCATGCTTGTCTCCAGCATCAACAACCTCAAATGAACCTTGCTGTGGTGCCAGCATGTAAGGTTCTGCATTGAGGGGATAAGCTGTGAATAACAAATTGCTCTTGAAAACACTTATTAAATCTTTTACTTTTAAGGTATGAAAATACTGAATAACGTACTTTTAGCTATAAAGATCTACTTGGAGATAAATATACGGTAGTCATTGCTATAATGCTAGCTATCAAAATGTTAGAATAAAGCACCCATACACATGGTTGAATGTAGAGTAATTAGGAGCAGTTTGCATTTTTCTAGGCATATGGCCTCCAGTCTCCTGAGTGGTAGTCAGATGTTCTAGTATCTTTCATGCCTTTTATGTTATAGCAGGCCCACTCCTGCTCTAACCCTGGCCTTTATATCTACTCCTGAGAAGATTAAAGTATGAATTGGTTCTACATTTTCTATTCATTGTCCTTCTTTCTTTGTTTCTGTTAGAGCCAAAATATCTTCTTTGAATTTTTCCAGTTCTTCAGCTCTTTTCCATTTATGTTCCAAAAAATTACAATCTTTATTTATTTCCAGGGTTGTCTCTTAAAGATCTGTCCAAGTCTCGTATCATCGTGAAACAGTCTAAACGTGTAAGTCTGCCTGTCGTAATTTTTCAGCTATGCTTTTTGGAAGAAAGATGGAAATCTTTGCTTGGATCATGTGCGTAAAATGAGCTTTTCTATTGGTTCAAGGCCTCCAATATCTATAAGGGCATGAAAGAAGCAGGCGTTTGATCATTTTAAGGACAAATCTCATATCTCATATTTCATTGATTTACATGTTTAGACAAATTCGCCAATGATATATGGTTCTCAAAATCTTTTAGTTCTGGTTAAGCAGGTGAGTAGTCCACTGTACCGTAGGTAGGTGGTAGGGCTGCCATCTCAAGACTTGGTTGTAATTTTCTGTCTGCGTTAACTCCCTTACCCTTTAGTTAGGCAAAACCCGCCTACAAGGCAGCAGGTTGTGATTTTCTGTCGGGGATAACTATCTTAGCCTTTGGTCAGCCAAGACCCGACTGCAAGACAGCAGGAGACTCATGGAAGGCGGGGCCGTCCAAGCACTGTACAGGTGCAAGCACCTGTCCACTGCCCAGATGAAATTTATTCTTGAATGTAGTTGAGTGTCATGTTCCTTTGAACTTGTCAGAAACACATTTTTGTTTTTGTCTCGTGAAAGCCTCAAATTTTGGTTCGTTTCATTGAAATTTACCCATATGCGATGGTCTCAGTGTGATTTAAGAGGAAACAGCAAGATAAAAGATAAGTGATAAAAGGAAAGGAAAGAAGTGGCACCTACCAGTAGCATCGGCCAGCCAACCGCCCCTTTCAAATTTTGGGGGTAATAATTGTTTGCCATCAGCCTTGCTTATGATGAACACACCACAATTGTATATGAATTTAATTTTAGTCCATTAAAAATTGTATTTTTTGCACTCATAAAATCAGTTGATAATGTGACAGTGATTTGAAAATTTGCTCTCATGATATATACACACAAAAATAAAAAAAAACAGCCAAAAGAACACCTTAAAAAAAAATCAACAAAACAAAAATAAAAATTTGAAAGAGAATGAAAAAAAAACAAAACAAAACCAAGATTCAACTTACACTCAAAATCATCAAAAAACGGTAAAGGAAACGTTTTAGCCGCAGGGGGAGGGGAAGATCACCATGGTAGCCATCATTTAAAGTTGTTAATGAATAAACCTCATCTACATCAACCATCAGGGTTACAGTTCCGTTTATAACCTAGAAATAGAAGAAAAATGTAAAAAATACAGTTTAGTTTAGATAATTGAGTTCTTGGTGTCAGTAAAGAGATTTTTCTTTCATTTTCTTTACAATGGAGACATGTCTTTAAAATGATATAAAATGGCTCCTAGATTTTATAAAACCAGGCCTAGGTATTAAACACTGAAAAAAATGGCTAAATTTATCTTGAACAATTGACTGTTGCTAGATGCAAGGACAATATATTTTTTAACAAACTAAAGGTTTAAATGATGGATTGTATTTGTAATGTCTAAAAGCAAGGCACACTACATTTAGAATTGCATGTTATTTGCATACAATACAATTTTACACACAGCTTATAAAATCTTAAAAACTCAAATTGGGTGTAAAGGCTCGAATCTTGGCACACGGGTAGAGGCAATTCTCTGGAATTTAAGAGATGGGCACACGCTCTACGCACACTTTATGCCGTCATTGTGCATAAATTAAAAATGGCAGATTGTAAAAATAACTTGGTCTAGAAAATTAGTGCAAGAATGAACTATGATGATGTTATTTACATGTGATATATGAAGTCATATGTTTAGAAGGATGAGAAATCGATTGAAAACATTTTTTCCGTTTTAATGAAAACAAATTCATTAAGGGACTTATTTTAGAAATAACACAACTTTTTAGCAGCATTGTGCTCTCATTTATCAAACTTTTTAACGGAAAAACTTTGTGCACTAAAGAAAAATATCTTGCTAAACAGCCATTCAAATATTCCTTCAAATTTTGACACAATACTCAATACTACAACAGTTTCTCATCTTGTCAATAGAATGAATGCGCAAACACCCATGCACATTATGTGAACTCTGGAAATGCTCCTTTTTCATGCATGCTCACAAGACCCAACGATGTTAACAAAATGACCAAACATATCTGAAAATGATGTCGGCATAATACATTTTAAATGCCATTGAGGTGATTATTATAGCAAAACTTTACCTAGACATATAAGCTGTTTGCCCTCAGAGAGACTAGTGACTCAATTTGAAGCGTATGTGAAAACAAAAAATTTTAAAATGTAGGTATTGCTTTCAAATTTAACTTTAAAGCTTTCAAATAGTATAAGTCGTACCAGAAGAGTATTATAACTGTTACTGCTACTCACCGAACCCGAGCGAGCTCCTACTTCAACCTTGGGCAAAGTGAATCATATCAGAATGGTTCCTTTTATTAAAAGTCAGAGTATCTCCAACATTTTTTATGTTGATTAGTGTTCACCCTTCAACTTTAGAACAGTCTATGTTGTAGGTACTTTGAGCTACTGTAAGGTCCTTGTGACAAAAAACGGATGGCTAAGCCAGAGGCAACGCTGCTTCACTACACTTTCCATGACAAGCATACAGTCTCATGTATGAGAGACCCACTGACTTGCATTTACACCAACCTTTTCTGTTTATGTCTACTTAATGTCAATATGATATTTCCCTTTGACAAACACCATAAAACTCTTCAGGGGACAGGAGGGAGAGTTGCTATGCTTTGACTCTTTTATAGACGCTCAAAATGCATTTCGTGAAAGTAGGCATCATCATGCTCAAAATGCATTTCTCATGGTAGTAAGCATCACCATGCTCAAAATGCATTTCTCATGGTAGTAGGCATCATCGTGCTCAAAATGCATTTCTCGTGGTAGTAGGCATCATCATGCTCAAAATGCATTTCTCATGGTAGTAGGCATCATCATGCTCAAAATGCATTTCTCATGGTAGTAGGCATCATCATGCTCAAAATGCATTTCTCATGGTAGTAGGCATCATCATGCTCAAAATGCATTTCTCATGGTAAAATCAATGCATTTCTCAGCATCAGAAAAACAATATAGTGTGACAAATGGGCATAAAGAGATGATTTTGCTGGGGAAAAGCCAGAAGAGCGGCAAACAATTGGAGGGATCACGTTCAGGCCTTGTGTGCCTCCTGGCGCATAGAGAATTACAGTCAAGGTAATGTAAGGCATTATCATTAAGTGAAATCATTTTACGTCTGTAATACCTCTGCACACTTCCTAATTTGAGCTTCAGCGACAGATATGGTTTTGACTCTATGAAGTGCATGTGATTGTAACATGTTAATTTCACAAAAGAAGCCCATTACGATTTCGATATGAACATCACCTGCTGTATTATGTAATTTTTCTTTCAGCTCATTAAGTGTAACAGGGCGTGTCGTGCTTACGGGACTAATGCAATCTGCTTCAAATTTCATTATTGTTTTTTGTTGTTGACCTGCTTATCGTGTGCTTGTCGATTTTGTTCAGATGATATCAGAAACGGTCAAGATATACTCTACCAAGACGTGCCCATCTCTTAAAATCTTCTTACTTGGATGCAGTTTCACCATGCCAAATTTCTTAATGTGGAAAACTAATTTTCTTAAAGAAAAGTCATGATAATTTGTTTCCCTATTATTATGTTATGATTCAATGACAAAACAAAACTTAGTTCAATTCAAATATCTTCATTAACCATTATTTATTAAATGAAAGATAAACCTGCACAGGATCCAATTGTTGAAAGTATGTGGAGTTTCCCATTCCTTTAAAAAGAAGCTTGCTGTACCACACATTGAAGTGAGTTATTACACTCTAATTTAAAGACAAAAACAAGACTTCAATTAGTTTAAAGAGCACAAGAAAAGAAATTAAAGGAACATGTTACATTCAATCTGATTTAGTGAAGGGTGCTGGCCTTTGTATTGAGTGTCAAGAAATGAGCCAAAAGAGACTTACATGTTTTAAAGATGACGAAGAGAATCAAGTTGTATTGAAAAATATCATTTGACTTTCCTAACAGCAATATCTCTAATTACTAAATTTGTTTTAAATATCACCAAATGGAAAGATACTGTTGACATGTAATTCACTATAAATTCAAATAATATAGAGAAGGGAAAAAAATAAACTTACAAATGGGTCGTCGAGAAGGAAAGTAACTTTCTGTGGTCGCACAGTGTAAGGTGAAAGAGCTGGTCGGATGCATTTTGAATGGTCCCTAGTCTGAAAACAGAAATGAAATAATGAATTTTAATTTTACAATGCAGTTTACAGTAAATTCAAATTGAGTCTAGAGTAAGTTAACAAGTAAATATATCATTGACACAAAAACAACAGCATAAACATGCATTGTGTTATAGTGATAGTAAATGCCTTAACCACCTTCTCTAAGTCCTATAAGTGACCTTTAGACCACACTATGATCAGAAACAGCATAAACGTGCATTGTGTTATAGTGATAGTAAATGCACCACCTTCTCTAAGTCCTATAAATGACCTTTAGACCACACTATGCATTGTGTTATAGTGATAGTAAATGCCTTGACCACCTTCTCTAAGTCCTATAAATGACCTTTTTAGACCACACTATGATCAGAAACAGCATAAACGTGCATTGTGTTATAGTGATAGTAAATGCCTTGACCACCTTCTCTAAGTCCTATAAATGACCTTTAGACCACACTATGATCAGAAACAGCATAAACGTGCATTGTGTTATAGTGATAGTAAATGCCTTGACCACCTTCTCTAAGTCCTATAAATGACCTTTAGACCACACTATGATCAGAAACAGCATAAACGTGCATTGTGTTATAGTGATAGTAAATGCCTTGACCACCTTCTCTAAGTCCTATAAATGACCTTTAGACCACACTATATCAGAAACAGCATAAACGTGCATTGTGTTATAGTGATAGTAAATGCCTTGACCACCTTCTCTAAGTCCTACAATGACCTTTAGACCACACTATGATCAGAAACAGCATAAACGTGCATTTTGTTACATCTTGTGAAAGTAGATGCCTTGCCTATCTTCCTTAAGTCCAACAATAAAGAATAAATTATAAAACTGTTAAATTTGTATAATGTTAAAAGATGGAGCAAGAAGAACAAGTATGAAACAATTGAGAAAAGACAAAGAAATGGGTTGCTACTGGACAATCTCAAATATGCCTTCATAAAAAAAGCTGCCGGGCAGTGGACAGGTAAGCACCTGTACGGGGAGTAGATGATCCCGCCCTTCACGAGTCTCCTGCTGCCTTGTAGGCAGGTCTTGGCTGACCAAAGACTAAGGGAGTTAACACTGAAAGAAAACAACCTGCTGCCTTGCAGGTCGGTCTTGATTGACCAAAGGCTAAGGGAGTTAGCCCTGACAGAAAATAACAAGGCCCAGTAGGGGGCCTCAAGGTGGCAGCCCCACCATCTACCTAATCCCCTGCTTATCCAAAACAACCTGATTCAAAGTAATATATACAATGGTATACCTGGCTTGAACTTTCAAAGACGACTCTGGAAAAGAACACGGACAGTGATTTTTGAAACATGGAATGTTAGGGTAATCAATAGAAAGCAGTTATAATTAACTGAAGAAATGGAAAATTCAAAGTAGACATTTTGGCTATTACAGAAACAAAGAAAAAGGACAAGGAATAGAAAATGCAGGACCAAATTATACTTTAATCTTCTCAGGAGTAGATGTCAAAGATAGAGCTAGAGCTGGAGTAGGCCTCCTAATGCATAAAAGGCAAGAAATGCTACTAGAAAGTTGGAAATTTGTAAGCCCACGGCTATTAGAGGTAAATATTAAACCAAAAGGAAGAGAAATTAAATTGTGAATAGCTTATGGACCAAACAAAGATGCCACCAAAGAAGAAAAAGATATCTTCGAAAATGATTTACAAATAGCTGCAGAGAATCTCAAACCCAAACAGGAATTAATGGTTTTAGGAGATTTAAACGCTAGAGTAGGCAACAATGTAGAAACATCAGGAGGAGTAATAAGTAAAGAAGGAGAGACAACAACTTCTCCAAATGGAGAGAGACTAATTGATTTTTGCCTAAAGAATAACATGAAAATAGCTAACACATTTTTTCCTCATAAAGATATCCACAAATATACAAGAGTAAATGAAGACATATGTGAAAAAGTCAATTATAGACTACATAATAGTTAGCAGCTCCCTTTTTACAGTACAATGGATGCTACAGTAAGCAGAGGAGTTGAAATATTTAGTGATCACAACCTAGTGATAGTCAAAATGAAATTATTAACTGAAAAAAACACACAGAAAAGGAAAGAGAAGAAAGCTACTAAACTCAAAATAGAGGAACTAAATAAACCAATAGTAAAACAAACGTACCAATCCAGGATAAAAAGATATATCGGTGAAAGGCAGATAGATCTGAAGGAAAGCACAATAGAAGAAAAGTGGCAAATATATAAAGAAACACTCCTCAGTTGTACTGAAGAGGTCTGTGGTAGGAAACAAATTAAAGGAAAAAGGAAAAGAACAGCATGGTGGAATGAAAATGTCAAGATTAAGATCAAAGAAAAGAAAGATGCCTGGAAGAAATACTTGCAAACAAAGAGACCAGAGGATAGGATAGATTACAGGAGTAAAAGAACTATCAAAGAGGAAGTTAGGAAACCAAAACAGGAACAGTGGGAAGAGTTTATACAAAGACTTCAAGAAATCTATCAAGGAAATCAAAAGCTGTTCTGGGAACAATGAAGAGCATGGTAAAGACCAAAGCATGCCCAATACGACACATTAAGAACGCCAAAGGAGAAATAATGAAAGGAGCCAGCGAAATCATGGAAACGTGGAGGAAGTATTTTCAACAATTACATAATCCCTCCAGAACATATGAAACATGGAGTACAGATCAATTATTAAGAGTAACAAGTAATCCAGATGAGACAGCTGAAGATGTAGATATCTCAATGGAAGAACTTCAAACAGCTATAAGAAAAGTCAAATTAGGAAAAGCCCCAGGAGCAGATCAAGTTTATCCAGAAATGATTAAAAACCAAGAGAGAGAGCAGACAAACTACTACATGCAATATATCAACAAGCATGGAAGTCCAAACAGGTGCCAGACGACTGGAAAAAGGGAACGGCAGTACCAATACATAAGAAAGGATCAACTATGGAATGCTCAAACTATAGAGGGATATCACTTCTTAGCGTACCAGGAAAAGTGTATGCCAGGATTCTGGAAATGAGACTAAGGAAAAGAGCAGACGATCAGATTGAAGAGCATCAGAGTGGATTTAGGCCAGGAAGAAGTGTACAAGATCACATATTTACAACTAGACAAATAATAGAAATGTTCCTTGAGAGAAACATTGACTTGCACCTGTGTTTTATTGACTTAGAAAAGGAATTTGACACTGTGAGGAGGGGCGAACTATGGCATTCTTTAAAAGAACACAACGTAGAGCAAAATTTAATAGAAGCCATTAAAAGTTTTTACAATAAACCAACATATGCAGTGAGAGTAGCTGGAAACATATCTGAAGAATTTGATGTAGATATAGGAGTAAGACAGGGTTGTATCCTAAGTCCTCTTTTGCTTATCACATTTATGGATTAGGTCGCAAAGGCATCCGCAAACATGAAAAAAATGAATGTAGGTATGTGGAAGCTCAAACCAGTAAATGTATCAATGCTTTCATCTGCTGATGATTTAGTTCTGTTTGGAAAATCAGAAAAAGACCTCCAGTCAAATATCAACATAACGAATAATGAATTATATAAAAGAGGAAAGACTAAATGCAAAGAAAAACAAAACAATGCTAGAGTAACTAGGGAAGCTAAAACACAAAAGCATAAATTAGGCAGGGAGAATTTAGAACAGGTTCAAAGCTACAATTACTTAGGAGTAATCATTAACTCAGAGGAAAAAGTAAAAGAAGAAATCAGCCAGAGAATCCAAAAGGCAAGTGCAATATATAACCATCTAGGAAAGGCATTTGTAGGTAAACAAGAATTGTCAACAAAAATCAAAATGGCAATATACAACACAGTTTATTGTCCTACTCTCCTCTATGGCAGCGAAACCTGGACTTTAGACAGCAGGGAATACAGTAGAGTGCAGGCATCCGAAATGAAATATCTAAGAAGAGTAGTAGGGAAAACTAAAAGAGACAAAATCAGAAACATAACAATAAGAGATCAAAGCAAAGCAGATAGCATAGAAACTAAGATAGAAATGAATCAACTGAGATGGTTTGGGCATGTTAACAGAATGAATGACAATAAAATAGCTAAATCAGTATACAGTGTTAAAACTCAAGGTAAAGAGACCAAAAGGCAGACCTCGGAGAAAGTGGGAAGAAGATATAAAAGAGGCATTAACGTAAAGCAATTTAACTTTCACGGAAAGAAACAAAAAATATCAGGACAGGGCAGCCTGGAGAAAGATCATTTCGGGCATCTAAAACCCATACACCGGAAGGTAGAATGGGAGCTGATAAAGAAAGAAAGAAAGAAAAAAAGCTGTTTCAAATGTGAAAAACCAATGCAAATCTTGACCTACATTAATTTAGTTTAAAAAAGCTATTTGACGACCTTGTGAAAAAATATTGAAAGTCGTATTTTGTCATATGTCGATTATTCAACCATCTATGAATCATACCCAATTATCGATTTTTTTTTACTTTAAAGGGGGTGGATCCTGAGGATGGCATATTTACCCCAAATCGGATAAATACTGTTTATTAAACTATTGGATAAAGCAGTTCATTCTCTTCACATTGATACCATAAAAAAGCTCAGTATTGATTCTTTCATTTTATACAATTTTTTTTAGAAATGATACCGTCCTAAACTTCAACACATCGGTTGTACCATAAAAACCGGAAATTTTGTCTAGAGTATAACAAGTTGGTACTCAGTTTAGTCACTACAAAGTACTCTATCCGCAAAATGTTCTTTGGAGAAATTATTTTCAATATGAGCTAAGATCGGTTGCAAATAACAAGAGACATTCTGCACATCTGTTATAAGAAAAGTACATGAGTATAAGGGACCCAGAGCAATTGAAATAGGGTCGACAAGAAGTATTTGAGAGCCTCTCAAGATTGTGTGACGTTTCAAAGTATCATACTATTGTTTTCTAGGTTTACATGTGAAAAAAACATTCAAAATTTACTTATTGACAGTGATTTGCGATCTATTGTTTTATTCATTGTCCGATTGCCCCCAATTTTTGTATATAGCCTGTATGACGCAAAAAAAAATTTCACCAGAAGCGATTTTGATATCTCTTCAAATTTTTGCAAAAAGAATTTATTTGTGATTAAATTTACCAAAAGTTGGAAAAGTTGCTTTATGCACTTTTAAATTTCAGAAAATCAAAACCGTTTAATTTATCCAACAAAGCTACTGGGTGCGGCTAGGTACTGAACCGAATAACGTGTGCGCGAAATTACAGCCAAGTTTGTTCGAACCTAAAATAAACCTCATCTCATCCTTCTCTTCCCTTGGAGGAACTTGATGGCCAGAAACAAGGTGTCGGCCTCTCAAACAAAATCCCTAAAGTTGAAAATGTTCTTGATTGTTTCAGAGTAAAACCCATCTCCAATTTCAGGTGGATCGGCCGACATCCAGCCTAATCGGAGATGAGCAACAAAAGGAGGCCCCGTGTACAGATCACGACCCTCTGTGCACGTTGAAGATCGCCTGGCTGTTTACAGGGCAGTCCCGGAAGAAAATTAGAAATCTAAATCCTTCCAAACCCTAAGATCACCTTTGTTGTTGTTCTTCTTCTTCTCCTCCTTCTTTTTGTTCTTGTCATTGTTGCTGTTCTTCTTTTTTAAAATTATAAATATATAGATATGAATAATCAGTGTTGCAAAGGAGGGAATGTATAAAATTTTGATCCCAATAAAGTATTCTATCAATGGAATTTTATTTTATAGTAATACACGGATTGATAAGTTGGATTTCTCTCCATAACCTCATCATATGCACGTTTATAATTCTCTTTATTATCCTGATGATATTTCTGTTTCATTGGTTTTTCACATTCTTTACGTCTTGCTCTATAGCCATGAAGACATATTTTCTCTTTTCTAAATGAAGTAAATGGTTTTAGAAAAAGCACAATCAGCATTTTTTCCTTTTCATTTTATTATGCTTAAGTTTATTTATAATTAATTTACTAATGAAATATTAATTAATAAAAGTTTTAATGGCGTTTTGATGAAGTATAAGTGAAATCAAATGACGGTATAAGTTAACTTGGTCTCAACACGTAATTACCCCCTACTGCTGGTCACTACTGTTTATTCATTTGAGATATTTAATCTTCTAGTTATTCAGGTCACATTCAATTTTTTTCAATAAACTACTCTAGAATTCAAATACATTTAAAATTTTAAAATTCACTACAGACACATTTAACTAAAATTAAGACTCTTCTCTTCGTAAATTCTTGAAATGATTTACAAAATCATAAAAAGGGAGGAAATCAATCTTAAGTTCTAAAACAAATGTGGTTTCATTATTCCATAGAAACGTGAAGAACGTAAACTGAAATAGGTAAGGCTGCCAGATTTAGGATTGAGAAGTACTGGGTTCAAATCCTGGTGATGCTATGTTAGATGTTGTGCTCCCATGTGTAAATGTGTACCAGCATCAGCCAAGGTGTCAAACTTTCAACAGATCAGTATGCTGTCCAAGCTATGTACAATAACCTGTTCCACTACACTCTATGACCTAGTAATAAGGATAAACTTTGGTTCTATGGGCCATAGCAGCCTTGAAGAATTTCTTTGACAACATCTGATCTTTAAGTGACGTATTATTGAGTTCTAAGGTGGTTTGCTCCTTTTTCCTTACTTTTTCTCCTTTCTTTCTTTTCTTATTATTTTTCATCCATGTAATTTGTCATTTTCTTCTCTTAACAGGTAGATCCTGTCTCCATTAGGACAAATTTGAATAATCAAATAATTCATACATTGAAAAAAGAAAAAGAAAAAAGCCAATAATCACCATGGTTTCAATAACAATTGTCAGATCTTTAAGATCAGGACTGACTAGAGAGACATAGCTGCCACCTTGTTGAAGCATTCCAACACCGTGACTGTGAGCTAAGTAATGCCAGCCGATTTCGGTCAGCTGAGTTGTGTGGGCTGTGAATAAAGAATTTGCATATGTATAACAAGCTGTATCACTTTTCATATTTAAAAATTTGTCACACTATCAATAAATCATGACTTCTTACAGCATGTTTTAAAATCTTTATTTATTAACGTGTATTGATCCTTAATGCTGCCGTACTCTAAAGAAACACATAAAAGTCATTTTGGCAAGAATTTTTTTTTTCAGATTTCAGTAGAGACTGGCGATGTTCAACTTTTGACAACAGTTGAGGTCTGAAATCTAATTAGTCTTTGAATTAAATAAAAACATCATTAAAAACAACCCGCAAAAAGTCAGGCATCCTCTAGGACGACAGATTTCTCTAGTCTTCTCTCAAATAAAACTTTAAAATATCTATTTTCAACGCATGAACTCGTATAATAGAAAGAATTCATTTTTCTCAAGCATGCACTAACATTTTAAACATAGGGAGTGAGGAATGTGGATGACAGATACAGGCACTCACAGACAGCCAGACAGAAAGGAAGAGAAAGAGAAAAAGACAGACAGATGGAGAGAGAAGCAGAGACAGAAAAAAAGAGAGAGAAAGAAGAGAGAGAGAGAGAGAGAGAGAGAGAGAGAGAGAGAGAGAGAGAGAGAGAGAGAGAGAGAGAGAGAGAGAGAGAGAGAGAGAGAGAGAGAGAGAAGAGAGAGAGAGAGAGAGAGAAAGAGAGAATAGCAGTACTCTCTCACTGTCTGTCTGTCTGTCTGTCTGTCTGTCTGTCTGTCTGTCTGTCTGTCTGTCTGTCTGTCTGTCTGTCTGTCTCTCTCTCTGTCTGTCTCTCTCTCTCTCTCTCTCTCTCTCTCTCTCTCTCTCTCTCTCTCTCTCTCTCTCTCTCTCTCTCTCTCTCTCTCTCTCTCTCTCTCTCTCTCTCTCTCTCTCTCTCTCTCTCTCTCTCTCATTGACGGCGATAAATGATAGGGCAGTGACTCTCTTTCTCTCGAAAGAAAGGTGAAAGAGTGAAATGAAAGAACACACAGTCGCATTAAGTCATGCTACTTCTTGTACAACATTTGAATTTTACTATTCTTCTAAGCTTCTGCAGTATATTTTAAACAAATGTTGGCATTAAATAGAGCTGTAGTGTAAAATAAAATAAAAAGCTACACCTGACATCCATATAGGACTTTCCACCAAATAGTTTCCACTCCATGGCTCTCTAGCTGTCATAAGGGAATCTCTATCCCATGGAAGTCCTTGGAAAAACTATCTATCAGATTCCAAGCTATGGTACTAGGAAAAGAGAGAAAAGAAAAGCAAAGCATAAATAAGCCTTAATACACCATACAAAGAAAAAATATGAAATGAGAAGTGATACCGAATGATAGATTTTCCATTTTCTTTTTTTTTAGATTTATCATGAGTATTGATTTATCTTCCTCTAAAATCAAGTCAAAGGAAACCATAGAAATTGGATTAAAACTACGGCAATTTTCTTTTTCAGAGACATAAGTTACTCCCATGATAATTTAAAATGAAATGGCCTTGTAATCTAAAATGGAATGGCCTTGTAATCTAAAATG
>JAXRKP010000027.1:553131-555631 GCA_037039925.1 Doris montereyensis | reverse complement strand
TACTATTACTATTATTAGAATTATTATTATTATTATTATTATTATTATTATTATTATTATCATTATTATTATTATTATTATTATTATTATCATTATGACTATTATTATTACCATTATCATAGCCACTTTAACTATTACTAATATCCTTTTACAGTCATTATTTTTGTTAGTATTTGCATGATTATCATTCTATTATCATTTGTATTACCTTTATAAATAATTCAAACAACAAATTACAGCAATAATCCTACAGTGAAGCCTTCAAATTATAGTTCATCGCACTTTGCAAATTAGTCCTTAGACTATTTGTGTCAGCTATCCATAATTATGTTCTACTTCACAAAGCATAAAAAGTGTCAAATCTTAATACTCATACACATACTCTCTCTTCTCTCTCTCTCTCTCTCTCTGTGTCTCTTTAAGTGGCCTCTCCATGCTGATGATATCATCTCTAGTCTATAAATTACTACATGTACTACTATTGTAGATGGTTTTCCAGCTGCTTCTCGGTTGCCGTTCTGATGGTCCACCTATTGTTTTATAAATGTATTATATGCCCTACCCATTTCCATTTTTTTTTGGTGTCACATTTCAAATCCACGGCTGTTAACCTTATTATCGGGTGGTAATTTAGTTGTGGAGAAGATGGCATGCAATTCATTGTAATATGAGTCAACTCAGGTGTCAAACACAAGGTCATTGGGATTCCCCCTTTACAAGGCTCACAGTTAACGCATTCATTTTTATTATTCAATTATTGGATGTGATATGTTTTGTATGTTTGTGCGGTGATTATCAAGCAAAGAGTGAATACTGCATAGTGTAGTGTTCTGTTGTATTTGTTTAAAATCATATATGAATTTAAAAACAATCCTTTTCATCATCTTCCTCAGCCCTTGACCAGTGTAAGGAATAACGATGAGGTACATTTCAGTAATCTTCTGCCTTAGAACATAGACTATAGCTATATTGTTGTGAAACATCCTCAAGCAAGTTCTCTTTAAACCATCATACACAATCATTTGTAATTATTCAGACATAAAATTTACACAGATACATGTAAATATCCTTTCCAAAGTTAAAAAATATGTTGTGGAAATTGGGGCTAAAATAACCCTTTTATAATAATCTAAGGTGTAGACATGTTATGAAATTTTGAGAAGAAGAAGAAGAAGAAGAAGAGGAAGAAGAAGAAGAAGAAGAAGAAGAAGAAGAAGAAGAAGAAGAAGAAGAAGAAGAAGAAGAAGAAAAGAAGAAGAAGAAGAAGAAGAAGAAGAAGAAGAAGAAGAAGAAGAAGAAGAAGAAGAAGAAGAAGAAGAAGAAGAAGAAGAAGAAGAAGAAGAAGAAGAAGAAGAAGAAGAAGAAGAAGAAGAAGTGGCAAATATATAAAGAAACACTCCTCAGTTATACTGAAGAGGTCTGTGGTTCGGAAACAATTAAAGGAGATGGAAAAAGGGAAGGCATTTTGGAATGAGAATGTCAAGACTAAGATAAAAGAAAATGTATAGGAAAGAAATATACAAACAAAAGGACTTAGAATGGATAGATTTATGTGTATTAAAGAACTATCGCCAAAAGAGGAAGTTAAACAAACAGGAAATGTAGAAGGTTTGGACAAAGACTTCAAGAAATATCAAGAAATCAAAAAGTTGTTCTGAAGGAACAATGAAGAGCATGAAAGACCAAGCATGTCATGAGCCCATTACAAGAACACCAAGGAAATAATGAAGAGACAGGCAGAATCAAGGAAACATGAAAGAATGTTGCAACAATTACATAATCCCTCCAGAACATAATAAGGAGTAAAGATCCAATTAGTAAAGGTATTGATAATCCAGATGAGACAGCTGAAGATGTGATATCTCCGTGACTCCAAACAAACTGAAAAATGAGTGGAAAGAAAACCTAAGAACATATCAGTTTATCCAAAAATGATTAAAAACCAAGGAAGAGAGGCAGACAAACTACTACATGTAATATGTCAGCAAACATGGAAGTCAAACAGGTGCCAGGCGACTGAAAAAGGGAACTGTAGTACGAATACACAAGAAAGGATCAACCATGGAATGCTCAAACTATACAGGGATATCAATACTTAGCGTGTACCAGGAAAAGTGTGTGGCAGGATTCTGGAAATGAGACTAAAGAAAAGAGTAGAGGATCAGATTGAAAAACACTAGAGTGGGTTTAGACCAGGAAGAAGGTACAAGATCACATATTTACTATTAGACAAATAATAGAAAAAATTCTTTGAAAAAAACATTGACTTGCACCTGTGTTTTATTGACTTAGAAAAAGGCATTTGACACTGTGAGAGGGGACGAAACTATGGCATTCCTTGAAAGAACACAACATAGAACAAAATTTAATAGAAACCATTAAAAGTTTTTACAATGAACCCACATGCAGTGAGAGTAGCTGGAAATGTATCTGAAGAATTTGATGTAGATGTAGGAGTAAGATAGGGTTTGGAGCCTAAGTCCTCTTTTTGTTTATCATA
>JAXRKP010000027.1:510631-548131 GCA_037039925.1 Doris montereyensis | reverse complement strand
TTTGTTTTGAGAAACGACACATATCTATCACACTATAAAAAAAATGTCATATTACTTCGCAGATAGAGAACTTATTTTCGCTGCATTTCGCTATTCGCGTATGGAGCATTATGCTAGTTTCGAGAAAATTTAAAACTGTTCCGCCGATAAAGCGTTTAACCCTGAGCCTCCATAATAGTATAGTAAGGAGGCCTAGGTTTAACCCCGTGTTTTCTTACATATGTTGAATATGATTTGATGCTGCATGAATACAAAGTGAAAAGTTAGAAATTGTATTCATTTACACATTGTTTTTGCTCCATACGTGTATTGCGTCCTAATCCCGCTTTCGCTATACAAGTATTGTCACTGTCGAGAGCAGGTGTGGCGAACACGCCTATAGCGCAGCATAAAGACCGACTGGCGTGTTGATTTCACACGCGTGTATTGACGGCTGGAACGAATACATGTTTAGCGCAGCAGAAAGAGAGATGACTCGCTGGTCATGATAGTACTTCTAGCCAAGGTGTATTACTGTTACTGTTTATTATTAAATAATGAAGCCAGATTGATAAACCCTCTCTTTTAAAACAATGTCATCCATTACACAGGTTACAAATTTGCGCCCCCCTTTTCCCCCTTTCTCCTCCCCCAGACACTCTAGTTTATTGAGCAGTTCAGACAATGATATCAAAAAGACGAAGAATTCTTGAATTCAAAGATTTTTGTTTTGAGAAACGAAGAATCTATCACACTATAAGAAAATGTCATATTACTTCGCAGATAGAGAACTTATTTTCGATTTCGCTATTCGAAGCAAGAAGAAGATTTAAAACTGTTCCGCCGAGAAGAACCCTGAATAATAGAAGTAAGGAGGCAGGTTTAAGAAGAAGTTGAATATGAATGCAAGAAGTTAGAGAAGAAGAAGAAGAAGAAGAAGAAGAAGAAGAAGAAGAAGAAGAAGAAAGAAGACTGGCGTGTTGATTTCAGACGCGTGTATTGACGGCTGGAACGAATACAAGCGCAGAAGAAGAAGCTGGTCATGATAGAAGAAGAAGAAGATTATTAAATAATGAAGAAAAAAGAAGAAGAAGAAGAAGAAGAAGAAGAAGAAGAAGAAGAAGAAGAAGAAGAAGAAGAAGAAGAAGAAGAAGAAGAAGAAGAAGAAGAAGAAGAAGAAGAAGAAGAAGAAGAAGAAGAAGAAGAAGAAGAAGAAGAAGAAGAAGAAGAAGAAGAAGAAGAAGAAGAAGAAGAAGAAGAAGAAGAAGAAGAAGAAGAAGAAGAAGAAGAAGAAGAAGAAGAAGAAGAAGAAGAAGAAGAAGAAGAAGAAGAAGAAAAACAAGAAGAAGAAGAAGAAGAAGAAGAAGAAAGAAGAAGAAGAAGAAAAGAAGAAGAAGAAGAAGAAGAAAACAAGAAGAAGAAGAAGAAGAAGAAGAAGAAGAAGAAGAAGAAGAAGAAGAAGAAGAAGAAGAAGAAGAAGAAGAAGAAGAAGAAGAAGAAGAAGAAGAAGAAGAAGATGAAGAAGAAGAAGAAGAAGAAGAAGAAGAAGAAGAAGAAGAAGAAGAAGAAGAAGAAGAAGAAGAAGAAGAAGAAGAAGAAGAAGAAGAAGAAGAAGAAGAAGAAGAAGAAGTTTTCCTATTTTTAATTCATTCTAGATCTGAACCTTCTATTCTCGCTCTTATATATTCTTCACTTTGCTTTCTACTCATTCTTCTGATCATCACCGTCTTTTTCTTTCTTTCTTTCTTCCTCCTTTCTGGCTTTCTTCTGACATCACATTGTGTGATGCCTTAATTTGTGTTTAGATCTAGATCTAGATTCTAGATATTTCTCGATTGTTGTCTGACGTTTTTCACCTATTATTATGACACTATTCCCATTGATAGAAGTCGCTAAACACACATCTCTATCTCCGCCTGGCTGTTTGTGGGCAAAGGCGCTCTGCTATCCGCGTAAGGCCATTCCCGGCATTGACTCACTGCGAGAAATAGTCATTGCTTTTGGGTAGGATAGAGAAAATTATCCTTCTTAATGCGAAAAGCATGTTATTAAAAAAACGTTTTTTTTATGATTCGAAAGGGGGACCTTTTATTAAATGCACTAAATTCATGGTAGCATAACTAAAACTTCACCTTGAAGGGTGAAAACTGTCGGCTTGAAGATGATGAAGATTGATCACAAACATTACAGGACCATACGCGTTCAACGAAGCAAAAAAAGAAACAAAAGTTTTCTTATGCCAATAGCGCCTTGACTAAATTCGGTCAATGTTATTGTTTGTTTGGTAAGATTTCTTTAGAGCTGCTGCAGAGTCTCATACCACTACCAGGCAACCGGGGTTTTTTTTGTTAAGCGCTCCATACACGGATAGCCAAGTGCAACGACAAATGAAGATCATACACGTGTCTTGATTTATCAATTTAGAACCCCCTCAGACCTTAAGGAGGGGTGGGGAGGGCGGTCGGGGGGGGGGCTTCTAAAGTAATTTGTTTGGATTATTCCTTTAGTATATATGAGGTGTTGTAGCTGAACCACATTGTTGTGAGCTGGTTATCTAAACGACACTGGTTCAAGCTCCAAGACTGGCGCATGTGGGATTTTTACACAAAGTTCTACTCTGGGGGAAGGTACTACATTCTATTTTCCTTGACTTTCGACTCAGGTGACTCAGTACCCCCTCCATAGATAGAAAAAGATCTTGTCAGAGCATTAGTATGAAAAGCCTGACAGGTTTGTATACTGTAGTGTATGCTCCCCGGGAGTTGAGAACGAGTTTGTTCAAATGGTGGGGGATAAGTGATGTACAGCCAGTGAGCCTGCACTTATGCAGCAATAAAGACTGTAAATCCTTCTTTATATTTAATTATTTGAGTAACTGTTAAAGTATAGACATCTCATATCTTTAAAAGGTTTATAGTGTCTTTAGTTGCAGTGGAAACGGCTGCCATCTTAAAATTGTCAAAATTACCAGTTTTTGTGTTCTATTCCACTATTTTAATACTTGTGCGCGTGTTTACGAACACAGACCAGCGCATTTGCCTTCCGTCTCTTACAACGTTCCGCGCTAGCGTGTTGCTGACAACAAGGCAAATCCCATGCTACCAGTTGAGTTGTTTACTGTCACATTGTAAGGGTTTTTAATGCCATCTTCTCAGTCAGTGTTAAGATAATTGATGTCTAATTTTTGTTTCCCTGCCCTCGCCTACAAAATATTTTGCAACAAATAATGTATACGTCATATGAACAATTCTCTGCCACAAACTTGTAGATAAACGATCATACTATCCGAATATACAAAAAATAGAAAATCAACATTTTGGTCCCACCCCCCCCCCTCCCTTTCCTGTTGAAACAACAAAGAAAGCCACTTAGCAATTCTCCGACTTTCTTCTGTTCCTTAGATTAGTTTTCTCTTATCTCAGCCAAACACAAATTAGTATCAGTTATGGCTGTAAGGAAGAACCTGCTACAGTGCAGTATCCTGTCCAGGGAATTATCTTGTATCACCTCTTCAGCAGAATGCTACAGGAACCAGGAGAATCGTAAGCACTATGGGCCTCGGAGAAGCTCTTGTATGGTTTGAAAGTCAAAGTCATATCTGGAACTGGAAGCATATCGTTTGATTTATCTAATTTATAATTGATTTTTGTTTTTAAAGTTTTACAAACTGACATTGTAAACATTAAGGAACATCAAAATAATACCTTCTTAGCTTCTGTCATCAGCCACCATTCATAGCCTCTGTTGTAATTTTCCTCCCATGGATAATGCATATGAGATGCCTCCGTTGCATCTGGCGACAACAACAAGAAGTTGATATATTGAAAAGAAAAACCAATTGATTGACAAGTTAGGGAAAGCAAAAGATTGGCCAGTGAGCCAATAGCACCTTACTCCTTTGACCACCTATCAACTCTACAAGTCTCCTGCTGCCTTGCAGGTAGGTCTTGGTTGACCAAAGGCTAAGGAAGTTAACCCTGACAGAAAGAAACCTGCTACCTTGCAGGCTGATCTTGGTTGACCAAAGGCTAAGGGAGTTAACTCTGACAAAAAATAACAACCTGCTACCTTGCATGCTGTTTTTGGACAACCAAAGGCTGAGGGAGTTAATCCTGACAGAAAATATTAAGGCCCGGTAGTAGGCCTCAAACTGGCAGCCCCGCCATCTATCTAAGGTACAGTGGGCTAATGGCCTGCTTATCCAAAACAAAATTGATTCAAAGTATTAAATATAATGCTATACCCGGATTGAACTTTCACGACGACTCAGAAAAGAACACGGACTGTGATTTTGGGACATGGAATATTAGGGCAAGAAATGGAAAAGCCTTGGAATTAGCTGAAGAAATGGAAAAAAAATCAAAGTAGACATTTTGACCATTACAGAAACAAACAAAAAAGGACAAGGAAAGGAAAATGTAGAACCAAATGATACTTTAATCTTCTCACGAGCAGATGTCAAAGATAGAGCTAGAGCAGGAGTAGGCCTCCTAATGCATAAAAGGCAAGGAAAGCTACTAGAAAGTTGGAAATTTACAAGCCCACCGCTATCAGAGGTAAATATTAAACCAAAAGGAAGAGAAATTAAATTATTAATAGCCTATGGACCAAACGAAGATGCCACCAAAGAAGGAACTGATATCTTCGAAAATGATTTACAAATAGCTGCAGAGAATCTCAAACCCACACAGGAACTAATAATTTGAGATTTAAACTCTAGGGTAGGCAACAATGTAGAAACATAAGGAGGAGTAATATGTAAAGAAGGAGAGACAACACGTTCTCCAAATGGAGAGAGACTAATAGATTTTTGCCTAAACAATAACATGAAAATAGTCAACACCCTTTTTCCACATAAAGATATCCACAAATATAAAAGAGTAAATGCAGACAGATGTGAAAAGTCAATCATAATAGACTACATAATAGTTAGCAGCTCTCTTTTTTACAGTACAATGGGTGCAAGAGTAAACAGAGGAGCTGAAACATTTAGTGATCATCACCTAGTGATAGCCAAGATGAAATTACTAACTGAAGAAAACAAACAGAAAAGGAAAGAGAAAAAAAAGCTACTTAACTCAAAATAAAAGAACTAAATAAACCAATAGTAAAACAGATATACCAATCCAAGATAAAAATATTTATCAGCGAAAGGCATATGCCTCTGGATAAGAGCACAATAAAATAAAAGTGGCAAATATATAAAGAAACACTGCTCACTTCTACTGAAGAGGTATGTGGTAAGAAACAAGTTAAAAGAGATAGGAAAAGAACAGCAAGGTGGAATGAAAATTTCAAGATTAAGATCAAAGAAAAGAAGGATGCCTGGAAAAAATACTATTATATAAATTATAGTAAAAGAACTATCGCAAAGAGGAAGTTAGAAAAGCAAGACAGGAACAGTGGGACGAGTTTGGACAAAGACTTCAAAAAAAGCTATCAAGGAAACCAAATGCTGCTGGGGAGCAATGAAGAGCATAGGAAAGACCAAAGCATGCCCAATACAACAAATTAAGAACGCCAAAGGAGAAATAATGAAAGGAAACAGCGAAAACATGGAAACGTGGAAAAAGTATTTTCAACGATTACCAATTCCCTCCAGAACATACGAAACAAGCAGTACAGATATATTAGTAAGAGTAACAAGCAATCCAGATGAGACAGTTGAAGATGTAGACATCTCAATGGAAGAACTCCAAACAGCTATAAGAAAAGTGAAATAAGGAAAGGCCCAAGGAGCAGATCAAATTTATCCAGAAATGATTAAAATCCAAGGGAGAGAGGCAGACAAACTACTACATGCAATATGTCAACAAGCATGGAAGTCAACACAGGTGCCAGACAACTGGAAGAAGTGAACGGTAGTACCAATACACAAGAAAAGATCAACTATGGAATGTTTAAACTATAGAGGGATATCACTTCTTAGCGTATCGGGAAAAGTGTATGCCAGGATTCTGGAAATGAGACTAAGGAAAAGAGTAGAGGATCAGATTGAAGAGCACCAGAGTGGATTTAGACCAGGACAAAGTGTACACGACCACATATTTACAATTAAACAAATATTAGAAAAATTCCTTGAGAGAAACATTGATTTGTACCTTGTGTTTTATTGACTTAGAAAAGGTATTTGATACTGTGAGGAGGGACGAACTATGGCATTCCTCACAAGAACACAATGTAGACAAAATTTAATAGAAGCCATTAAAAGTTTTACAATAAACCAACATGTGCAGTGAGTAGCTGGAAATGTATCTGAAGAATTTGATGTAGATATAGGAGTAAGACAGGGTTGTATCCTAAGTCCTCTTTTGTTTACCACATTTATAGATTCAGTCGCAAAGGCATCCTCAAAAATGAAGAAAATGAATGTAGGTATGTGCAAGCTCAAACCAGTTAATGTACCAATGCTTTCATTTGCTGATGATTTAGTTCTGTTTGGAAAATCAGAAAGGGATCTCCAGTCGAATATCAACATGATGAATAATGAATTAAATAAAAGAGAATGAGAGTAGATTCAAAGAAAACAAAAACAATGCTAGTAACTAGGAAGCTAAAACACAAAATCTTAAATTGGGGAGGGAGAATTTAGAACAAATTAATAGCTACAATTACCTAGGCAGAAAACTAAGAGCAGAAATCAGCCAGAGAATCCAAAAGGCAAGTGCTATACATAACCATCTAGGAAAGGCATTTGTAGGTAAACTAGAATTTTCAACAAAAATCAAAATGGCAGCATACAACACTTTCTTGTCCTACTCTCCTCTATGGCAGTGAAACCTGGACCTTAGACAGTAAGGAATACAGTAGAGTACAGGCAGCTGAGACCAAAAGGCAGACATCAGAGAAATTGGGAAGAGGATATAAAAGAGGCATTATTGCAATGAAATTAAACTTTCACAAGAGGGATCAGAAAATGTCAGGACAGGTCAGCCTGGAGAAAGATCATTTCGGGCATCTAAACCCATGCACCAGAAGGTACAATTGCAACTCATAAAGAAAGAAAGAAAGAAAGAAAAAAAAGTCAAGTCAGGGAACAATTTTGTATCAACTGGGAAAGCTTTTACATTCATTTAACTCAAATTAAAGCCTTAGAAGAATCTTACTCTCTTTATTGAGTTGAAAAAAGAAAAATCAAAATGCACATTGTTTACAGAATTGAAATATGACTTTCCTCCTGCAATGTAATGATGTCTTTAAAAACAATGATTTTCTTTTTCAAAAAAAGCCATTTCACTTTCATCAATAATATGACAACACTCTTCGCCTTTACAATGTTTAATAGATTGCCATGTAAACTGCCTGAACAAGGTTCATTCAATAGTACTATTGGGTTCCATTAGACATTGATTCATCAATAATAAATTTCAGAAATCTCATACATCTTTATATAAAATGCAAGCAATTGTTCAGGAATTAAAAAATAATTCAGAAAAGATGAATGACAATGTTGAAAAAGACTTCTCTTTTTTATATTTTAAGATAACAAATATCACAATAACAGATGCAGTACCAGAGGCTTGAGCATCTCCTCCAATTTCAACTTTGAGGATTTGAAGAGAAGCTCCAAATTTGGGCTGAAACAAAGAAAATTACAAATGTAATGCTTTGTATAAAAGCTAGACATAGAATGAGAGATGAAGAGAGCCAGAGTCGGTTGGACAGAGGTGGAGCGAACAGCTCAAGATCCGAATGGAGTGGGGCATTCTGGGCCGTAGCGCATGATCCATCAGGGGTGAAGGGGATGAATAATGTGAAAGGTCAAACTCGCAAAATGTTCTCAATAATGACTTATGTTTACATAATTTCATGTGTATATATTCATACTTTTTTGCAATTAAAAACAAGGACTTAAATATTTCAGTATGAAATATAATGTGATAGCAAATATATAACTCTATGCACAACATAACGGAAGTCAAAATAATATCAGAGTCCAACAATATAGGTTTTTAGTGTTCAGATGATTAGTAGTAATAATGTCATGAGGCATTGTGGCCCAATATTTTATTATGTTTTATAAATTTGTGATCACACGGATTCAGCACATTGTATTGAATTTGACAGTGCTCAAATTATGTTTGCAAATTTACCTCAAGGAAATATGCCTTAACAACGACTTTTCTGATAATAATAGGCATAGATTGACAGTATGACGTGAGTAGTGTATTAATATGCCGTTTTCCTGAACACCCTTAAGGGAATTGAGAGTTGGTTTGGGGGAAATGATCTTGTCTGCTGCTGGCCAAGAGATGGCAAGCTGACACATCTTGAGTGGCAAGAAATCTGTCACGGATTTAGAATATTATTCCTTTTCAAAAATAAAATTTCATTTAAGTCGTAGGAACAAATGATCCTTGTCTTGTGCTGTCTTTTTTCCACCTCTTCTTAATGTGTTTCATTTCTCTTTCCAATTATCTCTGCCATATTTCTTCGACCTTTCTTTCTTTCCTGTGGCCCTGTTAACAATGTTAACGCTTGTCAGGTGATACATGTTGGTGGCCTCGACAAAGCGTGCCCTATCCAACACCATCGCTTTTTCCTTAAATCATCTTCAATTGATATATACTGTCTTGTTAGCCACAATTCTTCGTTCCTGATTGTCTTGGCCAGTGGACTCCATTGATGCTTCATAGGCATTTATTAATGAATGCCTGTAAGTTAGATAGAATTTCTATTGTCTTCTTCCTATCTTTTTTGCCCCCTATAAAAGGACTTGAATTGAAATAAATATGCTTATGATGAAAATGTCTCAGCTGTCTAGAAATAATTCCTTACCTTAAACAAGAAGTCCAAAATCTCATTTCTTTCTTTGTCTGGATAGCTGATTAGTAATTTGGATGTAGCCTATGGAAAATATTTTGAAAAAGTATACCAAAGTACAATGAAATGTGTGGCTTTGCATTTTAAGAGAGTTTATTACACAGAATTCCATTTCACAGTTCTATTTCTATATCCTATACCATACATTTACCCTGAAGAAAACTACATTAATTACTAAAGTATGGGCCAACTTGTTAACAAATTATGAACAGAAATTTTCTCCTGGCATGGTTTTTTTCTGTATGTTATGTGATGTTCAAAGAAAAAATGTTCTCCCATATTTAATCTTCTTACACTGTACGTCTATAGGCCTACATTTGTGCTCCAAATTCACAAAAGTAAAGAGAAATATTTCCTTTATGATTTATGCTGACAAGACATCAAATGATAGAAGGAGAAAACAGTTCTCTTCTAAAGCATGATTAATTCACTGTTTTTTCTCTACAAATTGGCTTCCTTAAAATAGTTTTTAGTCAAAGGCACAAATCTTTCTCCATTCAGAACTTTTTTTCTACATAGTTAAGGCATTGACTATTTCTGACTTAAATTTTGAAGAAATCCTACATTGTAAAATTATTGCTGTGTAGTCTTGTTTACCATGCAATACTCAAACGTAAGCTTTTGTCCAGTGTGCAAGAAAAATTAGAAGTTGTCAATAATGGTCAACACTGTTCTCTCCTGTTGACATATCACATGTGTAAGCCTTCATTTTTTCTCTCAACCTGCCTTTCTACACCTGCTTTATCTATCTGTATATTGCCTATTTATTTATCTGTCTCTTTATCTTTTTACCAATATATGTATATAGTATAGCACAGACATATAGCATAGGTAAATGTTACCTGGAGTGTGGGAAATCTGGAAATGTATAGAATGCCTAGGCAATCTAAAGAATGCTGCAAAAGACTTTTAAGTATAACATATCTAACTGCTTTGACATTTTATACAATGCCAAAACAGTCAGAAAAAAACCTATAATTTGTTCTGGCTAGTAAAAGGCATATTACCTTTGATGCATGCTTATATGATTAAAACACATACATTTCTTTGTATGGCATGTGTATTTCTACTATGCTTTTAGACAATGGCAGAACTGGGAGAGGCTTTTCTCAAAAACCATTATAAGCTGTTGACATAATGTAATATTGATGTAACGCATAACTATTTAGATTTAGCCAATTCTGCTAAATATTCTGTTTTTCTCACTGGTACAATATTACAAGAATTTGTGAGGCAATATCAAGAAGACAAAGATCAATTCGCAACCTATGAAACAGTTACATGTAGATCTATTTTAATTCTGTTGCAAGGTTTTGTATACTTTTTTTGTAGTTTTAGATGATTTTCGTATTAATCTTCAATTCTTTTTAGGAAAAGAAAAGAAAAACAAAAAGAAATGAAGAAAAAAAACAAAATAAGAAACCTTTCTTACGGTATTATTTTCATACTTTGAAAATTGTGAATCAACTTTTTAAAAATTCTTATTAACATGCATGTTGTTGTATTGTTAGATCTGCAAACACCATTCCAATTTAACCAAACAGAAACTTTTCCATAATTGTATTTTCATACTTTGGCTGGACAGTAAATTGCATTCTAAATAAAGCCGAGACAATTTATACAATGACTAGGAAATTTAGGCCTACACGTTACCTAAGTCTCTTACTTTGTCAGTAACATGCACATAATATATATAATAAGAGATATAAGTAAAAATGAACCAACAGATCCACCGCTGAGTCCTCCAATGCCATCAAACCGTCTTCCAAGCCCAAGTGCCATGTCTACATGGTAGTTTTGTCCATGAACATAAAGACAAAGACAGCACAGTAAGATCACGTCTGCAAGAGATATCATGCCTTATGATTTTGCTTGGAATCCTGGAACTAATTTATCTGTAATGAGAAAATAAGTCAATTTAGCTTAAAGTTAAAGCTTCAGGGATTAAAGTCAGTCATATTCAAATCAAATTTACACGGTTATAAATTATGTACAATCTAAATATTGGGCACAATGTGCAAACCAGTTACACCTCTTGCCAGTTGCTAAAGCCTTCATGGATATACAATCTTTAGTGCTACTTTTATTTGACAGTAATGACAGTCGACTGTGGAATTGGGGTCTCGTGAGTATAAGCCTGAGTGGCTACCTGCCCTATTGTTTGATGAGTGGACATGTGCAGATGATATGGTGAGGCTGTCATGACTATTGGCGAGTCGGTCTTCTTCTTCTTCTTTGATCTATCTGCCAGATCAGGATGCGGATTGTCTCCATGAATTGCATAGTCTGTTGCACCTTCCATAGGGCCGTGAGCTTTTCTTCTCGCCCGGCCATATCGCTGTTCTCTCTGATGTGTGGAGCGGACACTGCTGGAGAATATGTTCAGTGTTCAGATAGCGATATATACTGATGGCTTAGGTCACAAACTGTTCAACGCCCAAAAATTCAAAAATTTTTTATCGCATAATAATTGTGTTGACAAGAGCCGCCCCCATATGGACTAAAAAAACCCGGCACAAAACCCATTAGAAATAGGTCAATTTATCAAATAATCCAAACGTTCATCTTTAATGGATCTCAAATTCTTCGGTCTCATTCCAATCAAGTCTGTCAAACAGGCTGGTTGACTTCATCCCATAAGAGTGGTTCATTGATGAAACAAAATCAACTTTATCATCATAATGGTGAGTACAAAAATGCAAACTACACAGCCACACTGTTTTCTTGAGGTTGTAAAATGTTATTTACATGTTTATTTTTACACTTAAAATGTAATAAAGACATGTTATATGATTATTTGTTGGCTTAATGGCTTATGGAGTTGGTTGTTTTGATCCATTGATGGAGAGGAAAGCCTGACGATGCCTGAGAGAAATGCAGGCTTTAGATGAAGATGATGGGAGTTGATTGTTTTGTGCCTCAGAGCTGGAACATGGTCCAATTTTATCGCAGATCCTAGTTTCATCAGTACTTTGGAGTTGATTGTTTTGTGGTCAATGATTTGTTTAATATTATCAATTTAATGGATCTAATCTATAAAGTTAAAACTTTTCTAAATCTAGATTTTAGATCTAATCTTAGAGATAGAGATCTGTCTAGATCTAGATCTATATTCTATAGAGATTTATTTTATTTTTTAGAAATTATGTTGAATTATTATTCTTTATATTTCCTCTCTTTTCATTTAGATTTTAAAATGTTGCTCTTCTCTCGGGTAAAACGGATTTTGGAACAACTGAGCCTGAATTCAGCAGCGGTCAAGAAACAAAAACAATCAAATGAGATTGTCCCTTCAAATACATCACAAAAAATGATCATTCCATCCGGGACCTTTCAACATTGCATCTGATACAGGTTCCTGATGACGTCAATTTTTCCTTCCGAAATGAAATTCTGAGAATGAATTTTTCTCTCCCGTCCACATTGCATTAGGCTAATCTGTAATATTTCAGTTGTCAGTAAATGAGGAAGAAAACAAGGGCAAGTTTATCAAAAGTCTCGGCAGGTTGTGTTGATAGGAATATTGATTCTTGAAAATGATTTCGATTGTGGACGGAATGATCGTGCTTCAAATGATACCATCTGTGGTACACTTGAAATTGATCATCTTATTGTAAGTGTGATGCTGATTGTGTCTACGGTGGGAGATTGATCCTGTTATAATTTATAAGAGATATTGATTGTGGTCTAGTTGGGGTCGATTCTGTAGCAGGTGATGTGGATCATTGTCTAATTTGTGGTGGATTCTGCAGAAGGTGGTTGGATCGTGGTCTAGTTTGGGGTGGATTCTGTAGCAGATGATGTTGAAGATGGTCTAGTTGGGGTGGATCGTGTAGCATGTGATGTGGATTGTAGTCTAGTTTGGATTGATTCTATGCAATAGGTGATATGGCCATGGTCTAGTTAGGTGGATTCTGTAGCAAAGACTGTGGTCTAATCTGTTTAGGAAAGATTATGTAACTTAAGTGATGTGGCCATGGTCTAGTTTGGGGTGGATTCTCTAGCAATTGATGTGGGTTGTGGTCTAGTTTAGGATGGATTATGTAGCAGGTGATGTGGACTGTGGTCTAGTTTGGGGTGAATTACGTAGCAGGTGATGTGGATCGTGGTCTAGTTTAGGTGGATGCTGCAGCAGGTGGTGTTGACTGTGGTCTAGTTTGGGGTGGAATATGCAGCAGGTAATGTGATTGTGATCTACTTGGGGTGGATCCTGTAGCATGGGATGTATCCATGATCTAGTTTGCCGTGGATTCTGTAGCAGGTGATGTTGACATGGTCTAGTTGGGGTGGATTCTGTAGCATGATGATGTTGCTCATGGTCTAGTTGGGTGGATTCTGTAGCAGGTGATGATGTGGATTTGCTCATAGTCTAGTTTGCCGTGTATTCTGTAGCATGTGATGTTGTGGTCTAGCTTGGGACAGATCTAGTTGGGGTGGAATCTGTAGGAGGTGATGTGACCATGGTCTACTTGGGGATTCAGATTTCTGTGATGTTGATCGTGGTCTAGTTTGGGACAGATGGGATGGGGATTGTCTAGTTGGTTCTGTAGGAGGTGATGTTGGTCATGGTCTAGGATTCTGTAGCATGTGATCCTGGTCTAGTTAGAAAGGATTATGTTGCAGATGATGTGGGTCATGGTCTAGTTTGGGGTGGATTCTGTAGCATGATAATGGTGGTCTAGTTGGGGTGGATTCTACAGATTTGGGGTGGTCTATTCTGTAGCAGGTGATGTTGATTGTAATTTAGTTGGGTGGATTCTGCAGCATGTGATGTTGCTTGTGTGTATTTTGGGATGCATTCAGTGGCAGGTGCTGTGGAACAAATTGTTCTGTCTTTATTAGTGGAGTTGTCACTTATTGTCATATTTCGCCTCCATCATAATGATATCATAAAAGAAGCTGAGTATTGATTCTTTGAATTTATACGAATTTTTAGAAACGACAGGCCTATCTAAAATATGGAACATATTCCGCGTACCTATTATCAAAGTACCATCTCAAAATAAGTAAAAGGTGCTGGTGCACTTGAAACTGTTAATAAGAAGTAGTTGAGAGCCCCTCAAGTTTTATGCTGTTTCAAAATATTATCCTACCCTTTTCTTAGGTTTTTGAGAGAAAAATGTATTCAAATAACAGAAAATAAGAGAAAGATACGTTTTTCAAAATGTCCTTTTTTGTTCATTATTTCCTATCTACTTTTTTTATTTCTCAACCTATCTTCATGAAATTTGGCATGGATGATGAATGGGGAAAACAAATAAATGATGGGATGCTTTTTTGATATGTATTATAGTTAAGGAAAAATTGAATTTTTTGTACAATATTTTTGGTAGTTCTCATTATATCCTATTTTCAAAAATTCATAAAATCAAAACTTACCAATAAAACAAAATCCGATCTGATAAAACTTAGATATTGTATCAAAGAAGGTATGCCAATGTTTGACAGAATTTGTTGAAAAATGAAAAGCCTTTTATTAATACTGAATTTGAGTGAAATTTGGGGGCAAAATCCAAGATGGCCGCCGTTTCCATGGCAACCGGAAGCATCAGGAAAAAGACAACGACATCTCTCAACTCAGAACACCATGCCCATTACACCTATACATAAATTAAATTGATAATAGAAACAAAAAATTTTCAATCCAGGAGCATACTTGAACCCTTTTTTGCAGTTTATCTGCACGTCCATTCCTATCAATCTGGCAGTGTCCAGATATTCATGGTAATATGGTGCATTGTGTTGAATGACATAGCTGTTGAAGAAGTAGTGAAAGATGATTTAGCTGGTTTTCCGGTGGTTGTATTGAGTGCCTGTAGGACGGATTTGGCATCCGTGAGAAAGACTACCCTTCGTGAAATGTCAACTGTGTCTTGTGGCTTCCTCAATTTCAACTATTTTTGCTTTATAATTTGTGCAGATCTTGCCTGATGCAATAGACTGTTCAGTTTGATTTCCATCTGGCCAGACTATCACAATTCAACAGCCTCCATTTTTGATTGTATCTTTGGCAGTTACATCAGTGTATACTCTAATACATTCTTGCTTTTTGTTTGATAGCCTCTGGTGATTCTTTGCGTTTTGGTTGTTATCTCAAATGTATGGGTGTGGACCACACTCCCAAGCTCGCATAAAGCAAACATTGTGAGAGGTTCTTCACCTATCTGTGGGACTAATAATTATCCCCTCAGCTGCCTGATTTCTCTATAAGTTATTTCTTTTCAGTCTTTTTTCTTACTAGTTTATTCATCTTGCAGTTTAATTGGTGCTCTTGGGCTGCCTGTGACTATAATTATAATATTGGCTAGCCAGTGAGTGTAGGATTTCAGTTATCGCAACAGGGCTGGGATTTGACAATTGGCGATGACAAAACTATAAATTGAATGGCTTGCTACAATTTTTCATCTCACCTTCAAACAAACAAAATCTCAGAGACTTTTACACATCTATCATCCCAAATACAACTGGTCCTTGCCAAGTTGTAGAACTGCAATGAAATAGACTCCTGAAGAGGAACAAAGCTGGAGAAAAGTCACTCCCTCAGATGTCCCAAAACTCTTCAGCTGTTACTAGTGTTACCGTCATAAAAGAAAAAAGTGCACAGCCCCACCATTTTATCACACGGCCCTGCAATCATCAAACTTCTTGCATAACAACCACTAACTGACAAATAGCTGCAACAGTAGACACCAATTGTACTAGACTGTCAACTAAAAACAGATGTTTTGTCAGTCAAGTGATCGACTGTCGACTGAAACAGAGACATGCGGTAGACCATCAACTAAAGTAGCACCCAATCGTTAACGAATCTACTTCAATGGCTACAAAAAGAGAGAAAGTAAAAAAGAATGTTCTCAAACAAGACAAGATCCAGGCAAGATGCACAGATAATATCTTACATATAATATTTCCTATTTACGGTCCTGCCGTATGAATTTACCCTGATGTTCATAAATTCTGTGCCTCGAGGATCACTTAGTTTGCCTCAAGGTAATACTGACCCTGAAAGGTTCGACAATATGATGATGAACATATATCTGTAGCATTTTGTGATCTTGTAGTAGATTATAGACTCAAAACCATGAGTATGAAGTTGTGGGTTTGAATCCTGGTTGGCACGAGTTCGGCGTAGTAGGGCACAGTATTAAATTTCAATAGAGAGAAAAAATTCAATGGGAAGTAAACACCTCTTTATTATGTCCCTTGGCTGGTCTCGACTTTGGATTTCCTGCCATCATAGTTACACTAGGCATGAAGTTGTGATTATAATATTCTTGGGAAATTTTCTTTCACTTTAACACACTTTCTCTACCAACATGTGAAAGGTTACAAGTTATATATAGAACAAGCAACAGAAAAATGTCCTATCTAGGACGGTAATCTATATTATCTTTTCTCCATCATAACAGACATTACTCTAAGATGTGGGTTTCTACAGTTCAAGGCCTGGAAAGAAGGAGATGGTTTTAAAATTTTCCATTCCTTATGCAAATATGCCCGAATTCAAACTCAGCTCTCAGATATAGTGTAATTGTACGGTAAAATAGATCGAGGCACAAGACACAAACTACACCAAGCACATTATGTTCTTGAAGAGTGAGTTAGATTTGGCAATTAGGAATAACATAAGAGTAACTCTCTGATAGGCTGGATCTTGAGAGAGGGAGAGAGGAGAGAGAGAGAGAGAGAGAGAGAGAGATAAATAGAGAGAGAGAGAGAGAGAGAGAGAGAGAGAGAGAGAGAGATAAATAGACAGAGAGAGACAGAGAGAGAGAGGAGTGGAGAGAGAGAGAGAGAGACAGAGAGACAGAGAGAGAGGGGGTGGAGAGAGAGAGAGAGAGAGATAGAGTGGAGAGATAGAGAGAGAGAGAGAGAGAGAGAGAGAGAGAGAGAGAGAGAGAGAGAGAGAGAGAGAGAGAGAGAGAGAGAGAGAGAGAGAGAGAGAGATGAAGATCAAATCACACACGCCACATCTAATGTTGAATCGTGACATCGACCAGATTTATCTGCAATTTGTCAAATCCACAGGGGAAAATAATGAAAATGTCAAATAATACCACAAGATATTATTAGATCTATTAGATGTTTAAATTTATTTAATTAGTCATTACAAAAATATGGGCTAGAAACTAGATATAGGTCTATTCCTAATTTAACTGGGATCATGCTGAGGACCGATCATGCTGAGGACTCTCATTTCTAGATTAATGACAAATAGTGCCGGAATCCCGTCGTTATAGGCGAACCGAAATAGTGACAAGCTCCTTTCACCTTCATCATCAATGACGAATAGGCCTAATCGCAATGTCAATCTGTCATTAATGACGAATAGTGCATGCCAATGTAAATATAAATAGAAGTAGACCTAGGTCAGTTGATGGAGACTTCCTGCTGCATAAGGCGAGATCTAGTCCCATGCCTGATTTGAATAAGAAAATTAGTAGATCTAGATCCAAGCTAGATCTAGAATAATCTAGATTTATTCCCAACATGGCTTGGAATAATGGCACATCCGCCCTTGCGAATAACGCTTGAACATTGGTCCACAAGGCACCTGCTGATAGTCCTGCTTCTGTGGCGGCATTATCCATAATCTTACCTTATCTAATCTTATTTTTGAATTTCTCGTACAACCTGAATGTTTTACCTTTACCAACGATGATGATTTCCTTGCCGGCGTAAAGAAACAAAATATAACAAAAATTCACTTTTCTACAAATATTTGCTACTTGTTTATCTTTGACAGAATTGGTCATGTGATAGCTCAGTATCACATGACTGTCAGCCTCTGGGTTTACAAAGGCATGCGCACTAATCATGGCAACTGTAAACAAGCCCGTGGCCATTAATCCTTAGGTCCATTGCTCATAACAGCAACCCTGACCTAATGCATTTGACTTGGCACACACACCGTTGATACACTTTTTATAGGGGATACATTCCTGGAGATTAATTACAGCTAAAACAATGACGAGCAAACGAAAGTTTCAAGAACATTTTATTCAGTGTATGCTCAAGAATCATAAAAGTGACTCAGAAAGACCATGTCATTGTAAGTTATTTTGACATTCTAGATCGAACTTTATTTCAATTGTGTTCATAAGTTATTCTAGAATGCCAACTTGTTTTGTGAAAAGAACATGCACTTAGAGGTACGTGTTGCCCAGTCCCCAGCAAGAGTAGTTGGAAACGCTATTCTGCTTTTGTAAAAAGTGCTGTTTTTTTTGTTCGCCTACGCTTTGGATTTGATAAATGAGAATGATAGGACCACTAGATAGACATGTCGCATATAATATCTTAGGACGGTCTCATAGATTAGAATATTTAGAGGTCTATATCTACAGATCTAGAAGATTTAAGTAATTTAACAATTTAGCAGCGTAAAAATAGTACAACTTTTGTACGTGTCAATATCTACTTACATTTAGAGGTGATATGTATGAGAATACACCCGGCTGAGAATAATGCCCCGCTTATTCTCACCCGGGATGAGAATACTCACAGCGTTTATATGGCCTTAAAGACTTTTTTCAGAATCATGGCTAAATGTAAGAAAATGTAGATCCTTAAATAACATTTTACAAGATTTAGTCGAATAAAGAGAACAAATCTATTCACAATCCCTTTCCCTGAACTTCCACCCATACGGTGTTTACTTCTCATGGTCAATAGATGCTCTCGCACAAAATTTCCGTAATTTAATCAAATTTCTAAATGTTCTTATCTGACAAAGGAAATTGGTATGGATAACAACAAGAGCAATTGCCCTCCCCTCCCCCCCCTCCCTCCCTCCTCCTTTTCATTGGAAACATAATAAACAGACGTCCAAGAATAATGCCCCCTCACTACTCTTTTTCCTAACCTCTCTCTCTCTGTCTTCTCTGTCTGTCTGTCTCTGTCTGTCTGTCTGTCTCTCTCTCTCTCTCTCTCTCTCTCTCTCTCTCTCTCTCTCTCTCTCTCTCTCTCTCTCTCTCTCTCTCTCTCTCTCTCTCTCTCATGATACACAAATAAGAAAAGAAATTATACAACGAATAAATGCATAGATCTTCACATAATTGAGTAACATTCCTTCAAGGCCATTATGGCCCATAGAGCTGGAGCTTACCCGGAGTTTTTATAATGTGAAGCAGAACAGGTGAAAATATTCACCTCCTTGACAGGACACTAATCTGGCACAGGTTTTTATTCTACGCTAATGTTTGTACCCATATGTATACACCTGAGTCGAGTTGGGAAATTGTGTGTTAAGGAACTGAACGTCAAACCTAGCTTTACTAGATTCAAACTTAGAACTCATGCTCCCAAGTTCGGCAGCCTAACCGTTCAACTATTTATCAGTTTCCATTTTACTTTCTGCTGGCTAAGTTGCTGTGAAATTTTCTGTTTCGTCCAAAGGTTGAATTTCTTTGTTTTAGTGCCTCTTTTATATCTTCTTCCCACTTTCTCCAAAGTCTGCCTTTTGATCATTTACCTTGGGTTTCAGCATTGTATACTGATTTAGCTGTTCCATTATTATTCATTCTGTTTGCGTGTCCAAATTAAATGAGTTGATTTACTTTTATTTTTGTTTTTATGCCATCTATTTTGATTTGATCTCTTATTGTTATGTTTCTGATTTTGTCTCTTAGTTTTCCCTACTACTCTTCTTAGATATTTCATTTCAACTGCTTACGCTACTGTATTCCCTACTGTCTGAGGTTCAGATTTCACTGCCATAGAGGAGAGTAAGCCAATAAACTGTGTTGTATACTGCCATTATGGTTTTCATTGACAATTCAGTCATTTTACACTTTAGCAGCATGAAATAATAATATGGGTTGAATTTGAACTCGTTGGTGATATCGACTTGCATTTAGAGATAAGACGGAAGAAATCTATCCACATTTCCTTACCCTGAACCCCTAAACCCACCCCATCCACATATTGCCCCGACTCCCATGTGGTTTGTCTTTTGGATTCTCTGGTTGATTTTTTCTTAGTTTTTCCTCTGAGTTAAGCATTACTCCTAGGTAGCTTTGAAATTGTCTTGCCCAATTTAAGATTTTGTGGATTTAGTTTCCTTCTTTACTAGCACTACTATTTGTTTTCATTGCATTTACTTTCATTACTCTTTTATGTAGTTCATGTTTAGCACGTTGATATTATACTGAAAGCCACTTTCCCATTTTTCCAAATAGTAGAACTGGGTTTCTGTGACATTCAGACCTCGGACGGACCAACCTAAAGACTTTTGGATCTCAGATAGTCCGATTACTAACTCTAAATCTCCATCCTGCCCCACCTCGTCCCCCTCTCCAACCTTTCTCCATCTGAGTCAAGAATATGTTATAGATGTTAGATTAAATAGTGGCTGAAAATCGACTGTGGAACTCCCCAGAATATAAATCAAGTGCTGGGAATCTTTATATACATGAATGAAAATAAAAGTGTTTTTGATTAGATCCAGATATTTATGCCTCTTGCTTTTTTCAAACACAACAATGAGACTCTTTCTCGACAAAGTCAAATGAGCAAAATGGATAATCAATAAAATCTACTACAGTGATATTTATACTCAGCCCATTTTAAAACGCACCACTGGATTACTTCTCTTTGTATTTGAAACAAGCAAGTATAAATCGTTTAAATTATTCCTTTATATTCATTCACATTAAAAAACACTGTTTTTCTTAAAGTGCATTTGAATAAGAATGAACTAAGACAAAGAGAAAGGATCTTCAATCAACAAATAATTATTAAAATACCATATAAAAATGGGAAATAATGATGAACCTTTCAATAAATTATCAACTCATATCGAATGCATCTAATAACTTGTGTGGCACCTCTTAAATGCAAACAGGCTTGAGTCCGCCTCCTCATGGATCTGACGAGTCTCTGTGTGCCATTCCTCCTGTAGAGCATGCTCCAATTCACAGATGGTATTGTTCCCCTGATTGCTGTATGTGTCGCGTCCAACCATATCCCAGAGATGTTCTATGGGCTACATATCCGATGAATATGGTGGCCAGTCAAACAGGTCAAAGTTCTATTATGAATAATGTCCATCGTGATACGAGCAGTGTGGGGGGCGCTTTGTCCTGCTGGAAAACAAGGAGGTCTTGATACGTCTGGAAAGTTAGGATGACATTTGGCTTAATAATTTCACCCCGGTACACTTGGGTCTTAACCAGTTCTCTAAACAAATGTAGAGGTGGCTGATGATATAGCTGATGTCTCCCCACACGTGAACACTGCCTCCTACGTAGCAATCCCGTCTCATACGCAGTTTGGTTCAAATTGCTCTTCTCCTCATCTCCAGACTCATTCCATCAGGGTGGAAACGTTAAATTGGCTCTCATCTGTAAAGAGTACTGAATTCCAGTAACGTCCAATCATTCTTTAATGCTGGCGGGCCCAAGCCAGATGATGCTGGCATTGCCAAAAGTTTAGAACAGGGCCCACGTATGGTCGGCAACAGTTTAATCCCGCATTCTTTTATCTGTTGCGGACGGTATTTGGGTGCACTGGGCCTCTATTGCCAACAATGGTGGTGGCTGTTTGGTATGCCGTTTAGAACCAATTACACAAGTGAGTAAGCACAATATGGCGGTCCTGCGCTTGCCTTGTCACTCGTGGTTGTGCACTGTGCTGTCGAGGTCGGACACTACCAGTGGCATCATGTCGTACAACAATCTTGAGATTGAAGTGTGGTGACAATTCATCCGTCTGGCAATTTCCCTGAAAGGCATGCCTGAACAAGTCCTATGGCGATATTATGTTCGTCATGACTCAGAACTGGCATCTTGTTTCAGTGCCAATGAGCAAATTAACGAAACAAAATTATGCTTCTTCAATTTCGAATATGCTATACATTTACTGTGCAAAAATTTGTGTTTTCATCAAGAATCTTTCATGCACGGTATAAAAATGTGATTCTTTTTGTTCAATTACCACGTGATATACAATGGGCATGATACGCACAAAACTGCAGTGAGTAGACGCTCATATCTTGAAGTTCACGAGAATTTAAGATAAAAAAACATTGCTTCGCCGTTACAAAAATATGGCCTTTATTATAGTGGTGTGTTTTTTAAATGTGGTGAGTATATTACTTTTTTTTTTCTGTCCTGTGGTTGCTGCTTACCACAGGGACAGGACAAGTCACTGCATTGGTGACGATGACACACGTTCACTTCCCGATATCAAAGGAAAAGCCAATCGGGGAATGCGATGAGAGGGACTGGAGATGCCATGGCGTATGTTTATTGTGTGAGTGAGTGAGAGAGACTGAGAGACTGAGAGATAAGTATTGAATCTTAGACTTATTTGACTTTAGAAATGAATTGCCTTTCGGACTGATTTTACTTTGGGTTGAATGAGACGTTTAACTCCTACTGCCAATCTGTCCCATGATGCATTGCGCGATTATCCAGGTAGGTGGTAACTCTTTTGCATGGCTGTTTTTTTACTAGTGCTATTCATTGAATAGTGATAGCAGAAGAAATACGCGCTGACTTTAAGACTTAAATGTTATCTAACACCTTATAATACGTTCGCATATGATGTGAGACTGTGCATCTATGTATCTCAGTGCAAACAAAGAAAATAGATAATATATTTATCTTGTTAAGCGCTAGTCAATAAGTTATAAAAGTAGGAACATGTAGAATGTTCTGTACTACTACTTTAATATTTCTATTTTTTGTTATTATCATTACTGATGGTCATCCTGTCCCTGCTCCTTCTTCTCTTATGTTAGTTTTGTTATTTACATTATTAGAATGATTATTAACAAGAGTAGAAATGAAAATAGTAGTTATACTGCTTTTGTAATTGTATTATTATTCATGAAGAATGATGTGGGGTGCTCTCTGCCGTCACATTTTACTATAAGCTAAGGGATTCAGGCTCCACGCAAAAGAGTTACCATCTATCTGTTTCTGAAACAAGAGCAGATAATTTTGTGCGCTTAACGCCCGTTGGCCCGATGCTCAGGTCCGACACCTGCTTTTGAGTCTCACAAGACTTTCGGATCATTGGACGGTCAGATAGTTTGATACAGCTTTACCAAATAGTGTTGAATCATCAACAAATGAAAGCATTGATAGACTTACCATGTAGATGATTTGCCTACATTCGTTTTCTTCATTTTTAAGCCGCTCCTTTGCAACTGAATCCAATGTGATAAGCAAAAGAGGACTTAAGGTACAGCCCTGGCTAACTCCTATATCTACATCAAATTTTTCAGATAAGTTTCCAGCTATTCTCACTGCACATGGTGTTTTAATGTAAAAACTTTCAATGGCTTCTACTATTATGTTCTTTTAAAGAATGCCATAGTTCACCCCTCCTCACAATGTCAAATTCCTTTTATAGGCAGAAGTGCAAGTCAGTGTTTCTTTTTTAAAAAGTTTTCTATTATTTTGTCTAATTGTAAATATGTCGTCTTGCACACTTCTCCCTGGTCTGATTCCGCACTTATGTCCTTCATCCTTATCCTCTACTCTTTTCCTCAGTTTCCCTTCTGATATCCTGGCATAAACTTTTCTTGGTACACTTAGTACTGATATCCCTCTATAGTTTGAGCATTCCATAGTTGATCATTTCTTTTGCATTGGTACTTTCGTTCCGTTTTCTCAGTCATCTTGCACATGCTTTAACTTCCATGCTTGATGACATATTGTATGCAGTAGTTTGTTTGCCTCTCTTCCTTGGTCTTTAATCATTTCTGGATAAATTTAATCTGTGCCTGAGGCCTTTCCTAGCTTAGCTTTTCATATAGCTGTTTTAACTTCTTCTCATGAGATATCTACATCTCCAGCTGTCTCATTTCAATTTTTACTTATTGATCTGTACTCCTTGCTTCATATGTTTTGAAGAGGTTATGTAATTGCTGAAAATAATTTCTCTATGTTTCCATGATTTCATTGTCTTCCTTCATTATTTCTCCTAAGATATTCTTAATTTGTCTATTTGGGAATGTTTTTGCTTTCTCATGCTCTTCATTGCTCCCCAGAACAGTTTTGATACCCTTTGGTTGCTTTCTTGAAGTCTATGTCTGAACTCTTCCCTTAATCTATCCTATCCTCTGGCCTTTTTATTAGCAAGTATATCTTCCAGGCTTGCTTCTTTTCTTGACATTAGTTTTGACATTCTCATTCCACCATGAACGAGATGGCAGAGTGGTTGAAAGGCATTGCACTGTGACCCAGAGGCCCCACTTCAGGCATTTAGTTGTGTTTTCCTTGGGCAAGAAAGTTTACCCTAATCACTCACTTGGCCAACATGAGTGACTTCTGTTGCACTGTGTAAACTGAAATGGTTGTCTGCGTTCTTTTCTCTAAATAAATTTGAACGTCAGACACGACACCTGCCGGTGCCCACATGGACGACAGTAGTTTTTTGTTTATTCCGCCATGCTTTTTTTTTTTTTTCCTATGCCCTTCTATTTGTTTTTCACCACAGACCTCTTCAATGCAACTGAGGAGCATTTCCTTGTACGGTTGCTATTTTTCTTCTATTGTGCTTTCATTCAGATCAATCTGTTTTTCACTGATACTTTTTTTTTTATCCTTGATTGATATACCTGTTTTACTATTGGTTTCTTTAGTTCTTCTTTTTTGTGTTTTGTAGCTTTCTTTTCTATCCTTTTCTGTTTGTTTTCCGTAATCAGGAATCTCATTTTTCCAATCACTAGGTGATAATCGCTAAATATTTCAGCTCCTCTGTTTACTCTTGCATCCATTGTACAGTAAAGTAGGGAAGTGCTTACTATTATTATGTAGTCTATGATTGACTTTTCACTTCTGTCTTCATTTACTCTTGCATATTTGTGTAAATTTTTATGTAGGAAATAGGTGTTAGCTATTTTCATGTTATTCTTTAGGCATACATGTCTCTCCCATTTGAAGAAGTTGTTGTCTCTCCTTCTTTATGGTTGCCTACACTAGCGTTTAAATACCATTGACGGTATTTTGCTGTGAAGATTAAAACATACTTTTGGCATAAAAGTCACCACCCTTGCATGGTTCAAATCACGTCTCACTAACCATCAGCAAAATGTAGTGGTCAATGGGCAACAATCTGACAGTCATAGTCTGAGATTTGGAGTGCCCCAGGGCTCTGTATTGGGACCAATCCTGGCCACCTTATACGCACAGCCCCTAGTTAAAAAAAAAAATGAAAAATTCAAACTTGGATATCATGTTTATGCTGATGATGCTCAGATTGATGGCTCAGTATTCCCAGAAAATTTTCACTTGCTGGTGTCATCTTTTCAAAATTGTATTTTTTCGATAAAACATTGGATGGACATGAACAGATTTATTCTCAATGGAGACAAAACGGAAGTTTTGTTGCTGGGCACTCCAATTTCAGGAACAAAGTCATTGAATCTGAAATTACTATTTGTGACACCAACATTAAGATTTCAGAAAGTTCAAGAAATCTTTGCATATTTTTTTTATTTTGACTTCTCAATGTATTGTAAATCAGCTAGTACGTAAACTCAATTTCGATATTCATAATATTAACACCATAAGACATTTTTTACTTAGAAGTATAGCTAACGTAATTGTAAATTCTCTTGTTTTGTAAAAAAATACTGCAATGCAATATTGTTTGGAGTTACGCCATGAAGATTGTCAAAACTTCAAATTGCCCAAAACAATTCCGCAAGATTAGTTCTTAAGAAAAGCAAAAAAGATCATGCCTCCATACCCTTCATTGGCTCTCCATAGAAAAAAGAATTCTTTATAAACTGATGATTGTCTGTCACAAATAAATACATACTAATCCCCTTACATGATCTGACATGTACAATCCAGATCAAATTGCAGCTTAGATCTTCAGCCGATACAAAAAAGTTAATAGTTCCTCGTAGACACTTAAAACAGTTGGTGAAAAGTCTTTCTCGTTTTGCACCATGAAACTCTGGAATTTTCTTTTCACTTAAAAATAGAATCAACTGAGACATTTGAGAAAAAAATTAAAACCTACCTGTTTTCCACACAGCCATAAAAACCCACACAGATTCATATTTCTCACTGCTGTCATAAATGTAGTTCAATGATGTCAACTGTCTTTTGTATTATCATCCTAGGCTTTGAAATATATTTGTTATGCATAACGTGTATATTGCGTTTGTGTGTATAAATTATATATGCATATATGTCTTGATTTATAATGTTTACCCATGTTTGAGCGCTCTGAGCTTGATACACAGCGGAGTGGAGTGCTATTCGGGAACTATTTATTATTATTATTATTAATTTGTTACTTTGATCAGCTTAAAGTACCTTAAGCTTTGATTTGCAAGTCAAAATTGTCTGTCAATCCAATAAATATATATATATTACACTTCAACTGTGTCCTATACGCCATGATGCACGTTTGATGTATGTTTTTGTGCACTACAGATAAGACGCAGGTAGACTTTGCACCCATGATTTTAGTCAAAAATTGTGTCCTATAGGCAGTGATATACGGTATCGAATTTTGAGGTCCTTTAGCTCAAAGCTAGCAAAGAATGCAACTAGAACTTTTCAATTTCAGGTCTAGTTTACTAACAGGAATTAAGTGGAATCAATATGATAATGATCATGTACTGCCAAGGGAGAGTTTTTTTGTGTAAAGACATATTTTCAAAATAGAATATAATATGAGATGAATGGGTAGGCTTCCAGATATGATTTTCATTTATCTTTAAAGGGGAAAGAACAAAGCTGAGCTTTGGGCTTGTTTTGCTTTTATTTACTTTATTTTTGTCAAATGTTTGAAAGAGACATCTTGCTGAAAGTAGTATTCTCATGCTAGGCCTACTTCTGGAATGATTGATTAGCAAAAAATGGAGAATCTAAATTTTTATAGGTTGCTTCATTATTGTTGATTCATCTTTTTCATCTTTACCCAGGCCTATTTACTCAATTCTTAAAATGCTGTCAAGAATACTTACATTATCATTTTGTCATTGTACTGGATCATATAAATCCTAACTGCCATTGTTTGTATTCTGTTATGACAAAAATAAAAGTGTTAAAGGAAGCATTTATTTACTTGTTTCTGAAACAGTTCCTGCGAAAGAGATTGCTGCATTACTAGACCTTTTCTTAAAGTTTAGTGGAACAGCAGGACATAAAAACAGACTTGAAAGAGTGCGTTTTAGAAGTGATGAGCTCCATAAAAGTTTTCAAATCACAGATGACTTTCTTATGGACAGAAGTAGCGTAAAGAAAATGGTTTATTTTCATTGATTGTGATTAAGTTACTTAATTATACTTCTTTTGTTTTATTTCTTCTTTTTTGCTTTTATTCCAGAAATCCAAATGCCCTGTTGTTGACTCTATTCATATCTAATGTATGTCTTAAACAATTTAGTTCACATAATTTTAAATTTAAATTACTGAAATACATATTTTTATATTTCATTCTCTGTTTCAATTGCATTATGTACCCTGTGTTGAGGCTATAAAAGAGTAAAAATAAAAGCAGAAATGGGACGTTAAGCAACAAAACAATTTTTAAAAGAATTGAAGTAAGGGTTGCTTTTTGCATAGGCCTGCTTTATAACAGGAAAAATGAGGATGTGTGGTGAACTTAAGTGTCAGAGTATTTTGACCTTTGCAAATTCAAATTGTACAGATTCCATGAAATTTTCTCTCATTTATTATTGTACCAGTACACTTTTCCTTTTTTTTTTTTCTTTTTTTTTTTGCTCCAATCCCTATAATATCTTTCAAAAATCTTTTTGATGTCTAGAGGATACATATACACAATAACTCTAAAGGAGAAAAATGTTTTATGGAGTTGTGACAAGTGATATGATTCTTTACAGTTCCCGAATAATAAACTAAGTTTGATTATACCATTCATCTTATTGGTCGATTTTCAGTTTTTAGAGCTTTCGACAAAGGAAGCAAAGGGTATTTGAAAGCAGATGACTTTGTTTGTGGTATGTCTACAATGCTTGTTGGCAATTTGGAAGATCAAATGAAATGTAAGTATCCTTTTAAAAAAACATCTACTTTATCAATTTTTATACATATTTTTATTTAATTTGTTTTGAATGTTTTTTCACAAAGATCAGAACTAATCGACAAACTTTTGAGAGTGAAAAATCAACTTTAAATCATAATAAACAAAACGTTTACAATATTAACGAACCAAAAATAAAATCATTAACAGAATGATGTTTTTATGCCAACTTTTGGTCATAGATTTTCTTTCCCATTATTCTTGTTTAATTTTTTTCCTTTTCAAGTTGACTTTCATTGTTTCACAGAGTTGTAGCAAACAGGGATGGGAATTATTTTTACAGCAATATTTTCAAAATTTATCAAAAACTGGCTCTCTCTGTAAGAGGACAAAAGATAGTGAATTTTAGCATTTTCAATGCCAGTTGTCACCCTTGAGGTACCCATTACGCCAATTTGTGATCATGTATTTCCTATGCTCATTAAATGATTTCACTATTATTAGATGCAATTCAGTCAATGCAATTTGGAAATGATTTTGATCAATGAAATGCCCTGTTTCTCTAATGAAGGAGAGGTTGAGTTGCTGACTGTTTGGATTTTATCTATTGACTCTAACACTGGATTGAGACACACAGAGAGATGTTACAAAACAATTAAGCAACACTGAGATTCGTTAGGATCAGCATTACAGCATTATGTCAGAATAAACAGTATACGGAAAGCATCTTTATTGACTGTGAGGCTATTTTACTACTACTACTACTACTACTACTATTGAAACTATATGTCAATGATTCTGGTGGATCAAAGTTGATCAAGGCCTTTCTCTTACTGTTTAGAGTAACACGTGTACTACAAATTCTTAAAGGTGATTTGCTTTTTCTGTCCTTGAGAAGAGAACTGCATCAGATATTCACCACAACCATATTCTTGTTGGGCTGTGTAATTTTTGTGAGTTTATTTAATTTGTATAAAAGTAATGCATCTGCATGCATTGGATAATTAATCATTATCGGTAATCTTTTTATGTTTGATTAAGCATAAAGTTTGAAGAGAAAATTTTATTTCAAATCCAAATCACCTCCTTTTGGGACATTTCAGAAAAGAAAAAGAAAAAAAAATATCCCCCCCCCCCCCCCCCCCCCCACACAATCCCCTTAGAGAAAAAAAGCGAGGAAAGAAACAACCAAAAACAACAACAAAATTTAAACTGCTACTAACAATAATAATAAAAATCTTCACATAAACCTTTTCTCTTTTATCCAGATTGTTTCCAAGTATATGATTTGAATTCTGATGGTTATATTTCAAGAGAAGAAATGTTTCATCTTCTGAAATCCACATTAGTGAAGGTAGATGCAAACTTTACCATTGAATTAATCAATTTTCTTCGCTGTCGTCATTTTTTTATTTCTTTACATATTCTATTTGTTGAATTTTTTCAAGCAATCGAACTCAAGATAAATTGAGTGGACAGAGTTTAGAAGTAATAGTGAGGCAGTAAGCCAAAGGCTTGATCCTTCTTTTGACCTGACGTTTATTACATTGATATGAAGTGTATGCAATTGTGTTTGTGTGTTTTTGTTTGTGTGTCTATCCAATCTGTAAAGTGGATTGGTTTATTCCTAGTGAAGATGATGTATGAAAATTAGAATGATTCCAGTCAAAGCGATACTAAATCTCGTTTGAGCGGAGGTCATTCATTTTTTTAATCGTTGGGTCCTGGGTGTTTTTATTGACTTAATTAAGGAAAGTTGTCGGAGATTTTTAGTTATCTTGTTGGACTCAAGGTTTTGTTAAATCTGAACTTGTTAATGTCGAGGTTTACAAAGAGGGCTGTTGTGTCTTCATTGTAAAAACTGGTTCACCTTTTTTCTTTAACAAGGAAATATGGGCTCATTAGAAAAGAACCGGTAATAACATACAGTAAAAATGAAAAACAATAGTATGCATTTTAAGCAAAAGTCAAATCAATCATTCTAGTCTTTTTTCCTCCTCAGCAATCTACAGAAGAGGATCCTGACGAAGGTGTAAAAGATCTTGTAGAGACTGCTTTGAAAAAACTGGTAAGGGCTTGCATTTTATTTTTTTTCACATTTCTAACCCAGCTGACTGAGGAGTCTAAAAGGTTTTAAATTGTTGTAGTCAATGATGCTTTAAAGTTTCATATCATTTCATTTTAAAAGTGAAACAAAAGACAAGCTCATGTAAAAATAAAATATGGCTGTAATTACACATTTCATTACAGGATTGTGATCATGATGGGCGCATTTCCTATGTTGACTTCAAGCAAGCTGTCACACAAGATCCATTGATGTTGGAATGTTTGGGACCATGCCTACCTAGTGATAAGGTGATCAGCGTGACTCAGTTTTGGCCAACAGGGTTGTTAGCCTCATTTTGTTTTAATATATATATGTTTATAAAAATCATACATTTCTACATGGGTAAAAGCCTGAACTGAGCAGTGCTTGGTTTTACATTTTAAAAAGTTAGAACTGTAAATAGGGTTATTTATTCCATTTGAAATTTGATGTTTAATAGACAGTCATTCTTTTTTGAGAGTGATTTATCTGCTATGTATGAAATACATTTCCTGTGAGATGTGACTTGATAAAAACAATTTTCTTTCTATGTCATTCTCTTTTTCCATTCAGGCCAAGAAGGCATTTCTGCAACTTATCAGAGGAGAGCCAGGAATTGGCAGATTTTGAAAGCAGTTAAATTTACACTGCTCCATACACTACAGTCAGGAAATACATTTGAAAATATCAAAATATGGACAAACTGTTATTTCTGTTTCAATTATTTTTACAAGACCACAGTTTTTTTCTGTTTTTGAAAGATGGGTTTTTTTTCAAGTCAGAAAATTCATCTTATTCTACATGTAAAGTTGTTTTAAATGTAATCCATACACTAAGACTTATATCAAAGTGATGCATTGTCGTGTCTGTGGATGCGTTCACTCCAGCATTTATAAAAAAAGAATGTGTTCTATATCTGGCTTCATTTATCTTTTTAAAAGTCGAAATATACAGTCATGTTTATTTTTATGTTTACCCAAGAACTATTCTTACATCCATGTTACTTGCAAACATCACTCTTGAAAGACTTGATTATTGTTTTGCACTTTAACATTTCAATGTACAAGCACATTTCAATAATGCTTCCATCCTGTTTTTAGTTCTTAAAATGAGATTGAATAATATAAACTTTTAATATATTTCAGTACAGACATAAATGTTTAACTGTGTAGATGATCAAAAAGTACCAATATTATGTCACAAACAGTATTATGATTATCTAGATTCAGCGTTGGTTCTTGCCAGTCAAATCTTCCCTATTTTTGTCTGCAAATTAAATCATTGGGTAATGAATTATTGTATCATGTTTCACTACAGATCATTGGTTTTATTCAAATAATATCTACTTGAACTACTATTTTTTTTCAACTCATGCTGTTTTCTTGATGATGAACATATTAGTAAGATCTATATTGAAGTAGTTTAAAATGGCTGGCCTTATTGCTGAGTAATTGCTAGATTTGTTTGATTAAAAAAAGAGGGAAGGTAGTGGGGACGGCGGTGGCCGGGGGAGGGGGAGGAGGGGAGGAAAGAAAGACTTAAAAGACAAAAAGATAAGAACTGACTGTGAACTTGATATTTTATGAATTATTCTGTTATATCTCCTGCTTAAAAAGGATGTGACATGAAAATATGCTATGTATGTCATGTTGTATTCTAGTGATAGCTTCAGTAATTCTCTTATAAAGTCATAATTTTTATACCCGTCCATTTTAATCAGGATCTATTTGCCCAATACCAAAGAGTGACTTGTATCAGATCTAGATGTTTTGAATGTTGAGGCCCAGTTTTCAAGCTTTTGCTTTCATCAAGCTTTTACGCCTGCGAAACATGGACACTAACTGCAGATATAGAGAAGAGAATACAGGCAACAGAAATGAGGTGCTTTAAAAGACTGCTCGCTATCTCTCACAAAGACCATATCAACAATGAAGAAATCAGAGACAGAATAAGACAAACTGTTGGTCCTTACGAAGACATCCTCACCACTGCCAAAAGGCGCAAAATGAAATGGTTTGGACACTTGGTGAGAGAAGGAGGGCTTCCAAAAACCGTGTTTCAAGGAACTGTCAGAGGAGGTAGGAGAAGAGGCAGACAAAAGAAGAGATGGGAGGACAATATCACTGAATGGATGGGCCTGAAGCTAAGTGAGTTGATGAGACGGGCGGAGGGCAGGAAGGAGTGGAGAAGACTGGTTATTTGGTCATCAGTAGCACCTCAACGGCCTCCGCCATGAGACAGATAGAAGAAGATAGATAGATAGAAGCTTTTATGAAGAAACCTTATAAACGCTAGCTTAACTGTTTTCCACATCTTACGACTTGATTTTCTAAGGGCCTAGTTGTGAAATGTATTTATTTTCTTCAAACCAAGGTGACATTGACATTAAATTTGGTCGCATAGATATAGAGTTGTTGCAGGTTTTATTTTTACTTTTTATCAGTATGTCAAGTAAATCAGGTATTTACAATAAAACATGTTTTTGGTATTTACATTATATATTTCATTCCTCTACAAACCAAAAGTAGTGAATTTTATTTTAGAAATATATATCAAAATAAAACAATCTCTGTTTCTTCCTCTTTTTCTCCATCACTCCCACTCTTCCCTTCTTCTACTGTTTTTGTCATGCTTCTTTAAATGTAAAGTTCTTTCTAGCTCTTTTATTGGTAAGGCTTTTTTATATACAAAATTATCTCCTGTAATCTTCCACCACATAAGTCTTCTTCTCATTATTTAGGTCATGAATCTAAAAGGTAAACTTTATGTGCTTTTAAAATTTAATATGTGCTTTTTGGAAGCATTTATTATACCAGTCATTTGAAGAATATTTGTACTCCTTCTCCAAAATAGTCATGGTTCAGAGTAATGTTGTGATCTCTTTTATTGCTAACATAGTCTAGCACATACATATTTATGAAACAAATGATGAAGCTCATTCAACGTATTGAATCAATAGTGAGATTTTGAACACGATTGATTGATGATTGAGTGAGCTTGCTGTGCGTCAGACAAATGCTGACAAAAGATTGCATTATCAAAACATTAAGACAAACTGAGAATGAGGGCATATGATTCTATTTTATGTACTTATTAATTTGGTTTTGAACTGGGAAATTCTTAACATTTTGATAGACTGACGTTGCTTTAGATGCTGTACAACTTCACACTCTTGATTCTTTTATTATCACTCAGGAAAATCCAATGCAGTGAAAAATAAAAATGGCTGAGCCCTATCAAATACCAGGTTGTTAACTTTGCTTGCTTTCGTTTTGTTTTGTTTTGTTTTGTTGAACTTTAAGGGTGGATGGAAAGAATGGTGGGATCTGTTTTTCCACTGTTTACACTTTCTTCAATTTTGCAATGGGTTCAATACACTCCAAGATGTCTACAACTTTTCCTCTCTTTACCATCCTATGACATTGCATTTCAATTAGTTACAATAGACTATACCCATGAATGCAAAATACAGAAACACTCAATATAATATTTGTTCCACATAGTCATATTTATTAGCATGATTTACAAATGATGGAATGCACAAAAATCATTTCAAAGGTGTTTGAATGATGATGATGATTATGATAAAGTTTGAAAGAACTGTTTTCTATTTGAGGGTCAAAGCCAAAGGTATAGAAAATCCAAATTTGGTTACACACATATAGTTAAATTTATTTTACAATATTTTTTTCGAAAAAAAAACCACTGAAAAAAACATATCAATTATTATTGGAAAGGATAGGCTGTTTGCTCACTATTTAGTTTCCAATCAAAGAAAGCTTCTTTTTTTTCATTTCCTAGAAAATCAATACAATTGCTGCATTCTAAAGAATATCTGAAACACATAAAGTAACAGTGTTTTGAAGACCAGCGAGGACAGTCATTTTTGTTTCATTGAAATTTACCTTGTCCACCATTAAGGTGATCTCAGGGTGAATTAAGAGGAAACAGCAAGATGAAAGATAAGTGAAAGAAGGAAAGGAAAGAAGTAGGACCTCCCAACAGGGCTTGCCAACCGCCCGCTGGAGGAAAGTGTAATGAGGAATCAAAATTAAAATATACAGAAACACCCCTCCTCTCCCAACAAGAGTGACACAGAGGATGGTTGCCTGTGTAAACCAGAGGTAATAGAAAAACTTATTTGTGAACATAATTAAAGCTGTTAACTCCACTATAAAAACCTTAAGTAAGATTACTTATTGAAAAATATTGTCACGTATATTATCAAACATAAGAAGGCAATGAAATAAATAAAAAAGCCACAAATAAAAAAAGAAACCAAAAACAATAAACAAAAGAATGGAAAAAAAACGAAGAAATATGCAGATGAACAGATAGATGGAAATAGTAATGTAATACACATACAAATGTGAATATTTGACTCAGTGACATGTATCTGTACAATAAAAGGGGTGATTGTCTAGGATGGGTGAGTTTCATTTGAGCGAACCAAACAAAATTGTCACCATGATAAATGGAAGTCTCAAAATGAATAGAATAGAGCACCATTATTTGTTCCAATAGCACCATTAATTGTTGTGGTTGTGCAATTTGTATTTGGCAGCTCTTTCAGATAAAAAGATTTTTTCACTGGTATTTTTGCAAGATTTTTGCTTTCTAAAACTTTCAAAATACTCACAAATTTGAAGCTTTATTATTGAGTGTCGTCTAATAGCCTTTAAACTTATTTTCTTTAATATAGACATTCTGACGATGTTTGTGATCTTGTAAATTTAGGAAAAACAGAGAAATCAAAATCGTTCTAACATGTAGACAAAGAACGTCTGTAGTTATAAATAGAGTCTTTCATACCCTAGAATAACTCGAATCATACTGTCTATTGTATACTTTCCTTTTATCATCTCACATCAATTTTTAAATAAAAGTGGTAAAAATATCTTTTGGGTACAAATTTAGGATTCATTGTGCAATTGCCTTCCTTTCTAAGTTCAAAAGATAGGCTCTCAAAATAATGTAAGTGACTGAAATCGTTTGGAAGCATGATGATCCACTGTGATTGCATTTGACACTCTTTCATAATGTGATAGAGCCCAAATAATGTGCATCTTTGGAAGGGATTCAAGATTAGGAAAAGAATTGGAGCTTCTCATTGGAAAAATGTTGATGAGGCATTGAGAAAAAGGGTAAAATTTTATTTTAACCAGGGTTTTCTCTTCCGTTTCATTATATTTGTTTTAAACAAAACATTTTTTAAGTATTGTTGTTTGTAACAGAATGATAATTGCTTTGACGATCCATACTTGTTGATGCTGAAATCAGCAGAGGACAATAAATACAATGTAACGACTAATGACATAATGTACACTTCGGCAAGACCATAGAATCTCTTTCTGCCTGTTGATATGACTCTTAACCCATTTATTTTTTAAAGAATTCTCATGAAAAGAAATGCACTTTTTCTTAATATCTTTCCTTTAAATGTTGAATACATTAGCATGATTGATAAACTATGATGGAATGCATAGAAGTGGTTGGGGTGTTGTTCTAACCACAATGGCTATAAACACGTGCATTGGATTAGAACAGCTCAGAGGGCAATAAAGATTTTTTTACAAAAGCCAATACGAGACGATGACCCAAGCTAATGTTGCCCAAACACACTGGAGCAGTAACTTCCAGTGTACCTCTTCTTCTTCCCAGCTAATTGGAAACATTTTGTAGAACAAGAAGTGGCATATGTAAATGACAATGCTGTTCATCCCTGAAAGTCAAAAGAATAGAGTTCTGATTAAGTTGCACAATACTATCAGTTGGCAGAAATGTTATCACTGACATTATGTACATCATTTATAATGAGCAACGAAGAAAAAGAAACTGAACTACTTGAATGACTTCTAGTTTATCTGAAACAAATCAAAGTCTGTGTCTTTCAATTCTTAAGATTCAAAGTATTTAAAATTATATCACATAGCCTACCCCTTTTTTGTTTAGTTTTTTACATTGAGTTCATTACAAAGATGTCCAGGCTTTTGTAAACTTTCGTATTCATTTCATCTTAGGTTAGGCATGTTTTTTTATCTTTCACAAATATGATTCTGTATTTAGTGAGCATTCACATTATATTTTATAGTGTGCTCTTTTAAATGATTTCTGATTTGCACATGTCACCGCCAGGTGTAAAAATAAAATAATTCTTCCAAGTGACCTTGTATATCAATTCATACATTACCTGGGTAGATAAAGGCTGTCCTTGCCAGACATTGAACACATCAACCAGAATGTACAAGATGCCAAGAAGAACATAAGCAAAGCTGGCAGTGATCAGTGAGTAGGACAATGACCTGGAATAAGATGTGAAAATGAAATAAAAAGAACAGATCCTGAGTTGTATATAAGTCATTATTGTGGCTGTTAAAAGAAAATGGATTTTTCAATATCAAGAGAAAGTTAGTATTTCTTCTTCTTCTTCTCCTCCTCTCCCCATCCCTTTCCCTCTCCTTCTCCTCCTTCGTTTTCTTCTGCTTCTTCTTCTTCTTCTTCTTCTTCTGCTTCTTCTTCTTCTTCTTCTTCTTCTTCTTCTTCTTCTTCTTCTTCTTCTTCTTCTTCTTCTTCTTCTTCTTCCTCCTTCCTCTTCTTCCTCTTCCTCCTCCTCCTCCTCTTCTTCTTCTTCTTTTCTTCTTGACTAAATAACTCAATTTTCGAGTATTACTGTCAGCCCTATGAGACCAGCTGGATGTTTTCAACTGTGCACAACTACTCAGGCAAAAAGGCGAAAGGTTTTTTTTTAAGGAGGACAATCCGGTTACTTCACTTCAGTTAAAGATTTGTTCTTAACAAAAATAAACACATGTACTTATCTGCTAATTTTTCTTTGGTGGAATCCAACCATCCTCTTTGGCTACATTTGGTGAGCAATGCTGCAAGTGCTCCCAATAGGAAAACAATAACAATTTAATTTTCATAACGATAAACATAATTTGCACTTTTTATGTTCAAAAGTTGGTACATGTAGTAAACATCTTTTATTCATAACAGAGAGGGTATCATCAGCATGATTGTGATTAGAGATCTTGTGGCAAAAAATGACGTATGTTGCAGTTTGTAATTATAACGGCATTAATTCAAAACCTGGTTGGCCCAGGTTTTTCTTCACGTCAATGTTCTTAGGAAAAGGACTTCAAGCTCTGTTTTCCTAAACAATTTCAGTGTGAATGAGTACACTTGCTAAAGGTAGAGAAAGATCTTGTCAGATATCGATTTATTACAGAGTGTCTAACAGACTGGGTACTGTTACTGTAATACAACAAGTTGAGAAGGACTTCCATATCGATTTCATAGAGTTAAAATAACTGATGCACAGTCGAGGAACCTACACCTGCAGGGATACATTCTATAAATCTATCTTAATAAGGATCTTCATTTATTGTCATTTAATACAGCTGTTTTGCTCCTAATATTGTTTTCTGTTGAGTTAATTGTGTGTGTGGGGTGGGGGTTGTAGGTTGTAAAAAAGAGAAGAAAAAATGGGAGGATGGGGAGGGAAGTAATAGAGGGCAAGAGGGCATTCCATATCGATTTTGAATGTTTGTTTGTTTTGGGTTTTTGTTGTTGACATTCATATTTTTTATTTATGCATCGTCTGCATATTGTAGCAAACATAACAACCAGAAACAAACCTTGTCGGAATCTTCATATGT